>JAUCBN010000030.1:10000-610000 GCA_035048815.1 Abelmoschus esculentus
AGGGTTCATGGTCATGGGCTGGGTACTCAACTGATCGCCTACGTAGATTACAAGGCCATTTGACAATGGACACCGTCACACTGTACGTTTCTTTCTTGCTCATTTTCATCATCCCCGTTTTCTCCCAGTTCGGGTTGTTGAACATGCTAATTTCCCTCCGCTATTTGCTGCAAATGATCATCACTTTGTGCATTCAAAGCATCAAATTCTTAACTTATCTTGACTTGGAATATGAACCAGAAGCAAACCTCAAGTAGCAATACCGTCAGCACGCTTACCTTCATACCTTTGGATTTTTGGATTCTACTACCTCATTGTTTGAAAATTTAAACACCCCCACTCTCTCTTAGTATTTTTTTTTTCTTTAATATATATATTTATAAAAGCTCATTTTGAAGTCCCTTCAATAATAAACTTGCAATGCAACAGGAATCCATAATATACTTTCTACTATTTTATGTAAGAGATTTCACGACATGCAAAAGTAGCAATATATGTATGCCCTAGCCCTGGGAACTTCAATCCGACTTTTTCCGTACATTGACATTCTGAGATACAATGGAAGTTTCCTATTTCACATTGTATGCAACGGTATTAAATATGCCCCTAGTACAACCCTATTCTTTCTACTTTATATAATCTACAATCTACTTCAGTACAGCCCTATTTCACAATGGAGGTTTCGTATTTAACAATATATGATGCTTTGCAAGTTGTTTTATAATCCCCAGTCTGGTTACATCGACTACAATGCACCATGTGTTTGTCACTATTAAGATCCACTAGACATATCCGTTTCTTTTCAGGACGTCCTGGTGGCCGGTGAAACTTGGGTGGTCGCACTACTTGAGCATCCTCATTCATATTACTAGGAACCTCACCCAACTTCCTCCACTCGATCTTCCTAGGAATGGGGTGTATGTCTTCTGAATGTCTCCTGATAATTGACAACAGTAAAGCATTTCTCTGTGAAAGCATATACATCATTTCGGCACCACAAGAGTGCTGCTGCGGCATGTGAACAAGGTATTCCATAAAGATGCCAATCACGACAAGAACAAGAATGTTTTCCAATATTCACAATGTCAGATCGTTCAGCTGATATAACCTCAAATTCTACTTCATCTGACCGCAGAACCAGATATGTCGAGGCATGGCTAATGACTTCTTGCATGCGTGTCTCAGCAGTAGGGGATAATACAGAAACCCAAGAATGACTTCTAATTCGACGGTCCTCAAACTCGGACATCAATTTGCTGTGAATTACCTCAATCACCTGGATGATGGGTGACTCTCGAGCATCAAAAATCCACCGATCAAATTCCTCAATGTTTGATGAGAGGTGCCCATAACGTGTACCTTCAAAATACAGCAATGCCCAGCGAGAACTAGGAAATTGTTGTATCCACTTTGCAGCTTCAGGAGAAACCTCCTCTATTTCAGCCATTCTCTCTTTAAAAGCACTAGTAGTTGTAGCATATGCAGCTTTCCAGAGAAGATGAACAAGCCGTGAGTTCTTGAACTCTCTGCCGATGCTTTCACTCAGATGGCGCCTGCAAAGGGCATGAAAGGAATTTGGGAACTTTATCCTTACTACATCTAAAGCGCCTTTTTTCCACCAGATAGAAAAGTGAGCTGTGGCATTTTCTTAGAATTCATTTGTAAAGCCTTATGCAACTCCGATAAGAACCAAATCCAGTTATCATCGTGTACCGACCCCTTTTTCGTAAAATTTAAAAAAATTGTAAAAAGTTCGGTAGTTCAGTGAAATTTGAAAATTCGGTATCCCGAGAAGATGACACCTAAAGAACAGGATATCACTCCTAATAGGATACCGTTGGAATTTAAAAAATCGGTTAATCAGCTGGAGTTGTCATCGACAGTTCAAAAAGTGGATAGAACACCGAAAATAAAATCAGAGAAAACTGGGTTCGGGAGTTGATTACATTTGGGGAAGGATTAACACCTCATAACGCCCAAAATTAGTACCTAAAGGTTCGCATCGTAGTTTTTAAGAAAATATAAAATTCAAATTAAATTAATTTTTAATTTTAAAATGCATACCCTAATATCCACGACAATTCAAAAAAGATAATACCCGAAGACCGGGATACTACTCCCAATAGAATATATCAAGATAATAATTTCTAATAAAAAATTAAAAAAATACAACAAATATAAACGTTAATATACCATATACCTATGATATAAAATAATGATAATAATAATAATAACGTAGTAAAACTTTGCAACAAAGAACATTATAATTTATGCTAACTTTACAACGAAAGATAAATGGCAATTAAAATTCATAATTATAATAATAAAATAATAATATGAACATAATAATATTAATAAAGATGACATACGTATAATATAAAAACAAAAGAAATAACATAATAAACAAAAACAAATAAAAATATTATAATAATATAGAAACAATATTATGCAAACACCGAAAAATTTAAAAACAGAGACAAGGGACCGATTGCAAAGTAAACTGAAACTGCAGTGACAAAAATTTAAGGAATAAATATAATAAGAGTAGGGACTGAAATGTAACAAAATAAAAACTTAAAAGTAATAGTGCAAAGGATACGGGAAACGGACAGCCTTCTATATGATTATCCCATTTTCCCGGATAAACACGCGGGTCGGGTATGGATTTAGGTCGGATATCGGGCTCCAAAGAGGAAACGACGTAGTTTTTGATATTAAGAGCTAACACCAAAACGACGTCAGCCACCGTCGGGCTCTCGCCGGCCACCGCATCGGCGCCGTCGCCGGCGACGGAAGATAAAAAGCTTGTTTTGTTTTGAAACGTCTCGATGAGGGGAATCCGAATCTAACCTCGGATTTTCGAAAGGATCTACGAATCGGTCTAGATCTAAGAAGATAAGTCTCGGATTTTTTTTCTTTTTACCTTTTCTTTCTTCTATTTTTGCTCCGATTCAGTCTCGATTTCTCTCCTTTTTTGTTTATTGGTTTTTGGATCTGATATTGTAGTATTGTTGGCTTAGAATATCTCTTTTTTATTGATTCCGTGAAAAAAAAGAAGACCCTTACAAGAGGTTTTGTTCTGGGTTTTATACCCATTTTGATACAAGTAAAAATAATAAAAAACGTCATTCTTCATCATTGCTTTTTCCAGATTTGATGTCTTCTTGAGTCTAATCTTCTTTTTATTTATGTTTTGCAGGTTTTGGGCGGTGGTGACAGCGTAGAAGAACGATGGAGGCCAACACATCACCTACGTGTCGCGCGTGTGGTTTACGGTGGCCGAAACATCGGCGTGTAACTCACACGCACCGAAAAAGCTCAAGAGACGGCGGCGATTGGCTGCTAGTTAGGGTTTAGGTTAATTTATCATTAGGGTTAATTTCTGGGTTAGGTTGTGTATTGGATTGGGTCAAATAAGGGTATTGGGCCTTATGTGTAATGGGTCTGGGTTTAATTGGTTGGTGTTGGGTTTTGTAATTGGATTTTTGGGTTTTAATAAAAATGGGTTTTAATATTTGGATTGGTTTTAAGAAATGGGTTATTACACATCATTTTCTGTATCAACAACACCAAATGCAAGGGGAAATAAACCACCATCAGCATCAAAAGAAGTTGCTGAAAGCAAAGTACCAAGGAATTTGCTTTTAAGCTGGATTCCACCAAGTCCAACAATAGGCAAGCATCCATTCAAGAATCCATGTATGGATGCATGAAAGGAAACAAACAGCCGCTGGAAACGATTATCTGCTCCGGTGGTGAACACTTCTGCCACACTTCCGGGGTTTGTTTTATTAATTTGTTCACAAAAAGCGGGAAGTAAGCAGTATCCTTCTTCAGAAGAGCCATAAATAGCAGCAAGTCCCCGTTCCTTTGCACGCCAAGCTTGCTTGTATGGTATGATGATCCCATATTTTTTATGAATGTCATGCAATATATCCTTTGGTTTGTAATTGATGTTATCCCGTAGCCGTTCCTCTATAAAACTCACAATCCAATCTACAGAAGCTTGATGATGCCCATTTTGTGCATTTTTCCCACACATATGTGTTCCTTCAAGGCTTCTTATTATGAAAGTCGGAGCATTGGGAAGCTTAACTGCACGAATACGCCATGGACATCCTTCTGTAGCACATGTAGCAAAGTAACGAATAAGGTCACTTTTTATAATACGCAGCTCAAAGTGTTGTGCAATGGCAGCTTCTTTAATAGCAATACGGAAGGCCTTGACATCAGGGAACTCCTGACCAACAACAAAAGTCTGGTCTTCCATGGAGCAACTAATACAAATTATGGCTTCACAATTCCACCCAATGATCACTTCCCTTGGTCTTACCGAAGATGGCAAGAGAGTTAACTTGTTTCACTCAGGTAAAGAAGTTAATAAGGCCAACCATTTTGAAGCCAATGCACAAATCATTCAGGAAGCAGAAAACTCCATATGAACACTGTAAAAGAAATAAAGCAAATATCCATTTCAAAACGTATTTGGGGGGGAGGGAAGGAGAGAGCAAGAGAAAGGAACATATTTCAGTTGACGTCATACAAAATTAAGCAATCATTTCGCCGCAGGAAGACCCAATGGTTCTGAATTGAGTTATCAATTTACATTAACAAAAGAAGTATAAGAAAAGTGGAAATTGAAAAGGTATTAATCAAACACTTCATATCTGGCCTTGTTTACAAACAACCATGGAACAATGAAAGTGACTAGTTTTTCATTAAACACGCATGCAATACACAAACATTAACAGACACATGCCCACAATCTTTTCCCATATTTATACCATTAAACACACCTTCTGGAACATTTAACAGAACAGTAAAAAACTAAACACAAATAATCTGACATTAATAATCAGTGAACATTACAGAAAATAGAATATGAATTTCAAACAATAAACACAAATAATGCCATTATTTAATTTATTCTCATAAAAAATAATGCCATTATTTCAATCAATTGAATATTCATTTCACCAAATATCACAAAGTTGATGTCAATAACACATTTTAGTCCACCCTACTTGGTGAATAATCCACAAATTGAAGGGGTTGCAACGGATTAAGATTTCCCTCTGGTTGGATTGTATCCCCAGTTTTCAAGCAAATCGTGAGTTGCATTTGAAATCGGGAATAGTCTGATAAAAGAGCTTTTTCTTCCTTACCGTGCTTTTCTCCATCAATGTCAGATACCTGCAAAAGCCTCATTCTTGATAAAATGCCATCACACGGTATCATCAATACTCCCTGTATGGGTTGGTCAAACTTGTTCAGTAAGCCGCTTCTTCATTTTCTTCGTTAAGGCCTTCTCGAAGTCATGACTCGACAATGATAAAACCTGATTGAGGAGTAGTTTTACACCAGACTCCTTTACAGCTGCAATTCTAGGTTTAATTCTCTCTTCCAAGCTGTAGCCAAAATATTGAGGAAATTTAACGAGCTCCGACTTTGAATAATCCATGGTTAAAAAAAAATCCCACTTTGGTATCAAGTTGCCTGCCAAGCTAAAAGTATATAACGCTCCATATCTAGAAATCATAGTCCCAATTTCCTCCACGGTATATCCTTTATCAATAAAAAATTCCGTTACTGGCTTCAAATTTGCCTCAATGCTAAGACCAAAAGTCTGTGGACAGCGTAAGAGAAGAAGAGCAACATCAGCACCCAATGATCGAAAATACTTAGCTGTGGGGCGTAGCTTTTCCTCGACACTGTAACTTATTATGGTTGGAGAGCGTGTTAGAACCTTACCAACATCCTCCGGTGAAAGGCCCATTTCATAGAGGAAATCCACAGTTGTCTTAAATTTTTGCCTGCTATAAGTGAGGAGGGCAGGAAACCGGTATATTACTTTTGCCCATTGTTTCTTGTCAACGCCCAAATTTTCTAAGAATGTCATGGTAGGTATAAGATTTTCGGAGAGACTAATTCCACACAGTTGGGGCCTCTTACCTAAAATGATGGGAATGTCAGACTTTGGTACACCAAGTTCAAGAAGGAACTCGACAATGGGTTTGATTTTCCCCTCCAGACTGTAGTAGGCAAAAGCTGGGAATCTGCGTGTAATTAACTTAATCTTCTCAAGCTCCATGCCAAGCTCCATGAGGTAGATAACTTGAGGGCGGAGCTCCCCTGCAGGACCTGTCTCACTAACACGAGAGACAGCTTTTACCTTCTTGGAATCAGGGGTTGGATCGGGTGGAGACTCCAAGGTTATAGGTTTATCGTTAATAGGCGAATCAGGAAAACTTTCAACCACATCTGCCAGAATATTTCCATGCTCTTCAAGGAGAGACTCCAGGTAAGGAATAAGAGCATCCCTTATCTCAAGAGTTGTAAGTTCTCTTCCTGAAATTTCAAGTCGAATTTGTTAGGAGCATACATCCATTAAAATTGACAATGATGATGCTAATAGGATGCAAGAGACAAAAAATTGCTATCGAACCTACGAGATACCGAGATTTATGAAAAGAATGAAGCCTTGACACAAGGTGGTCAATGAAAAGTTCTGATTTGTTGACGATCCTCGCAGCAACTGCATTGCTCAGACCCTGTTTCTTGAAGAACAAGGTTAAAACAGCCTTAGCTTCTTCTTTTTCTGCTGCTATCAGGGTTGGAGGCACAACTCTTGAGCTGAAAGATCCATCTAACTCAGAATCAGCTGTCGTTACACAAAAGTCAGCAGTGGTGCTCAATACAGGAAGAGAAGTTGAAAAGCATGTAACATCTCCTAAGGATCCTTTGGATGCATTGTGGGAGGGTCCCGCCACATATCCAGAGGGCCCTTAGTGATGCTCGCAGTAGCAGTCTCCAATGACATTGCTTACCAAACTTTGCTCTGCAAAGGAAGAACTTAGCAGGAAAATGAATCCGAGTCCTGTAAGAAAAATGATGTTTTCACTTTAACATATTATATCCGCCAAACAATTGAATTGACAATTTAGTAAGGAGTATAGAAAGCATAAAAAGTCACTAGGCAACCATATTCAAGGTTTGGCGATTTGTGGAAGAGTGCAACAGGGGTTATCTGTGTTCACAATGTACCTTGGAGTTTGAAGGGAAGTTCCATGAGATAATTACCAAACCTGCTATGTTATTTGGTATGAAGTGTTGGGCCAACAAAAAGCAACATATACAAAAGATGCATGTAGTCAAGAAGCTAATATTATAATGTTTGTCTTCAAGACTATGAAGGACATAGTCAGAAATAGTAATCTTTGTCTCCAAGTTCTACTTATGAAGGATAAGGTGAGATAAAACATTTTTGCAATGTTTTTGTTATATTGGACACAGATCAAAGATGCACCTGTTAGAAAGATGAAGCAAATTAACTTTCTACATAGTTAAAGTTGTAAAAAATAAATACGGTGTTAGATAGGGATGATTACTAAATCTTGTTGGTTTGGTTCAAAGACATAATGAACATGAGTTGGTTAATTGCCCTAGCATCCACTAAGTCTTAACGAAGAAACCAGAAGACTAACAAGAGATGCTTTGAATTTCCATAAGTTTAACACCTTTTCAAGTCTTATAGAAATGAATTTCTCTGCATCCAATTCATTCTCAATTCTTGAAAGTGCCCTAGTGCTCCACTCACAGATCAGATTATACAGAAGTAATAGAAAGAATGAATTTAATCATGAATGAGATTTACCATACTAATGTCCACACTCAACCCAGTGAATAGAATTTCTTGCTCAAACACTTTTCAATTTCTAAAAGTTCAGACAATTGACAGAATCATTGTTGGTCACGTCCAGTCTTAAGTGATTATAAATGCCAAAACCACATGAAAGTAGTAAGTGCAGTATGATTGGATAAAAATAGCAGCATTTTGAAATGCTTAGTACTAATAAAGTACATCCCACTTCTCTAACCTCGTTTCCTAAGTTTTCCCTTGAAGTTACCAATTGCGGAAGCCGGAAGGTGATGCTTAAAATGATAAGTACAAACATAAATTATCAAAAGAATAATATAGGGGGAAATTGAATGAGGAACGTTTCAATTCAATCAGATACAGAAATTAAAATTCAGAACTATGTGGTTGTTTGTTTAGTTTACCATAACTTGGCAACTTAAAATTGCCATGAAGAGAATAGCCGACCATCTTCATTCCTTTATGAATATCTTAAACTAAGAAACAAAGTACACTAAGTAGAATAGAACAGTAATATCTTGCCCTTTAAAAATCAACGCTAAGCTGACCATATCATTTTTTTTTTTGAACAAAGCTGACCATATCATAGAATACATTAGTTTCAGTGCAGAAATGCATTTCAAACAATCACCGTTGATCATTTTCCTTTATAGCTAATGACTTAAAAATAGAAAAGCTTAAATTTACCTCAAAGAGTTCTTCTCATGTTCCATAAGATGAAAGAAATTGTTAGGAGTTGGAACTAGGATCCATGAACCTTTTAGTTTCACATTTTTTTGACGGCGAAACTCTACACTATAGTGTTTTATTTCTTACAGAACAGCAGCAAACTACAGATGCTGACAATTATAGCAATTAAGTACACAACACCAGCGACTTCAAATCGTACAAGAACCAAAGCAAAGCAATCAAAAGAACATTTTAAAATACAACGAAATCTATTCAATCCATACTAACAATCTAACTATATATTAGAACCAAAGTTTAAAAAAACAGAAGCTATTGACAATTTCAAAATGCAAAGATCAAAATCTCCTCAATCCCAATCTGTATTAAAGTTCTTTTTTAAGAAAAAGACTAGCCATTTTAGAATATAATGAACAGATGATAGCTTAAAAAAAGAGTACCAAGTTTTAGAATACAATGAAAAGATGGTTGCTGCTTACAGTGTCAGACGCCGACGATGGTGGGCTGAGAAGTTGTTTCTTACGGCTTCGACGATGGGAAACTGAGAGCTGGTTGCTTGCGTTGTGAGTAACATTGAGAGCTTAAATAAGAAACGGGTTGAACGGCTGGCAAAGACTGTGTTAGGTGGGAGCCGTGAGCGACTGAGAGAGAAGAGTGAACTGAACGGCGGGGCGAGTGAGATGAGAGTAGAGCTTAGAAAAGCAATTCCTAATTCACTGAACATACATAATAGCATAACAGTATTGTTAGGCGATAAGGCAGTATTCTTAAATGACTAACCTATCTAAGTAAACAAAACTATGTCATCCTTCCTAAAGACAGGGCCTATAACACCCAATCTTCATGTTTGAAAGGAGCGGTTTAATTCTAAACCAGGAACAAAATACCAATAATAATATATTAAAACCAGGCTTCGAAGACACCTACCAAAATAATATGTTTATAAATTAAAGCTCCAAAAATTATAAGAGATTACATTTACGACAGTAATTACAATGAAAATTGTCCCCATAATTAAAAATTAATAATTTAATTTCGCATAATTTATAGTAGAACAGGACGGGCACCAATTACCAAATTTGTCAATACTTACTCTTTTTTTTAAATAAATAAAAGCTAAAATTCAATTAAGCCTTTACAATTGCAACTTGTTTCACTGTGGGAAGCTCATCAATCGAATGATACAAACAAGTATGTCTGTGATATCAGTACACAGTTTCAAAGTTTTAAAGAAGTTGAAAAATCTCAGATAGCTTCTACTTGATAATAGCAAATACGAAATGATGAACTGTAAATAAACCCGTGAAACAGAAAAAAAAAATGAAAAGGTGTACAAAGAAAGTACCATAGACGCGCTTTTCATCATCAGGGTTTCCATTAGCCTCAAAAAAATGCTCAAGAGGATTGACAGTAGCTGCCGAAGCGGCGATGGCTGAACTTTCAGATTTAGCGGCTGCCAAGAGAGTTGTCCTCCCTAAATATCTAGACATAAACGTGTTTTTGCAGAGATTTCCTGTGTGAAACAGTCGTGAGAAAGAGACAATGACAACATCTTCTCAAATTCAGTCAGCTAAAAAGGAGTTTAAACTCTGCACTACTTTCACTTGATTTAGGAAAACAGTTATAGGTCCATAAATATAAAATTTAGGCTGCAAGGGATAAAAACAATTGATATAACAGTATACCATCTAGTGCCCCATAACTTGATTTCAAGCACCCCAGAGATGGCATAAAACCTAAAAACTGTTTAAATTAGTTGAGAAATGATGAAAAATCAATTGAAAGAAAGAAAAAAAGGCTTTTGAAACACACTCAACCTAATGTTAAGTTCCAACCATTTGAAAAGTAAAAAATAAAAAATAAATTAATGAAAGTAAATTCAATAAATACAACAGATAATCTTTGAACTTGGTTTTCCACAAGCAGTAAAAAAAAAATCAATATACCTTAAATATTCTGAAAATTTTGAAGTTCTTTTCCACTCACTTTGGGTCCTTGGAGTGTGATTGTGTGTGTATATATTCTATAAACATATCTAGACAAAAACAAAATAACTTTTATTTTTGTTGGAAGATATGGCTTGTTTCTATATTTTGATGTTGGAATATATGGCTTGTTTCCATATTTTGTAAATATTCTCTTCTTATTATAATTCCTTACTTAGAGACAAGTTTGTATATATAAAGAGATGTATTCTGACCTATTTTAATAAGAAAAGAAAAATAGCTAGAAAACTACACCTGTTCTTTGAAAAATATTCTCTTCATTCTTTTCAAACATCAAATTTTTAACCACAGATCATACACAAATCACCATCATTCATTGCATCTCCGGCCACCATGGCCGCTTTCTCACATGGTATCAGAGCAACAACGATCTTCACATTGTCACCATTGCTGCTATCTCTAATAAAAAAACAAATCGACGATTTAATTTTTCAAATTATCATTTTATTTTTCGTTGTTTTCATTAGACCATACTCGCTCCTTGGCTTCTTCCTCGTTGAAATCTTACATCTCTGATGAAACTTCTTAAGACTGTGTATGTAGCTGACCGAACAGCAGGGCTTTGAGACTTCAAAAACTCTAGAAAATATTTATGAGTAGAGAAAAGCTTTTCTGCAAAACAAATTGCAATTGTCATAGCCTTAGAAGCATGTTTCGGTTCAGCAGATATATTTTCAAAACCAGGTCTTTCTATTTGCACAGAGACCAAAACATCAAGAAGTGTGGCCAAAGCCAGCAATGAAGAAGATATGTGAGAAAGCGGCCATGGTGGCCAGAGATGTAATGAATGATGGTGATTTGTGTATGACCTATGGTTAAAGATTTGATGTTTGAAAAGAATGAAGAGAATATTTTTCAGAGAACAAGTGTAGTTTTCTAGGTATTTTTCTCTTCTTATTAAAATAGATCAGAATATATCTCTTTATATATACAAACTTGTCTCTAATTAAGGAAATTCTAAGTATAGAAAGATACTAAACCTAGGAGAAAGGATCCCTTAAAATAAGAAATTATAATAAAAAGAGAATATTTACAAAATATGGAAATAAGCCATATATTCCAACATCAAAATATGGAAACAAGCCATATTCAATCCAACAATTGTCCTATGAACTCTATTCTGAAATCATATTTAATCCAACAACTTGATTTGAAATTGCTTCCGCACTTCGTTTTAGGTCAACTCAACAAGTCGGGACACGAGCCGATAAAATAGATATCCAATTAAATTGGGTGCCCGAAGGCCGAAAACCAGGTACCTGGTAATGAACGCACCTAGTGGTAATAAGTCTAATAATTAATAGTTTGAATCAAAATTAGGTTAAGACCGATTCACAAAACATAATGCATTGTGTTGTCGGTTCTTGCTCTCTCTTAAACTTGAGAATTCACAATTTTTTATAACACATTATCCCACTATCAACTCTCAGAATGATGGTTAAAATAATTTAATCCCAACAAAACTCCACTACTGACACCTACCACATCATATTGTTTTCTTTCCAATAAACACCACCATTCCCTTTTTACGGTTTGCTTATTTTTGTTGTAGATTAGCTTTAATTTTTCACAATTCATATCTCGTTCTCTCACATATTTTCTTATAAACATTATAGATTAATCAAACATAGAATATCGTCTTCTATACCATATAATCTTTTTAATTAGGAAGAACAAAATCGTGGCTTACAAGACCCTAGATTCACCAACTAAACCCATCTTTTCTCCACTACGACGATGGTGACATAAACCAACAAGAACAATGATGAAAGTTCGACAGAGTGGTCTGAAAGAAAACAAGATTAAATTTCAACCATAGAACTGAATTTAAAGATAAAAGAAAAGTCGCAGGGACTTACCCAACACTGTGGAGGAGAGACTTGGAGGAAAATGTTGCAAATAGTTAAATATGACCGATTTCACTTTAAATCCACGAAAACGGAGACCAATGAGGGATATCCGAAGGCTAGGGTTTGCTAGTAAGGTGGTGTTGGTCACGCTGGTATGATCAGCACGATGAACAGACAAACAATGACAGTGATCGTAGGTTAAATGAAGACTCGCCGGAGAAACAAGGGAGAGGGGAGATGAATAGTTTATTTTAAAACAGAAAGGTGAGAACGATAGAATGAGCGGTGTACAATAAAATGGGTAAAAAACTAATCTGAAACAAAGGGTTAAATACCCAAACTAATGGGTAAAACACAAAGCGGGTCCTTGAAATCTTTAAGATTTACAAAATGAAAACAAATTTTACCATCAACTCATTTTTGTCATTAAAATCTCAATTAAATTCCAAACTCAATCTAAAGTTTTAGAACTAAAATTCTAAAATAGGTATTTTAATAAATAGAGATTTTTAAATAAAGGATAATTTTGAGTGTTACAACTAGATTTTAGAAGGTTGTTATTATCTCCTTGAAACTCTTTTTTTATCTCTAAATGATTGTATTAGAGTGTTTGTAATGTGCTTTTTTTAAAATTCTCTTTTATTTGTTGTGATTGTTATTCTTTCTCTTACATGGAATTAAATAGATATGAATATTTATGTACTATATAGGTGCACTTATTACTGTCGGAGTGCTTATTGTTGGGTTAATAGTTCAGGGTGCTACAGTTGCAACCGTTACGTTATTTTTATTTTATATCAAGTATATTTTTATAGCTATATATGTTGAAGCAAGGCATCGTACTAAGAAAACAAATGATGACATTAATATAATTTGTAAATAAATTTAATGTGTTCTATGCTCGACTTATTCTAAGATATTTAAGGTCCTTTTTTATTATTATTATGTGTCCATACGAATTTTGAGTACATTTTTATATGTGTTGTTATAATGTGTACTTGTTTAAGAAAAAACACTTGGACAAACACACTTGATGATGTAAATAACTTTCATATTAATCCATTTTAATCTTGATATTTGTACGAGAAGTATAATAATTCTTTACTTAATCAAAAAATAAAGAAAAACATACTTGATGTTGTAAATAAAAAAGGAAATATTTTGATATTTATACAAATTTTTTAATTTTAGGGTTAATTCTTTTAGATGTTTATTGTGTATGATGTAAAATTTAGGGCTTATGGTTAGAGTTTAAGGTTTAGGTGAGTCTTTAAGGTTTGGGATTTAGTTTTAGTGTTGGATGTTAAGTCTTAACTAAAAAATAAAGGGTAAACTACTGCGTTAGTCATTTTCGTTTACCCCTAGTACACTTTTAGTCACCGATTTTAAAAAACGATCAGTAAGGTCACTATCATTTTCGGGGTGTAAAGTTTTGGTCACTGTTAAGTGTCTAAAAGTACTATTTTTATTACTTTTTTACTCATATTATTGTTAGACTTAGGTATATTATTAATTACTGTAATACCCAAAATTTTCCCCCAATTTTATTTCCAAATCCCTAATTCGAAACCCTAGATTTTGGGAATTCCTAATTTCAATTTCAGTGGCTTAATTGGAAATTGTGTAAACTTGAGGGCTTGTTTGTAAACTTTTAAAAACTCGGAACCCTTTTTGTGCAATTTTACCATTTTCTTTTGGAAACCACCCCTCCCGACCGAATAACGTTTTATTTGGTTTTTCATCCCATTTTCTCCACTTTGTTTTTTTTTTTTATTATTCGTTCCTTGACCGATTCTCTTTTGATCTTCCTTTTGTTGTTCGATTCAGCCTTGTTCTGGTAAGTTTTCTTTTCGTTCGGTTAAATTTTTTTTGTGGTGTTTATAAAGTTTAGTTTTGGTTCGGTTTAATCCAAAGTTGTTGATGAAAGTGTGTTGTTTGATTCGGTTTTCAGTTTAGGAAGATTTTAAATTGAATCTAGTTTAGTTTCTGACCGAAAAGAACTTGAATCGAATCTAAAAAGGGTTGTTTTTTTTTTAAATCTCGTGTTTGAGAACCGAGAAAATTCTAGAAATTTTCCAGATTTTCCCGGAAAATCTGGAAAACCTAGATTTTCTCAGAAAATCTGGAAATTCCAGATTTTCTCGGGAAAAATCTGGAAAACCCCCAGACCGACCCGAACCGGCCCTGTTCAATTCCAGACCGACCGAACCTGACCCGACCCGAACTGACCCGAACTGACCCGTGACCCGACCCGGTTGACGTCACTGCTGACGTCATCAGCTGACGTCATCTGCTGACGTCAGCGTTGACCTGATGACGTCATCTGCTGATGTCAGCGTTGACCTGATGACGTCATCTGCTGACGTCAGCGTTGACTTTTTCCAACCTGGTCCCACTTTATGTTTTTCGACATCCTGAGTTCAATGGCGCAGTCCGTTTTTCGAAATTCGAACCCGAAGTGTCGTTTTTAGGGTTTTTATGTTCGTTTGACTTATCTGGAAGTTATCTTTAGTGGTTTCTGAAATCGTTTCTGTTGACTTCAGGTGACGTGGATTCCGACCCCGAGCACCTACCTCCTCCTCCTCCTGGACGACCACCCGTTCCTCAGCATTCGGGACCTTCACGTGAGTATCGGTTTATTTCTGTTTAGTGTATTCTTCGGTATAGTGGCATAGTAGAGTGTCTAATATTAATTGTTACTCGTAGGTTCTACACCTGCTCGTTCTAGTGGTAGAGCCGAGTCCAGTCGACGTCAGTATCGTCGTTAAGTTTCCGCTTCAGGTGTGTTCTCTTCTGTAAAATTCTGTTATTTCTGTGTGTATAGTTTTCTGTCATGAATAAGCATGTTCACACATAATTATGCATGTTCTGACACTAAATTACATTTCTGATTCTGATTATTATGCATGCCTCCTATTTAAATATAAGGCTTGCATCCTGATTCTGTACCTACATATGACATTACAGCTGGTAGAATAATTCTGTACGGAGGAAGTTAGTGTTTAATTCACTTCTGTTCAGTGGTTCTGTATTATATCACTTCTGCTCAGTGGCTCCACCTACGGGTCGAGTTCCACTTCTGTTGGTGTGATGGAGTTAGAGTGGTTCAGTGGGGAACCTACTCTTCTGATGGTGTTCGAAGTTGGGGTGCATATCATGCATACTTCATATTATCTACATTTATTGTTCTGCAAATCCCTGTTACCTTTATATTAGAGACACACTAGGCTCCCTAGCTTACACCCTTCCAGTTTCTTGTTTCAGATCTCTGACCTAGTCCACGTACGGTACTTGGAGGATCCTGATTCAGTTACTTAATATCGTATGTTTTACCGTTTTATCTTCGAATTATAAACTTTAATTGGATTTTATTTTGTATTAAGGACTTTGGGACTTTTACTTGAATTTTTCTGAATTATTAATATTTATTATTTATGGGATGAACCTTATATTTTGTTTTACGTTAAACTTTACAGTATTTATAATTATTAAATAATTAATTATTGTTACGAATATCAATTTAATTCATAAAACCCTATCTTGCGAATCAAGTTACAATATCGTAAACCCTAACTTGTAATCTAAGAAATTAGGTTAAATTTAGGGGTTACATTTAACGGTATCAGAGTCAGGTTCAACCCTCGGACTTTGAGGTCCAAAATGATTTTTGATTTGAAAATAATTTTGGTGATTTTATCTGTAAATCTGGAATTTTATTTTAACTCGTATTTTGAATATTCTGAAATATTTTGAATAATTCTCCAAGTACTGGTTCTAATATAGGATTCTGTCTGTCATTCTGTAGATACTCTACTATGCCACCGCGTCGAAGTACACGTTTAGCGACCGGTAGAGGTCGTGGCCGAGGCCGTGGCCGAGGTCGTTTTGCTGGATCTTCTAGTGATGTTCCGCCTCCTGTGGACCCGCCACAGGATCAGAGTTTGGCACAGGATATAGGAGGGGAGGATCAGCCCGAGTTACAGACCGAGGCTCAGCAAGCCGAGGTTGATCAGCCGGTTCTGAGTGAGGGACCGTTTGTTTCTGGGGATAGTGAGACTGTTGGTTGGACTCCGTGACTATGCAGAGAGAGCTGCTCAGATACTTGAGACAGAATAAGGGTACTAGGAAACCCATATCTATCGAGTTTTTGGCTGCTGGGATGACCATGTTCGATGGTAAGACTGGTATAGACCCAGCTGATGCTGAGTATTGGCTGAAAAAGCTTCAGCGTTTATTTCTGGAGATGGACTACCCTTCTGATAGAAAACTGAGGGCAGTTGTTTCATTACTTCAGGGAGAGGCCCTGAATTGGTGGGAGGCAGAAGAAAGAGTGACTGCTTCGGATAAGATTGATTGGGAGTTTTTCAGACAGGCCTTTGAGGATAGATATGTTGGACCTGAGTATTTGGCTAAGTGCCATGAAGATTTCTTGAACCTGCAGCAGAATGACCTGTCAGTGAATGACTATGAGATAGAGTTTCTGCAACTACTCCAATATGCTCCGGGGATTGTTACTACTGAGAAACAAAAGTGTGATCACTTTCTGAAGGGACTTCGGGTACCATTGAAGATTGCAGTTGCTACTCACCACGACATGGAATATAAGATGATCACTCGGCGTGCCAGGACAGCCGAGCATAATGAGAGCTTGAGAGCTCAGTTGGAATCTCAGGGTCAGGATAGGGGTAGACGTCAGGCCGCAGCACCTGCACAGCACAGTCAGGGTTTTCAGTCTCGGAAGAGAGGCCGTGATGAGTTTGAGCCACAGAGTTCTGCACGATCTAGACCAGTTACTACTGTTGTTCCTGCTGCTAGTAGAGCTGGATCCACTAGTACCCGAGCGTTGCCTCAGTGTTCCTTCTGTAAGAAGTGGTATTCTGGAGAGTGTCGGATGAGGAGCGGGGCTTGCTTCCGATGTGATTCTTTTGATCATCGTCTCAGGGATTGTCTAGTGTCTCCGCAGTCTGGTTATACTCAGGGGCAATCACAGGCATCAGTTCAGGCCTCAGTGTGGGGAAGAGGTCAGGGTAGACCTGCTGCATCTGGTACTGGTAGTAGAGGCAGACCTAGTCAGTTCAGAGGAGCTGCCAGATCAGGGGGATCTCAACCAGGTTTGGTTTATGCTACAAGGAGGCATGAGGACCGAGATGAGCCAGATGTTATAGCTGGTACTTTTTCTGTTCATGCTGTTTCTTTGTTTGCACTGTTTGATAATAGATCTACTCACTCCTATGTCTCTAGCTCTGTATCGGGTTATTTGGGAATTCCGGTAGAGGAGGTGGGTAGCTCTGTTTCTGTCTATACTCCTGTAGGTAACCCTGTAGAGGTTACCAAAGTTTATAAGAATTGTCCTCTTGAGGTTCATGGGGAAGCCTTTTCGGCTAATTTGATGGAGCTACCATTCGGAGAGTTTGATCTGATTCTGGGAATGGATTGGTTGTCTGCTCACCGAGTCACTCTGGACTGTGAGCGTAAGAAGGCAACTCTGAGAACTTCTGATGACCGGGAGGTAATTCTTATCGGTGAGCGTAGAGGGTTCCTGTTTAATCTTGTCTCTGCTCTGAAAGCCGAGAAGATGATCAGGAAAGGATCTGTAGCCTACCTTGCCTACATTCTCGATCCAAGGCAATCTGATTCTGGGATGGATAAGATCCGAGTTGTATGTGAGTTTCCGGATATTTTTCCGGAAGAATTACCGGGCGTACCCCTAAGCGGGAGGAGGTGGAGTTTGGTATTGAGTTGCTACCGGGGACTACTCTAGTGTCTATGGCACCGTATCGGATGGCTCCGAAAGAGCTTAAGGAGCTCAAGGTTTAGCTGCAGGAACTTCTGGATCGAGGTTTCATTCGACCCAGTATTTCTCCGTGGGGGGCTCTAGTTCTGTTTGTTAAAAAGAAAGATGGGTCCCTTCGCCTCTGTATCGATTACCGAAAGTTGAACAAGCTAACGGTTAAGAACAAATATCCTCTGCCTCGCATTGATGATCTGTTTGACCAATTCCGAGGAGCCTCCGTGTTTTCTAAGATAGACCTGAGATCTGGGTACTATCAGCTCAAGGTTAAGGATTCTGATGTTTTTAAAACAGCTTTCAAGACTCGTTATGGTCACTACGAGTTTCTAGTTATGCCCTTCGGTCTTACTAATGCCCCTGCTGCATTTATGGACATGATGAACAGGGTATTTCAACCCTATCTGGATCAGTTTGTTGTGGTTTTTATTGATGATATTCTGGTCTATTCTAAGTCTGAGGCTGAGCATGAGCGACATCTCCGTATTGTGTTACAAACTCTGAGAGAGAAACAGTTGTATGCTAAGTTCAGTAAATGTGAATTCTGGCTATCTGAGGTTGTCTTTCTGGGACATGTAGTTTCAGCTAAGGGTATTCAGGTTGACCCGAAGAAAATTGAGGCTGTTATGGAGTGGAAGCAACCAAAGAGTGTGGCTGAGATTCGTAGCTTTCTGGGTTTAGCTGGTTATTACCGGAGATTTGTAGAGGGCTTTTCTTCTATTGCTGCTCCGTTGACCAAGCTTTTGAGGAAAGATGTTCCATATATTTGGTCTGAGGCCCAACAGGAGAGTTTTGAGAAGCTCAAATCAGTTTTGACACAAGCACCGGTTCTGATACAGCCCGAGTCAGGGAAATCCTATACAATATACAGTGATGCCTCGTATACCGGTCTGGGGTGTCTTCTGATGCAAGATGGGAAGGTAGTAGCTTATGCTTCCCTTCAGTTAAAACCTCATGAGTGTAACTATCCTACCCATGATCTGGAGTTAGCGGCGGTGATCTTCGCTCTAAAAATCTGGAGACACTATCTTTTTGGGGAGAAGTGTTACATCTTTACCGATCATAAGAGTCTGAAATACCTTCTCACTCAGAAAGAGCTTAACTTGAGACAGCGCCGATGGTTGGAGCTTCTGAAGGATTATGATTGTGAGATCGATTACCATCTTGGTAAAACTAATGTTGTTGCGAATGCTTTGAGTCGCAACGCCATTTCTGATCTGAGAGCTCTGTTTGCTCGGCTGAGTTTGTATGAGGATGGTAGTATGTTGGCTGAACTCCGTGTGGTTCCTACCCTGATATCTGATATCCGGGCTGAGCAGCCCAATGACCCTTTCTTGGCCCACCGTATTTCTGAGGTCAATGAGGGAACTTCTCAGGACTTTTCTATCGATCAGGATGGAGTTTTATGTTTCCGGGGTCGATATTGTGTTCCAAGGAACTCTGATCTGAAACAAGTTATTCTTCGGGAAGCCCATGACAGTCCCTATTCTATGCATCCTGGCGGTGATAAGATGTATAAAAATCTTCGGGAAAAATATTGGTGGAAGGGTCTCAAGCGAGATGTGGTCAGTTTTGTATCTAAGTGTTTGACTTGTCAGAAAGTCAAAGCAGAACATCAACGTCCATCTGGACTCCTTCAGCATATTGAGATTCCTCTGTGGAAATGGGAGCGTGTGACCATGGATTTTGTCAGCGGGTTGTCTTTGACTCCGTCAAAGAAGGACTCTGTATGGGTCATTGTTGATCGATTGACCAAATGTGCGCACTTCATTCCGGTTAAGACCACTTACCCTCTGAGTAAGTTGGCCCGATTATACATCTCTGAGATTGTTCGGTTACATGGAGTGCCTCTATCTATTATTTCTGACCGGGATCCGGGGTTCACATCTAAGTTCTGGGGTTCTCTGCATTCTGCTCTGGGTACTCGGTTGAACTTCAGTACCGCTTATCATCCTCAGACCGATGGTCAGTCTGAGCGGGTGATTCAGATCCTCGAAGATATGTTGAGAGGATGTGTTCTGGATTTTCGGGGCAGTTGGGAGGATTTCTTACCTTTAGCAGAGTTCGCGTGCAATAACAGTTATCAGGCCAGTATTAAGATGGCACCTTATGAGGCTTTGTACGGGCGTAAGTGTCGCACCCCTATTGGATGGACTGAACTTAATGAGCACCGTTTGTTGGGTCCATATCTTATTCATGAGGCTGAGGAGACTGTCAGATTGATTCGGGATAGGCTTAAGGCCGCTTTTGATAGACAGAAATCTTACGCTGATTTGAGGCGTAAGGATCTCGAGTTTGAGGTTGGTGACGAGGTCTTTCTGAAAGTATCTCCGTGGAGGAAGGTACTCCGTTTTGGCCGTAAGGGCAAGCTCAGTCCCCGCTATATTGGACCTTACCGTATTCTCAGGTGAGTTGGACCTGTAGCTTATCAGCTTGAGTTACCACCAGAGCTCAAGCGTATCCATGATGTTTTCCATGTTTCTGTACTGAGACGCTATCGAGCTGATCCGTCTCATGTCTTGCCTGTTGAGGAGTTCGAGATCCGTCCAGATCTGTGTTACGAGGAGGAACCTGTTGAGATTATTGCTCAGGATCAGAAAGTCCTTCGGAAGAAAACCATTAAGATGGTTAAGGTTCTCTAGCGTAATCGAGGTTTTGATGAGGCTACTTGGGAGCCCAAATCTGTTATCAAAGCTCAGTATCCGCATCTCTTTGATCCAGGTAAATTTCGAGGACGAAATTTCTGTAAGGGGGGGAGAATTGTAATACCCAAATTTTCCCCCAATTTTATTTCCAAATCCCTAATTCGAAACCCTAGATTTTGGGAATTCCTAATTTCAATTTCAGTGGCTTAATTGGAAATTGTGTAAACTTGAGGGCTTGTTTGTAAACTTTTAAAAACTCGGAACCCTTTTTGTGCAATTTTACCATTTTCTTTTGGAAACCACCCCTCCCGACCGAATAACGTTTTATTCGGTTTTTCATCCCATTTTCTCCACTTTGTTTTTTTTTATTATTCGTTCCTTGACCGATTCTCTTTTGATCTTCCTTTTGTTGTTCGATTCAGCCTTGTTCTGGTAAGTTTTCTTTTCATTCGGTTAATTTTTTTTGTGTGGTGTTTATAAAGTTTAGTTTTGGTTTGGTTTAATCCAAAGTTGTTGATGAAAGTGCGTTGTTTGATTCGGTTTTCAGTTTAGGAAGATTTTAAATTGAATCTAGTTTAGTTTCTGACCGAAAAGAACTTGAATCGAATCTAAAAAGGGTTGTTTTTTTTTAAAATCTCGTGTTTGGGAACCGAGAAAATTCTGGAAATTTTCCAGATTTTCCCGGAAAATCTGGAAAAGTTTTCTCGGGAAAAATCTGGAAAACCCCCAGACTGACCCGAACCGGCCCGGTTCAATTCCAGACCGACCCGAACCTGACCCGAACCGACCCGAACCGACCCGTGACCCGACCCGGCTGACGTCACTGCTGACGTCATCTACTGACGTCATCTGGTGACGTCAGTGTTGACCATGCTGACGTAAGCGTTGACTTTTTCCAACCTGGTCCCACTTTATGTTTTTCGACGTCCTGAGTTCAATGGCGCAGTCCGTTTTTCGAAATTCGAACCCGAAGTATCGTTTTTAGGGTTTTTATGTTCGTTTGACTTATCTGGAAGTTATCTTTAGTGGTTTCTGAAATCGTTTCTGTTGACTTCAGGTGACGTGGATTCCGACTTCGAGCACTTACCTCCTCCTCTTCCTGGACGACCACCCGTTCCTCAGCATTCGGGATCTTCACGTGAGTATCGGTTTATTTCTGTTTAGTGTATTCTTCGGTGTAGTGGCATAGTAGAGTGTCTAATATTAATTGTTACTCGTAGGTTCTACACCTGCTCGTTCTGGTGGTAGAGCCGAGTCCAGTCGACGTCAGTATCGTCGTTAAGTTTCCGCTTCAGGTGTGTTCTCTTCTGTAAATTCTGTTATTTCTGTGTGTATAGTTTTCTGTCATGAATAAGCATGTTCACACATAATTATGCATGTTCTGACACTAAATTACATTTCTGATTCTGATTATTATGCATGCCTCCTGTTTGAATATAAGGCTTGCATCCTGATTCTGTACCTGCATATGACATTACAGCTGGTAGAATAATTCTGTACGGAGGAAGTTAGTGATTAATTCACTTCTGTTCAGTGGTTCTGTATTATACCACTTCTGTTTAGTGGCTCCACCTACGGGTCGAGTTCCACTTCTGTTGGTGTGATGGAGTTAGAGTGGTTCAGTGGGGAACCTCTTCTTTTGATGGTGTTCGGAGTTGGGGTGCATATCATGCATACTTCATATTATCTGCATTTATTGTTCTGCAAATCCCTGTTACCTTTATATTAGAGACACACTAGGCTCCCTAGCTTACACCTTTCCAGTTTCTTGTTTCAGATCTCTGACCTAGTCCACGTACGGTACTTGGAGGATCCTGATTCAGTTACTTAATATCGTATGTTTTACCGTTTTATCTTCGAATTATAAACTTTAATTCGATTTTATTTTGTATTAAGGACTTTGGGACTTTTACTTGAATTTTTCTGAATTATTAATATTTATTATTTATGGGATGAACCTTATATTTTTTTTTACGTTAAACTTTACAGTATTTATAATTATTAAATAATTAATTATTGTTACGAATATCAATTTAATTCAAAAAACCCTATCTTGCGAATCAAGTTACAATATCGTAAACCCTAACTTGTAATCTAAGAAATTAGGTTAAATTTAGGGGTTACAATTACATTATTAGTCATTTATGTATTTTTACATATTTTTCTTGGTTGTCACATTTAATTCGTGTTTTGGTTAATATTCGTAGAAAAAGATATTGCTTTGGTGTATTTTCTTATTTGTAGGAATTAATATCTTGGTGATATGCTACCAAATTGGAGGAAAATTCTAGAAGATAAGGTTAATGTTAGAAAACAAGGAAAGATTTAGAAGATTGGCGCAAAGATAAAAAGAGTTGATAGGAATCAAGTGAGAAATAGAATTATTCTTTCATGATTATTTCCAATTCAATCTTATCATATCATCTAAAGTTGACCAAGCCAACTCCTTAAAATGAAAAGTGTGTCGTCTACAACAAGGGGAGGCGAGATTTAGAGAGAGTGAGGCAAGGGTTGTTGTCTTCTTTTATTTTTCCTTGTTATTCGAGTGATAGAAAGATTTTATTGTTGGATATTTTGCCTAGCCATAAACTAATTTAAGTTAGCTTGGGTTGTCTTGTTTTATGGATTGATTATAGTTTGAATTCTATCTAAGTATTTGATGTATTCTTAATCAAGGTTTGCTTATTCTTGGCATTTATTTGGTTTGCAAGAGAATTGGGAAAGGACTTCGATAAACGATACATTTATCTAGATTTGAGAGAATTAGATTCATGAAACGAATAAGCATGGTTCGAACCAAGTGCATGAGAACTAATTCGGCTTAAGGATAAGTGTAGAATTTCAACGGGTAACAAAAGTTCAAGATTGGTTGTTGTACATCTTCGATTAACGCAGGGATGTATCATCAAAGGTTGTACAATTAACAAAGTTTCGCGTTAGGGATAACGGAGACCATTGAAGAACGTTTTGCCGAACCTTGAGGATAGTCGCCTAAATTGCCCGAGCAATTCCCTTAGTTACAATTGCCCAAGCATTCGATGAAATGACTAGGCAATCTGATTAAGCCCAATTGTCGGAACAGTTGAGCGGTGTGAGCACTCACTTACAAGGAAGAATTCACTCGTCCATCATTCTATAATTCAGGATAACACAGTCACATCTCTCTTATTGATTACTCCAATTTACTTTAATTTGTTTGTTCTATTATTTTACTTTATTTAAATATGAATTTTATAAACAAATTAGATCTTTATCTTCAGTGCGAGAAATTAGATTATAGAGAATGAGCGTCAATCCCTATGGAGATGATAATTATCTATATTATAACTTGTACACTTGCACCTATTGCGAAGCACTTTAAACACGCAACAGTTACTATAACGTTAAGTCTCATTAAATATTGGTGAAAAGATGATCTAACACAATAAAAAAATAATAAATTATTTAAATAGTCCTTAAACTATTATTATACTTTTGTTTCATCTTTAATTTGATCGTTAAATTTTTAAATTTTTATCTTTTCAAATAAACTCTAACCTTAAGCCTAATACCAAACCCAAAATCCTCACCCAAACAGGAAAAGATCAATTCAATGTCGGTGAGAATTTCTCTAGTTTTTGTTGTCTTCTTCCTTTCGACTTAGTCCGATGCTTTTTAAGCAATAGCTAGAATCCACTACGACCGTATCAAAAATGAAAGTACCAATTTCTCTACTTTGATTGGCATTGCATTCCCTGATCACATGAGCTTCAATGCAACAATTTTTTGTTCTACAAGCAGCAATAATTGTAGCCTCAAAAAACAATCCCATGAAGATGTTGATGATGAGAAATATGAACCCAAGAAGACAATGAAACTCCACTTAAAGCACAGACAGGTTGATTGGAAAATCGCCGAACAAAAAAAAATCTGTTTTCGAGTCGACTATGAGGGATTCCACCAGAATTCAAACACACCATAAAAAGGGTCATTGATAAGAACAACCAAAATGTTATTTCAAGGCTAAACAGTGAAAAGAAGAACATCAAGCCATGGGTGAAATTGAAAAAGTCGCTCCGCCACCACCAAAATCTTATACGGCTGAGATTTTTGACCAGCATGAGTAACTTTGGAGTTCAGTGTAAGCCTCGGCTATGACGAGTATTTTATCTATGTGTTCGCCGGTACTCTTCCTAGACACTTGTCTTTGATTCTTGATACCGGCAGTGATCTTAATTGGATTCAATGTAACCCCTTATTCTTTACTTGAGGTATATAATAGGTTAAAATTATAATTCATAAAACTTTAGAATTAAGTAAATGAAAAGGGAAATTTTAAATAAAGCTTGTAACGTGGAAAGTGAAAGATAATATAAAAAAATATAGATGCATTCTGATTTAAAAATAAAATAGATTAAACAAATGGTTCATGTATGAAATTAAAAACATCTCAATCCCTAACTGATCCCAAAATAACTAAAATAAAAAAAATTTGATATCTAACGTACTAAAAATAATAGTAAATTAATATCTGATTGAGAGCTCCGAGTACCAACTCCTATGTCTGGGTATTTGAAAAGTTAAAATAAAAGGATCAGCTATAAAGCCCAGTGTGTCTCTAAAGTGCAATTATAAACACAATACCATTCGGTTCACAATAACAATAATAAAATATATGTTCACAGTAAATAAACACAATGAATAATGAGTGCAATGCAATGTCACAGAGAATGCAGTCCTATACTTTGAACTCCAATATAGTGGTGGCTAAACCAACCGATCGCTGTGGAGGTAGTTCTCTAGAATCCCTCACCCCTTATTTCACCAAAATGTTGTGTGGTAAAACCACCTTCCTCCGTACAATCACTCCATGCACAAGCTATGCAATCAATGCTAATAACCTCAAATGTCTCATCATAAATATTCGTATAGAATACAAATCACACAGTTCAGTAACTTTGATCACAATTTCACAATGTAACACAATGTTCACAATACCACATAGCATGTCAATGTATATATATTTATATCACAGTCTCGGTAACATGCAACATAACACGCAAAATATCTAGCACAAAAAGAGAACACACCTCTCGTAGCACAAATACTATCACTAACACGGGTGTTTCTCACGATTTGAGCTGGGTCCTGCTCTAACTGAGTAAGAGCCTCGAGCGATACTCGCAGGAGTCGGTTGAACTTGAGGCGGAGGCTGTGGAGGCGAAACATCCTTTTTAGAGTCCGTATAGTCTGAAAAAGACCATAAAATTCCAATTAAACTCTTATTCAAGTACACTTACCCAAATTATAGCTTAAAAAGTTCAAAAAGGGCTTTCGAGTTTGAATTTCACAAAACGGACTACAAAAACGGGCTCAGAACGTCGAAAAAGGTCAAGATAGATTCTTTCAAAAAAAGTCAACTCTGGTAAAAAATGTCAACAGTCAAAGTCAACGGTCAGGTTAAAGTCAAAGGGTCAATGGTCAACGAGTGACGTCACTGTTGATGTCATCGATGACATCATGAATGATATCATCGATGATGTCACAGATGACGTCATCACAATTCAAAATATTCGGGTCGGGTTTCCGGATCATGGGTCCGGTTTTCAGGTCATGGGTCGGGTTTCCCGATCTAGTTCATAATGGTTCGGTTTCCTTCCTCTCACAACCCGGTTCGGTTCAAGTTCTTCTTCCCCACAACACTTCTGCTAAACTAGTTTAAGCCCTAACACCCACTACTCATCACAGCAACCCTAACCACTTATCACCGAGACGGCTCCGACCTTCAAGGCTGCCGACGACGACCTTAGAAGTCATCGCCGGCAACATGGGCAACACCCACTCACATGAAATCCCTAACTGAACCACACACACACTCTCTTTTCCTCTCTCACTCGACAACACCCACCCCTACACCAAACTGAAACAAAAATGCACCCCCCAGATCCCTTCACGCCAGCGAACCACTACTCTAAAGATCCGAACTTGTCGGCAGCCATACAAAACCCTAAACACAACCAGAACCGACCATAGCAAAAGTAACAGGTACAACAACCTCCCGATCCACACTCAAAGACCAAAACATCCTCAACCACCTAACAACCACCACTCTTATCTCATCGGAGCAAAAGAAAGAAAAACAAGACAACTGCACAACCCTTAGCTCTGATCGATTGGTAACACACCCAAGGAAGAGAACAAAGTGTCGGCTAGGTGGAAACTTTTAATTTAACTAGGTTCAGGATCGAGTGGAAACTCGAAAATACCCTCTAGGAAAAATCCTAATTTAACTCAAATTAAGGCTTTTTTTAAATTGGGAAAAAAGAGATTAGGATTTTTCCCTAATCGAATTTTTAGAGTGTTACATTCAATGTGTTCCTTGTTATGATTGTTTCGAGCAGAATGGTTCGTATTATGATCCTAAGTATTCAAATTCCTTTAGGAACATAAGCTGCAAGGATCCAATGTGTCATTTGGTTTCATCCCCTGATCCTCCTCAGCCTTGCAAAGTTGAGAATCAGACATGTCCTTATTATTATTGGTACAGGGATAATTCTAACACTATCGAAGATTTTGCACTCGAGACATTTATGGTCAATCTAACATCTCTCGGTGAGAAATCAGAAATCATTCCGGTGGAGAATGTGATGTTCGTTTGTGGTCATTGGAACCGAGGCCTCTTCCACGGTACTACAGGGTTGTTAGGCCTTGGTAGAAGACCTCTCTCATTTGCCTCTTAGCGTCCGATAATGTGTCCGATAAAAATAATATTATTTGGGTGAGGATTTTGGGGGTTTATGATAAGGGTTAGTTTACCCAAAAATAAATTGGACTAAACAATTCTCCAACTCAAAATGTGTTGCATTTTAGGTCGTAAGAATAACATTAGATCGAATTAAGTTAAATGATTTTTTTATAGTTTAAGTTTTAAGGATGCATATTAAGTTTTAAACTTAATTATATACCTCATCTAACTCTCTATTTAACTTCTTTATCTTTTTTTCCCCCAAAATATCACTTTTTAACTCTCATAGAAAAAGTAAAATTTATAATATTGCAATCTAAATAATTTTTAAATATAATAAGTAACTATCTTAATTCAACTAACATAAAAAGGATCACAATTCACACTCCAAACTAAATCTGATTTTATATTTAACTTATAATTAGTGTATTTTTATATTTAAAAGTAAATGTTTTATTTTTAGAATATTGAAATTAACTCAAAAGTAATACAATTTTAAACAAATATTATAT
Source organism: Abelmoschus esculentus (assembly GCA_035048815.1). Lineage (NCBI taxonomy): Eukaryota > Viridiplantae > Streptophyta > Magnoliopsida > Malvales > Malvaceae > Abelmoschus > Abelmoschus esculentus. The sequence continues at coordinate 37,870 of JAUCBN010000030.1, forward strand.
ACCAATTTTCGGTGTTTTTATTTATTTAAAAGAATATTTTAGAAATATTTTATGATTTTTTTTGAACTTACCCAATATTATCTAAAATCCATAAAATTAAGTTTACAAACTAAAATAAGTATGAAGAAAAAAAAAACTGAATGAAATCGGAAGCGGGAAGTCTAAGTAGACTCGATTTTCTTATTAATATTATCTCAATTAAGTATTATGTTGTAAAATCTAATAACTTTATACATCATATTTTAAACAAATATATAAATATCATTAAGTTAATCAAGTTCAGTTTTTCTATTAAAGATTCACAAAACAAAAATATAATGATAACATTTTATTCAAAATATTTTTTTTCATATTTGTATTCAACATATTTAGTTCACTCGTTTATCAATGAGATTTTTTTTTAATATTGGAAAATTACAATGAACGTCAAATACCATTAAACATCATTAGTGTTGAACTTCGTTGAATACCATTAAATTAATTAATAAAGATTAAAATCTTAAAAACTGAATATATAATTAATAAAAGATTAATAGACTCAACATATAATTATTAATTGTACGTGAAGTTCTTGATATTTTTTATCTTTATTGATTAATTTAATGATGTTCAACGGTATTCGATGTTAGTAGTGTTTAGCGGCATTCGACACATCTTTTAAAATTTTAGATAAAAATATGTAATTTAGGAGCACAATTTGATTTCACTTCAATAATAATACACAATAATAGGAATAGGAGTAATAATAAAAATATTTTTTTTCTCGCTAAATTCGTCATCGAGTTGACTTAAGAAGAAGTAGGGAAGTAATTTCAAATCAAGTTGTTAAGCTTAAAGTTAAAGGTAATCCCTTTTCCATTATTTGATTTAAAGAAAAGAAAAGAAAAGAAAAAGAAAAATTGGTCAAGTCTCAACTCAAAACCAATTTAAGAGCACCACTATTTTTTAGGTGTCATCGGTTCATCCCATATATCTTTCTTCAATTTTTGATCCTGATCCTGTTATAGCTTTGTGGATCAAAAGGTAGATCTGTAAGGGACTGAAATGAAAGACAGAAAAAATATTACCGCTTTTAGGATTATGAAACGTTGTGTTTTGGATGTGAATATTATGGTCAAAATGACGTTGTTTAAAGAGTTTAGGAGTTATATATTATAATCTCTTAGAAAGGTGTTTTTATCGATTGAAAAATGGATGCGTCTCTGCTTTCTTCCTCAATTTTCTTTGCTGCTATCTTTCTATGCTCTATCTGATCTCTCCCTCTATTTTAATTCTTCTTCTTTAGTTTTCGGTTATTACAAAGGCATCAGAGCGCGGGTTTATCCTCGGATTTTTACTGAAAATTTCAAAACCAAGCAAAAGGATGCCAATGACGAATCAAGCCCAGAAATTATCGGTTTTAGTCATGGTCGATGATTCTCAATCGTCTTGGTCTGAGCTCAGTGAGGATTTCAAACTTCTCTTAGAGAGTTTAACAAGCCGGGTCCTATTGGTAACCATTCATCGTGTGTCGTGTCCTATCACTATGGAAGCATTGTACCATGTATTCTCACCTTGTGGAATTGTAGATAAGATTGAATTGTTTTAAAATTCCATTGACATTCAAGTTCTAGTCCATTATCATACAAGTCATAATGCAATCTCGGCTAGAGCATCTCTTCAGGGTCGTAATATTTATGATGATTGTTGTCATATGAAAATTTAATTTTGCAAGGAACCTCTCTCGACAGATTGTGTGGAGTCAAAGATAAAACAATTTTTGGAAGCCACTAGTCAAAACAATACGTTTGAGAAAGTGTTTGTACAAAACGACGAAGTTAAAGCTATTGAAAATATGGATACCAATTTTGATAATTCAAATATGGATTTGGAGGTTAATCCATTGAATCTTGCATTGAAGATGAAGGATGAATCACTAGACGTTGTTGAAGGTTCTAATGGGGCTGAAACAAAACTAAATTTATTTTCGATAGGCTCTAAAGAACACAAGATATTTGAAGAATTGTCTGTGATAACAGACTTAGAGTTGGTTGATTTTGATGACTCGATTGGCTGGTTGCTTGAATCCTCTCAACAAAAAAACTTTAATTTTCAAGGGATGTGGGGACTTGGATGCAATCAATGTGTTTGATGAAAGTTTTCCGAGACAAAACAAAGACCCAAGGGATATAAAATATATTGACAAATTCATTGAGAGCGGTGATCCATATGGGTTTAGACTCCTACTAATGGTAATCAACAACAAAACGAGGAATGCCTACTGTGCAAAATCTTCGTCCAAAGAATTATCAAAAAGTGTTGTCTTTCCACTTGTTCAGGATGAATCATTATTGAGCAACTATGAAGATTGATTCGGTAATGATAAATTGAACAACAAAGTTTGGAAACAAGACTGGGTGGGATATTGGTCAGAGAATGCAGACAATCTTGGAGAAGACTGCCCTGTATTCGAAAATTTGTTTGAATTTTGTCAAGTTTATGCCGGTGGAACAATAGATGTTGCACGGAGGTTAAACAATCGACTATGTGATATTGCTATAAAGTGAGATGGTGGTTTACATCATGCCAAGATATGTAAGGCATCTGGATATTGTTACATCAATGACTTAGTTTTGGGAGTCTTGGAGCTTCTGAAGTATTAAGCCCATGTTTTGTATATTGACATTGATGTACACCATGGTGATGTCATTGAAGAAGCCTTTTATTTCACCGATAGGGTGATGACTGTTAGTTTTCACAAGTACGAAGATATATCTTTTTATGGAACTGGAGATGTAAAGGATATAAAAAAAGTGAAGGAAAATTTTATGCCATAAATGTTCCATTCAAGGATGAAATTGATGACATTAACTTCACTAGATTGTTCAAAAATATTATATGCAAGGTTGTTGAAATTTATCAATCAGGTGCAGTAGTTTTAAAATGTGGGACATATTTTCTTGTCAGAGATCGAATGGACTGGTTCAATCTTTCAATTGATGGGCATGTTGCGTGTGTTAGAATTGTGAATAAGTTCAATTTATCTTTATTGATTACTGGTGGTGGAGTTAAAAAAAGATTGTGGATTGTTGGACTTTTGAAACAAGATTTTTTTTAGATACTGAACTTTCTAATGAAATTCCAGAAAATGAGTATATCAAATATTTTGTCCCAGAGTACAGATTGTATATACCAAAACATAAAGAATGTGTTTAAGCATGTTAAGAACAAATCAATTGAGTTATGTCTTGTTGCTGGAAGAGTACAAGGAGATGGTTCTTATATATTTGAGATCTTGACGAATTTTACAATGAATACTATGGAGAGAAGCATGAAATTGAAGAATATAGATTGAAGGATTTGGAATTGGACTCGAAAAAAGAGATTGATATATTTATTATTGGCAGCTATCAATACAAATATCGAGGTTAAAAGTGGACAAATCTTTGAGGTGGAACTGAAGAATAAAGATGATACTTCTATTGAAGATGAAATGTCCAATGATGAGCAAGAAATTATCCTGCTAGTAAATAGTGAAAATGAAAGTGTTGATAGGAAGATAGACTTTTATGGGAAGCCTTCAATTTATACGATGAGATCAAATAGAAGCATCACCATCAGTTTGTTTATTGTTTTGTTTGGGTTGAAAAGAGGGATGGGCAACATATGGTCAAACCACTTAAAGAAAAATTCAAAACGATTCAATATTTTTTAAGGATTGTCACTTCAAAGACTTGACTGAATGTCTTTTAATCCTTGAGGAAAAGGATTTCTTTAAGAAGGGAGTATTGTAAGGGGTTAAAATGAAAGACAGAAAAAAACGCTGTCGTTTTTAGGATTATGAAACGTTATGTTTTGGATGTGAATACTAGTTTTTATATGTAACACTATAAAAACTGATTTTGGTTAAACTATAGCATTGATTTTTGATTAAGTGGTCAATCATGTAAATTTTAAACTCTAATTTAACATTATTATTGATAAAGGACTATATTAAAACATTGAAATATTGTTTAGTAACCAAATTATAAATATTAAAATTATTGAATAACAAATACAAAGAATTTAAAATTGAGGGACTAACCGAGTAATTAATCCCTCCAAAAAATAAAGAAAGAAAGAAAAAAGATAAAAGTTTACCCAGTTGAATTCTCCCCAGCTAGCATATTCTCTCTCTTCATCTTCAAACTAGTATACGTCTCTAGTAGAGATTTTCTCAAGCTTAGTTTTATTTAGTTTATCTATTTTAATAAATTTCTATCAATTATACGAGATAAACCTACTATTTTATTATTAATTTTCAAAGTGAAATTGTAAGGAAATCTATACATTAAACTCAACAAAATCATCATTAATTTTTATAAAATTTATTATTTATTTTTATGATGGATTCAATCTCTCTGTTATATATGTATCATTTTCACGGCGAGAACAACATTCATTTTAGAAAATAGATCCATTAGAAAATTCAATTTTCTTACACTTAAATTAAATATTTTTCAATCAAACACTCCTTATTTATTCCACTAAATGAAATCAAACACTCCTTAATCCCAAAGTTTTGATTTTTTTTAATTTTTATTGGTTCTTTCAGTTAGTTTCGTGAAAAATACAACAAAGACGATTTCTGTTCTTCTTTAACCTTCTCATTGTTTCATTAATTTTTTGTTATAGAGCTAAATTTCTTGTGCTTACCTTATATGATTAAATGAGTTTTATTCACTTTAATATATTTTTTTGTTGGTTATATGGACTGCAAAACAGGGCGTTAGCACTGACAGGAAAAATAAAATGAACGAACTCAAAAAAATAATTAGACCGTGTCGTGGTATGGAGGCCACTGCCTTAGAAACAATTTGCCTCGATGTGTGTACTCGCTACTTTAGGCGGTTGTCCCCCGAAGGTTAGCACGGTCCTCCAAACAATGTACACCCAAAGTTTGGAGTGGACTGTAGAAGAAATGATCGTCTAAACCGGAGTCGAACAAAAGCTTCTCTAAGCTTTTTAAGGAATGCTCTCAAACTCTCTCAAATAAAATAGAAGTGAATCTGAATGGGATAATTAAAACTGAGAGAGCTCTCTCTTATTTATAGGTTGAAAGCAGGGGCAAATCTGTCCGAGAATCAGATAAAATCTAATTTAAATAACAGATTATATCATAATCAAATCTCTAATAATATCAGATAATATCCATTTAAAATCTCGGATAAATCTGTTAATATCTATCTAAAAATAGTAGATTTGATAACCGAAAATATCCATTTAAATCTCGGATAATATCTATTCAAAATTAGATTTAATAACAGATAATATCAAATCAAATCTCTGATATTTATTAAATCTAATCCGTTACACATTTAAAATTCAAAATGAATTTTAACTTAACCGAACTGCTTCCATGTCTCCTATAAATACGGAGTGTGGGATTCAAGCATTATCCAACAATCCCCCACTAATGCGAATGAATCCTCTTAAAAAATCATAAAGTTCGACTATCACTAGACGAGCACTGGCGAGATTAGTTACTTAAGTACATAGTGAACGAATCTTGAACTAGTACGTAGTGATGATGAGTAATCCTCCTCTTAGATAAGTGAAACTAGTCTTGAACTTTCTAAGATCGGGGTGAACTCATAACATATAACTAATCTCTTCATCCACCACAGTCCGCGATGTGAAGATATGTATATACATGAAGTATATATTTAGCCATCTTACCTCGGGATTTTAGTAAGTGTACTAGAAAAACAACCCATCGTTTTTCATAGAAGACGGCTAACTCTTCTCACCTACATAGGTTATTTCATCAAGTTTATCTCAACATAAACCACCCAAAATCGGGCTATGAAATAATTAAGAGCTTTGTATAAAACTCAACCTCACAAGAAAATAAGGTAATTTTCTTCAAGTTCATACTAAATGAACTACCCAAACTCTGGGCTAAGAAATCATTAAGAATAAAAACTCAACCTCTTTCTTCGGTAAATTCAATAATGTTCTTCTCAATAGAACAATCCAACCTCTTTGGATAGAATTTATTAAGAGTTAAAATAAACTCATCCTTCCGAGCGGTAAGTTCAATTAGTCCTTCGCAATAGGTCTAAGAACTTATTAAGAGTAGTTATTCAACCAAAATCGGTAAATTCATCAAGTCTTTCTCAGTAAGACCACCCAAACTTGGGCTATGAATTTATTAAGAGCATTAATCTCAACCTGGGCATGTACATGAAACGTCATAGGGATTGGATAGATGGACATGTACACTATGAGTCGTTCCATGGTTTTGTTTGACCACATTAAACTTAGAGAACTAAGTTGGGTATCCACCATGAATCACTCAACCAATGGGCTTAAGACCCATCCCCCTCGACGAATCCAGAATTTGTTTCCTGCTCAATCCTTTGGTAGGAGGATCAGCCAAATTCATCTCCGACTTAACATACTCTAAGACTAGTACTCCGTTCTTTATTAGGTATCTCACATATTCGTACCTTATGCGAATGTGTCTCTTCTTACCATTGTAAGCTTGATTTAGAGCCACATGTATCGCAGATTACGAATAACACAATAAAGATATCGAAGAAGTCGGTTTTCCCCACAAAGGTATCTTTGCTAAAAGATTCCTTAGCCACTCGGCTTCTTGTCCAGTTAAGTCTAGAACTATAAACTCTGACTCTATGGTGGAGCGTGCAATACAAATCTGTTTGGCAGACTTCTACGTGATTGCAACTTCATTTAAAGTGAAAACATATCCACTCGTAGAGCTTACCTCATCACTATGAAAAATCTAGTTGGCATTACAACATCCTTCTAAAAAACAGGATAGCCAACAAAATTGATTTTCCAATCCATAGTACTCGAAGGTACTTTAGTAAGCATCTAAGAGTCGTTCAATGTTCACCACTTGAATTATGAGTATATCTACTCAATCTACTCATAACATAGGCAATATCGGGCCGAGTATAGTTCATTAAGAATATTAGGCTTTCTATAATTTTAGCATATTCAACCTGGGAAACACAACTTCCTTTATTTTTAACGAGATGAGTGCTAGAGTCAACAGGGGTTCGAGTATAAATGACATCTCAACTGTCAAGCTTTTTAATATTTTTGAGTGAACCCTATGACTACTAGCCTTGCCTTACTCTGGATTGACCCATCTGACATGAGTTTCATTTGTTGTTGATAGGTTTAAATCCTTTAGGCAAGTCTACTAATTCCCAAGTATGATTTAGACATTAGTGACTCTAGTTTATCATTAACAACTCTTTTCCAAAAACTAGTGTCAATAGATCTTATAGCTTCTTCATAAGTTTTAGGATCCTCATCTAATTAGAAAACTTAAGCTATAGGATCTGATAAGTTGTCTAAATCATTTATCTCAGAAATAAAGGAAGTAACAAAATCTGGTCCAAAAAAGGTTTTTTAACCTTTTCTTCTTACTTATTCTAGGCTCTAACTCAAACTCTAGAGCATATTATGAAACATTGTTTGTAGCATACTCAATAAATACTACATCAACGATTTTAGGGAACGATGGTGGACTTCTTAAAGTCAGGCAAATCTAATTTAGCCAGACACCCCCACACTTTTAGGAATTGCAAGTTTGCATAACCTTACCACAATTCGTATGAAGTTGAGTCTAATTTCTTATGAGGTATTCGATTTAAGACTTATCGATAGAATGACTTCCCCCAATATATTATTGGCTAACTCATAACTTATCAACAATGAATTTATCCATCTCTTTTAAAGTTCTATTTTCCTCTCGGCTATGCCGTTTTGTTGAGCCAAAAACAAGGGGTAAAAGTTTTATGAACTATGTCATTCGTCTCATATACCTCTTTAAGAAATTTAGATCCAAATTCACCACCTCTATCGAACCTAACATTTTCCATCTTTTCATAAAGAGAATTTTTATGGAGATTTCTATACACTCCTAAGATAGACAAATCTTTTCTTCCTTCTTAAAATTCTGAAGAAAATATCTCAAAGAGATTTAATAGCTACCACCATGTTATAGTAGCATTAATGTCTATCATTTTCTTTTTATTTTAGACAAGGTTCTTGCTTTAAAAGACCACTAGAAATATTCATCTACTATGACTAAAAGAAAGATATCTTAAATAAATTATTAAGATTATTATTCTAACTTCTACATTAAGTATAAAATATTTATTTAGTCATAGTATTTTATAAATTGGAATAATAAGCATAGTAATACACTAGGTAGGTCTACAAAGAGAGGTGGCACAGAAAGCACACTTAAATACCAAGTCTTTCAAAAATCCTATCCTAGGCATGCATTTTTTAAACTATCTCACTACTTTCCAATTAATCTCTTATGAATATTTGTCTTCATTTAGGTCTTTTAAAGTTATGCTTAATATATTCCCCACTAAAAAAAAATTATTAAGCATTCTCAAGATGAATTTTCTACTCAAAAAAGGTCATCTAGCCCTCTTTTACAACCTAATCTAACAGATACTCACTAAGCTTACAGATTAGGTAAAGGCTTAATATAAATTCATGTATTAAAAATCATGAATTAAATAATCTGACCTTATAAGTAGAAACACAATTCATGTAGACCTTGTCTATTTTGATCATGCCTGTGACTTCAATCCTTGTATCATGATCTCAAAAATTCATCGTGACTGAAATTTCATAGCCATTTTGAATCTACAAAATTCAAATAAAATTATATATGGTTAGTCACGAAAATAATTTACTAACAGTAATAATAAATAAATAAAATAAAATTCACTGATAGTAAAGTATTCTTATCTTTAGGATTTTGATTCTTATCTTCAACTTCACCACCACCTTCGATTAGTTGACCTGTCGAGTGCGTCAAGCTTGAACAAACCCAAAATCAACTTGACGATAATATCATTTTTGCAGTATAATTGTTTCTAAATTGTTGGTTATATGGACTGCAAAACAGGGGGTTAGCACTGACAGGAAAAATAAAATGAACGAACTGAAAAAATAATTAGACTGTGTTGTGGTATGGAGGCCACTGCCTTAGAAACAATTCGCCCCGATGTGTGTACTCGCTACTTTAGGCAGTTGTCCCCCGAAGGTTAGCACGGTCCTCCAAACAATGTACACCCAAAGTTTGGAGTGGAATGTAGAGGAAATGATCGTCTAAACCGGAGTCGAACAAAAGCTTCTCTAAGCTTTTCAAGGAACGCTCTCAAACTCTCTCAAATAAGACAGAAGTGAATCTGAATGGGATAATTAAAACTGAGAGAGCTCTCTCTTATTTATAGGTTGAAAGCAGGGGCAAATCTGTCCGAGAATCAGATAAAATCTGATTTAAATAACAGATTATATCATAATCAAATCTCTAATAATATCAGATAATATCCATTTAAAATCTCGGATAAATCTGTTAATATCTATCTAAAAATAGTAGATTTGATAACCGAAAATATCCATTTAAATCTCAGATAATATCTATTCAAAATTAGATTTAATAACAGATAATATCAAATCAAATCTCTGATATTTATTATATCTAATCGGTTACACATTTAAAATTCAAAATGAATTTTAACTTAACCGAACTGCTTCCATGTCTCCTACAAATACGGAGTGTAAGATTCAAGCATTATCCAACATTTTTAATTTTGGATTCTGTTTTTTATACCGTTAAAAAAGTTTTGACTACTAAACATAATTTTATTGGTACACAATTTAATTTTTACAAAAATATTGATACCCTTAATTTATGAAAGGGTAAACTACTCCAGTGACTACCCATCTAATTGGGGATGCCTATTTTGGTCATTGAACTATTAAACTCGTCCATTAGGTCACCCAACTTATTAAATCGACTTATTTTGATCAATGTCGTTAAAATCCTAACGAAGAAGGTTAACGACAATGACTTGTTAGTTAAAGAAAATCTATAAAATTACACATTTAATACCTATAAGTTATCTATTGTTTTAAATTAATTATAATATTAAATTAATAAATAAAATAATCATCCAATCCGATGTCATGGTACACTTGTTGTTTTTCAAATAGTGGCGTTGATGACCATAGACATTATTTTTACTTAGAGCATGACTTGTTTTTAAATTGATTTTGGTATATTATAGGGCTGCATTGTAAGGTGTTTTTAAATATGTTTTTATTCACTCACTAAGCTTATGCTTACTCTCTCAATTACCTTGCAATGCAGAGTATTTAATGTGCAGGCAGCAAAGAGAAGCAAGAATCTAGGTAACCGTCAAGTGCAAGCTCAAGTATGTCTTTATAACATTAGTAGTAGTGAGAGAGCATTGAAGATAGATTACCTTGTTAAGAATATTGTTATATTGATGAGACTTGTAGTAGTCATATGCTTATACATGTTTGATGTTTATCTACGTTGATATTAGCTTTATGACTTTGACTTGAATTGCCCATTGATATTCCTATAGTTATAATATAATTATTTTAAAGTTTGATTCTTGATATCCTTATGTGTGAATTTGAGTGTTGTTGATAATGAAGCATGGCTATTTATGAGTCGAATCTATGATGTTATTTAGGTTGGAATACATCTAGAAATCATGTTGAGTATATTGAGGTGATTCTTCCGTATGTTTATAAGATTGTTAATGTTGAAGCATACTCTTAGGAGTTGAATATATTGTTGCTAACTAGGTTGAATTGCATCTAGCTAATATGCCTTGATATGTGCTTAAAGTGTTTTTAGGTGAATTTGTATATAGAGAATGTCATGAAACCTTTGAAGGCTGGAAATAGTCCTTAAACTTTGAGAATGCAATTAAATGACTTGTAAATATTATTTTAAGCTGAAATTTGAGATACAAGCATGTAATGAACTTAATTAAATGTTGGTAACTTTAATTTCATAATTGGTCCATAAATTTTTAGAAAATTATAATTAGGTTCCTATAACTTGTTCGGTTAAATTAGGACTCATTTCTTAAACTTATCCCTATTATTACTAAATGAATATCAATGGGCATTCAAGTTAAAACCGTAAAGCTAATATCAACGTAGATAAACATCAAACATGTATAAGCATACGACTACTACAAGTCTTATCAATATAACAATATTCTTAACATGGTAACACATCCACATTGCTCTGTCACTACTACTAATGTTATAAAAACATAGTTGAGATTTCACTTGATTAGTGAAAAGTAATGGAAAGAAGTAAAATTATGAGGATTGGGGGAATCGAACCCATGACCTAAAGCTTAAAAACCTACTACTTTAACCACTACACCAATATCAATTTAAAGTTATACAACACCAACATATATTATCTAAATATTAAACAAACAGTACGAGAAATTATATATTATTGTTCCCCATGCTTAGATTGAAAAATGCTACGGTTTGAAACCCTGTGTAAATGATTGCAGAAAAGATAATGGTTGTTGGCTAGTGTTCCTTCAAACATCTGAACCGGTTACCATACTCGTTTTAATAGCTTTTCCTCTAGATGCACACTCTAACTTTAGAGGGTGATGAAAATTTAAGAATATTAACATCATCTGAGTCGACATTTACATCATTGTTGTTAAACCACAAACTCAATAGACTTCAAGATTTACATGATTTCATCGAGACACTGCTTCAACTGTCTTTCACTCAAAAAATCTTATCTTAAGATCAGCAGAGGGAATGTGTTGATGAGTTGTTGAATAGATCTCTTAAGCTTTTAGATGTATGCACCATGGCCAATAATGCCTTATTACAAGTAAAGGAATGCATGCTAGAACTTCAATTAGTCTTGCGCCGCAAGATAGATGTTACAAAAATCTTTGCTAATGAGATTAGAATATATTTGACCTCTAAGAAGGCAGTTAAAAAGGTAATCTTGAAGGCTCTAAAGAATTTAAAGCACAAAGGAAATAAACAAAGCACTATCGTGAACGGGACTGATTTCATCATTAGCCTATTAAGGGAGGTGCAAGCAATCACTATAAATGTGGTCCTTGAATCACAGATGATCCGTTGGTCGTTAGTCTCAAAGCTATTGCATTAAAAAGAGTTAGCAATCAAGAAAAGCAGATGATTCATTGGTCATTGGTTCCAGACTATAGCGTTTTTCAGTTTGGACATGGGAAAACAATAATGTATAGTTTTCTACACCATTTGTTTCATATTTAGATAATATATGTTGGTATTTTATATTAAAAATTAATATTAGTTTATTGGTTAGAGTAATAGTTTTTCTAGTTTGAGGTCATGGTTCAATTCTATCATGCCCAATCCTCCTAATTTTACTTCTTTCTATTGTTTCTCATTAATCATGTGGTGACATGTGTCACCCTTTATAAAACTATTCAACAGGTTAGTACAGTTGCTTGGAGAATTACTTTCTCTATGAGAATATTGTAAAAGAAAGAGATGTCGTTAAAGATAAATTATTATATAAAATATTTTGGACGAGTGTTCAACGAAATGATAAAAAAAGGGAAAGTATTGTTGTAGAGGAAGAATAAGGGAATGGAGAATTTGAGCTATAGTGTAACACCTTCGATTTTGGGTGAGATATTTGGGTTTCAAGTCTAACCCGAACCCAAAATTTCTAAATCAAATTAAAAATTTGATAATAAAACATAGATTCTTGGTTCAATTCATGCAATTAATGATTAAATGCATAGAGCAGGATTATAATGAATAAGAATTTTTGGCGTTACCATAACCACCTAAACACATGATATTATGCATGGCAAGATCTTAACATGGTTACAAGACAACCTTAAGCAAATCAAATCACAAGTATACCATCAATGAGTGTGTCCGGAGTCACTAAGCCTCGGACCTTACACTCTCTCATGCTTTGGGTGTGTCCGGAGTCACTAAGCATCAAACCTCACACTCTCACTTACAAGTGGTACATAGTCACTAAGCATTGAAAGCCACTCTTGGGTATCTGGATCTCGTTCCAACATTCTTATAATCATCAATCATAAATACAAATATCCCATCCAAGTTCACATATCAATTGAAAGACTTGATACGCAAGCTCGAATCGATCACCGATTACCATTAAGAGGGTTTTTTTTGGTGTTTGGTTGAATTTTCTAAAATTGAAAGATTGAGGCAAATGACACAAGGAATTTAGAGAGATATGGCGACACCTACATCCATTAACTTAGCACACCACTAAGGATTTCAACCAATTTACTAATGAATTCAACCTTTTTTCGGTTCAAGGGATAATTGTTACAACCCTATCTTTTGGACTTGGCTAAGATAGAACCAACTCTAGTTTTTATCTAAGGCTAAATTAGAACTCCTCTTTTTACAAGGGATTTGTTTGGTAAACTAAGTACCTCACAAGGTGAGTGTTTACAACTATTAAACTCACAAGAGAGTATGAGAAATTTACAACTAAAACACTCTCTAAAACATTATGTACAAGAGAAATGGGAAAATATGAATTAGATTCAATTTCTCTTTATCATTTTATTGGATGTGTTCTCTAATCATCTTCAAGTGCCGCAATCTTTCTTTTCTAGTGTGGAATCATATTCTAACCGTTTATAGTTGTTGGGATGTTTTGGAGCCATTTGGAGCTGATTTCTAGGCAAATTTCTACTTTTGGTGCATATGGTATCGAAACGCGTGGAAGTCATTTCGATACTGTCACTTTGGGAAATAACCATTAAACCTGCATTTAAGAAACGATATCGAAATGCATATAGGGCGTATCGAAACCCTTAGCTCATCGTACGTCTCCTAGCCGTTGTTTCTTTTTATAAAATCGGTGTAGTTTTCATAAAGTCGTTGGAGGTGTATCGAAACACTTAAAATAGATTTCGATACTAGCATATCGAAACGAGTGTTTGCGGTATCAAAACCAAAAATCACAGTGATAAATAGTATCAAAACAGTTCAAGACCATATCGAAACGACTGTATAATTTTACCTTTGAAAATCTTAGTAGTATCGAAATACCTAGGAGGTGTATCAAAATATCTGGGTTAAAAACACCCCTTTGATCTTTTTAAATCATTTTAAAACACATTCAAAATTCTCAAAAACCTCTTAAATATATTTTTAAATTGTTTGGACATAAGAACCATTTTTGAAATCTTTTCAAATTAGTCCAAAATATTTTTCAATTATTATATCAAAATCAAATCTCAACATCAATACAAGACATTTCCAAGGTATTTCATTTACATTTCTCTATTTAGGTCATATGCATGATCGAAATTCATATTTCTCCGTTTTACCATTCGTTTTAGGCTTAAAGAGACCCACCAAGGCAATTAACACAATTTATTGATCCCTTGAACTCAAATGCAAAAATTTGGACAGATTTAACTACGCGTACCGATACGCCTATAGGGGTACTGATATCGAAAAACGATTTTGAAATTCCTTATTGTCCAGGGATACTGATACACGGGTGGTTGTATCGATATGCTCTCCGTGAAATCCCTCAATTTTCACTCATAAGTACCTATACAAGTACTTCTCGTACCAGTACTCGAACTTAGATTTCCAGGTCTGAAGCTCGAAAACACATCTTCTTCTACCTAAAAGCCATCTTAAACTACCCAAAGTTCACCCATAAGTTGTCCAAGACACAATCAACAAAATGTCAACCATTTCAACAACTTATAATCATAATTTCGGATTTCACCATTAATAATTCTCAAGCTTTCAATTCAAGCTTTATCATGCACAATTCATACAATAAATACTATCATCATGAATTTCATGAGTTCATAAGGGTTAGAAGTATACCAACCCGATTTCAATAGTTGCTAAAGCCTCCAACCTCTCAAGCTTTGTTTTCCCCTTCCCTTAATGATCCTTCAACCTCTTTCACTACAACAAGAGTTGAAAGAATTAACACGTCATTGTTGAATGATGATGAACATAAAAACGAGCTAGAAAAGAAGATTTGGGGTCTTCAACTCCCAAACTCGTTCTCCCTCTTTAATCCCCTAATAAAACCCTCACCCTTACCATTTCAACACATTTTTATCTCAACACATAGATCATTTCAAGTTGGTAACACTAGCCTTCTTCACTAAAACGTGTTTCTCTCTCAAAGACACAAAGTTTATATCTTTAATCTTCCAATTTTTTAAAGAGATGAAGGAAATAAGAGAGATGAACTCACTTGCTTAACTTATTTCTTTCTTTTTCTCTACAGAGAAATAACCCTTCTTTTTTCCTCTTTTGTGATTTCTCCACCAGAAAAACTCATTTACCCTCATCCAAGAACCCTTAGCTTAAGCTCACTCACAAAACAAGCCAAATTAGGTTTCTAAGGTCCAAATTCGAGGCCCGTGACCCGATTTATATCCAACTCTCAAATTTCGGTAGAATCCGGATCGTTACATATAGTCTAAATATTTGATAGTTATTTTATATTATGATTAAATTGATCAAATGTATAAGTTTTAAGACTAAAGATTTTACTGATAACTTTGATAAAAAATAATTAAATAACTAAAATATAAAAAATATGATAGTTTAGTGATCACTAATATAATTTTCCTTTTCTAAAAAGATTTATCTCTTATTTAAACATTAAAAAATGTAATTTAGAGGGTGTTGAATAAACAAATGGACCTAATTGAGGTCCATGGAGGGGATATGGGGCTGAAATATATTTTCTTCAAAGCCCGCTGTAAAGGCAGGTAATTGATACGAAAAACATATAAAACATCTACTTTTCTCAATCGTCACTGTTTATATAGTGTTTAAAGTTTTTAAAGTCGCCCCTTTTCCTCTCGGTTTTCATGCATTAGGGTTTGCGATTATATCCCCCCAAATTTCAACTTCTTTCGATCTATCGCTCTTTGTAATTTCCCATTATCCTGAATTTTTTAATTGTTTTTATTAGCCTATATTCATTGACATGATAATTGTTTTCTGGTTCTGCCCTTATATTTACGAAACGCAAAACATATTGAATTGTTTTCTATTGTTTCATTGACATTGTTTTTTATGTTGCTTATTGCAGATTTATTTTAGTTTTGATGTATTCGTCCAGAGGGACGAATGCCTACGGACAGCAGCCCTACGTTGGCCAATCCGGATATTCCCATAATGTGAGTTTTTCTAATCATATTTCGTGTTAAAGTTGCTTTTTCAAGCTCCTCTTTTATAATTCGTTTCTAAAGGATTTTTTTCAATTTGTGTTGCATTGTGATAGGATTGAATTGCACTGATTTTGAAACGTTTTTGTAAAGTTGTACAGGTTGGTCTGGACTCTGGGTAGTTTTGTGAGAAAAACAGATAAATTTACTAGCTTTGATATTGATGTCTGGATTAATCTTTGTTTGATTTCAAATATTACAGTCTTCATTGTAGCTGAACGTTTCAATGTGTAATACGAGTGAATATTGTATTTTTGAGTCTGACATTGCGTCTAAATTCCTGGGATTGCTATGGCAAATTGGCAATAGAACTTTAGCATGTGTAATTCGTGACTTATCATGGATCTGGTTTTGTTTACAATTTTTGGCAAAATATTGGTAGTTGGATGCTGGTTATTCTGGCAGTTCTGTGGGAGGACCTGATGGCGGAGCTCAGATGTCCTTGTCTTCTCGGCATTCATCAATTTTAGGTAGTTCTCAAGATGCAGAAGCTGATGGAATCTGTTTTCTTTACATATGTGTTTGCTCTGGTAATTTGTAATCTTCATTTTTATCTTTATTTGTTAAGCCTTGTTATAGATATTTGGGGACAAGGTCGCTTTAAACTACTTTATTATGTTTTTTGTTTCCTTGGGAGTTTATGACATGTATAATATCCTTAATTTTGGTGATGAATACTATTGTTACATATGCATCGATTGAATTTTGAATTTGATTATTTTTTATATGTTCTAGGTTCCGGCTGCAAGTTCCAAAGGGGCTGGAGCATCAGCTTTGGAAGCTCGTAATGCTTATGCCTCTGCACTGACAGATTCACCAAAATTTGCATCTACTGACTATGTTTCATCATCAAATCATGGTTATAGTCACAAAGCTGATCAAATGTATGCAGAGAAGATTCCTGACTATCCTGCTGTGGAGAGAAGACAATTTGGAGAACGAAAAGGTGGTTATCTGGGGAGGGATTTGCCTAGTGATCCAACCGGAAGATATTCTGATTCTGCTGTTTTTGGTCATCAGCATCAGGTCATGCAATTTCATATCCTTCTATCAGTGTCTTTTTTTAATCACGCTCCTTTTCATGTTCTGTATATAAATCTGCTCTCCCCTTCTCTTTTGTAATCTTGTTCCTTGTTCTACTTTGGTTTTAATCATTAATATTTGCTATCATCTGGAACAGCCTGACATATATGACCGTCTTGATAAAGCAGTCTTGCTTCGACAAGAACAATTGCTCAAAGCTCAATCAGTATCACATGATAATAGTTTGAGGTATTTATTATTTTTGTAGAATATTTACTGTACGATTCCCAGCAGAAGATGTTTGTGCATAATAGCAACAGGTCTTCGCTTGTAGTAATTTTCTTGTAATATATGGCCGAGGTCAATCTTCTTATCCATTATGGTGGTAGTCTGTTTACTCTGTGTTAGGCTGTAATACAATGCTTACTAGACTGAGTGGCAACACGTTTCTGGCAGACAAACTGATTATCTTGCAGCAAGGAGTGCTGCTAGTCGTCATTCCACCCAAGATCTTTTGCCTTATGGAGGAAGATTAGATTCTGATCCCCGCATTTCATCATTGCTGAGCTCTTCCTCTTCTTATGGGGGGCAAACCCCTTCGATATTAGGGGCAGGTCCAAGGAGAAATGTCGATGATCTCATTCATCCACCTACTTCTGCAAATCCTGGTTATGGCGTGAGCTTACCACCTGGTAGAGATTATGGAACAAAGGGGCTTCATGTTACAACCCTTGGGTCTGAATATCCTGATAGTACCTTATCACGCAGTAGTCTTCCTAGGTTTGATGAACGCAAGGACGACAGGGCTGGTTACCTTAGGGAATTTGAGATGAGAGAGGAGGAGCGTCGTCGGGAGCATTTGCGTGAAAGAGAGAAAGACAGAGAGAGGGAAAGGGAGCGAGAGCGAGAACGAGAACGAGAACGACTACGAGAACGCGATCATGATCGTGAACGTTTGCGCATCTTGGAGCGACGGGAGAAGGAGAGAGAACGAGAGCGTAAGCGTGAACTTGAAGTTGCACGTGAAAGAACTCCACCGAGAGTTTCTAGGGGTCACCGTGGTCCATCTTTGACTAAAGAGGCTCGACCTAGACGAGAATCCCCACATCGTGAAGTTTCACATAGGTGGATCTTGATGTTTTACATTCCGTCCTGCTCTAGTTCTGAATGTTTAGATTCTTGTGTTACTCAGTCTTCATAACTAACTTCATGTTCTCTATTGCTGAAGGCGCCTTTCACCTGTTAAAGAAAAAAAGAAGAGAATATGTATGCAAGGTAAAAGGACAATGCAAGAGCATCCATTTGAAGATAGTTTGAACTTCTTCAAGAATTTGCTTTTTTTCCCTTTTGGAATCTGATTTGTATTTTGAATCTTCCTGTTAATGCTCTTTCATGGGCATTAAAACCTTTTGCTGCTTCCTGTTGGTATTTGCCTCATGGTCTGCGGGGATCTTTGATTGGTTCCTAAACATAGAGAACTCTTCATGTGTTTATATGCCTTTGCTCACTTATTTTGAGTGTGTTGTTTTGACCCTTTGTTTCCGGGAAGATCTTTTGCTCAGTTATTTCTTTGATTGTTTTCTTTTCCACATCTTCTCTTCTTTTTTCTTATCAAGTAAACATCATATTCCTTCTATGGAGACTATTTCAAAACTTTCAGAGCATCCTGGGTTTATATCGGCAAACTGCTCCAAACTGCGGTGGTTCATTGCAACTCATAGGTTTTCCAATTTATGAAAAATTACTCCTATAATAGAGAATTTATTGAAACTTCCTGAGTCGGGGATTTTTTCAATATATTTTCCTGTAATATTGTTCTGTATTCTTTTTTCTTTTCTTTCTGTTTGTGCATGCCATTTGAAATGTTCTTAATCCTTTTAGCAATGTTTTACTTACCTGCAGGTATATTCATCCAACTTAACAGATGTAGAGAGAGGCTATCTATCCATTGATAAGCGATATCCAAGACTTTTTGTATCTCCTGAATTTTCAAAGGTCTTCTCTCAAAATTCAGTTATACATTAAATTTGCATTCTTAGGTGTTCTGTTTTACTTAACATCTTCAACTGTTGTAGGTTGTTATAAACTGGCCAAAGGAGAATCTTAAGCTCTCCTTGCATACTCATGTCAGGTATCCTTGCTGGATGTCTTTAGTACTTGAATAGGCTTTTGACATCTCAACCAATATTGTTTCCTTGGTTTGCACTTTAAAGACATAAGGGTCTTGCCATTGTGGATGTAGAAATTTTATTTATAAACTGTTAATTTCTTAAAAAATTAATTATTTTTAATATGTGAAAATTTCTAATGCGTTGTTTTCCATGATGCTTGGACTTTGCTTGTCAAATAACGAAACAATTGAGCCAAAGATCAGTTGTTGAAATTTAAGTAGTCGTGGAATCCAAATTAGCATCCTTCCTCATTTTCATTTCATCCTGCTCATTTCTCCCTAATTAAATCAACCAATTGATTTTGCATCTTATGCTTTTACGGAATTGTAATAGTTTATTTTCTGTTGAGTGAAGCAGCTTCGAGCATGATTTCATTGAAGATAGTTTAGCTGAATCAAAGGAACTTTCCAGCAAGCTTGTGCCTTCTGAACCTGAAAAACCTGAACAGGGAAGTACAGTGTGGAATGCCAAGGTGGGCATTTGTAAATGTAGCGCCTATGACCGAAGCTATAGTTTTATGTATTGTATGTTTCTTTTTTATTTTGTGGGAAGAAGTTTTTTTCAACTGTTACTTGGTTATTTCATTTTTCTTCATTATGGAGGTTGTCTTCAGCCATTTCAACATAATACCTTAATGATGGAACTGAGTTCTTGCTTATTAAAGCATTTAAACTGTGAATGTGTCCTTTGATTTTAACGTGTTTTCCATTTCATTAGTGGTTTTAAGAGTCTAGCTCTTCATTGGAATAATGTGATACTTTGGATTGGAGTCGCTTGAAATAATGTGCTACATTGGAAAAGCCAGTTTCCTTTGTGCAATTCATGTGTAAAAATAATTCATGCATGATTTAAGATCTCTCACATGCATTTCCCTTTGTATTTCGTTAATTGGAATATTGAAGATTTATATCAAATATGATGATATTAATTATGCTTTAGTAATGTATGTGATTTTGTTCAGATGGTTTTGATGAGTGGATTAAGCAGGAGTGCTTTGGAAGAGCTGTCATCTGAAAAAGCTCCTGATGACCGTATACCTCATATTTGTAATATTATAAGGTTTGCTGTTCTTAAAAAGGATCATTCTTTCATGGCAATTGGTGGGCCATGTGTTTCTGTTGATGGCAGTACTCCTGCTGGTGATGAATTCTCTCTAGTTCAAACAGCCCATAGGTTTGTCCTGTCCACTACTAGTTGAATTCTATGTATAGCTTGATTCATTTCTCATCAATTATTTTACTCGAGTCTTGAGCAGGTATGCAAAGGATGTTGTTAATCTTGATTTGCAGAAATGTCGGCATTGGAATCCTTTCCTTGAGGTATTCATTCTAATTATCATTATAAACCTTATTGGTTTTCAGAAGTGGCAAAACTGATAAAAGATTTTTTTGCTTTAGATCTGAATCTTTTTAATCAAAACATTCGTTGCGGTCCTCGTTTATTTTATTTTTCTGAACTTATCGCATAAGCTTAATTGTAAAAATGTTCATTCTATTGGACTTGAAATCCTTTTACATTGTTATTTCTCAGCATCCATGATTTGGACTTTAAAACCTTTGATATTGTCATTTCTCTGCATCCATGACCAAACCTTTTATTGGTTTATGTATTTGTTATTTTTGGTCATTGTCTAGACCAGCCACTCATGTCGATCGATGATGGCTATTCTTTATTTTGGTTTCATCTTGTGAGTAATTTGGGGAGATTACTTAAATGCATAAGGAAAGAAAGAGAAAGGTGCCATTTGCACCGATAGATATTGTTTAGGGTCTAGTCTATTTGATCTTGGAAACTATATATGCTGGTAAAATGGTCGCCAAAACTTGAAATATGCAACTGTATATGCTGGCAAAATGGTAGCCAAAACATAAGGAAATTGTCTAAATTTTAGTTGGTTGATAGTGTTGAATTGGGTGGCAAGACTTCATCATCATATTTCCTATAAGATGAGCTTATAAGTTGTATTCATTTTTTTTCTTGTAGCATCTTAATTTAAATTTTGTTTCCTGGTTACAAGAATCTAGTTTTGACTTTTGGGTTCTCTTGTTTATATGCAGATACATTATGACAGAATTGGTAAGGACGGGCTGTTTAGCCATAAAGAGGTCACTGTACTGTTTGTTCCAGATTTATCCAAATGCCTCCCTTCACTTGATACCTGGCAAGCCCAATGGTTAGCTCACAAAAAAGCTGTTTGTGAGAGAGAAAGACAGCTGCCTTTGAAAAGAGAGGTAGCGTCCTAATTTATTTTTTTCCAGCTTTTCCTGTTAGGTTTCTTGACACTCGATTGAATATCTGAAGACATACATGTGTGTATATATGCATGAGACTTGTTAAGAAGTATATGCTTGGTCTATTCATGTGAAATGTGAACCTTTGATGTATAAGCAGACATGTTGATCCACTGAACAAACGACAAGATGGAAGTATTAACATATTGCAAAATGTCAAAACCTTTGAAGGGTTATGCTTTACTTAAATGCATACCATGCATGCTGAACATCTTGATCCCTAAATTGGTGCCAAATTTCTAAAGATTTTTCGCAAACAATAGCTTTGAGCATTGCACACGAGGACACTGTCAATCCAAGCAACTTGGTATCAGTTTTGGGTTAAGATGGATATATTAGTGGTCCGTAGTTTATTACATCTTTCTCTGTATGTATATATTGTAATAAAATATGGAATAGTGAAGGTGTTACCTACTTCACTAATGAAAAATTTGTGTACTTTCAGAAATCAAAGGACAGGAAGGAAGCATCAAAAGGTGAATTGATTAAATACAAATTTCATCTTCTTATTTTCTTACATTATTATATAGGCAGATCAATTATGAATTGGATCAATAGCTTCTTCCCTTTACTTCGATTTTTCATTTATGTTGACTAGACAAGGAAGCAGATACTACAAAACTAAATGACAAAGAAAAATCAGGAAAAAAGATTCCGTCTGTGTCCTCTAGTCCCAGAGTAATTGCTAACAAAAAGGAGAAAGTTGGAAAATGTATTGAAGGAGGTGCAGCTGAAGGAAAGGTTACTGGGGGTGAAAATAAAGTTCAGGTAAAAGATGGCAGTGAAATAAATGTGGAAGGAGATCCTGAGAAAAAAGAAAGTGGAGAAGCTCCTCCTCCTCCTGCTAAGATAGGTGCTGTGAAGTCTGTGAAAAAAAAGATTATAAAGAGGATTGTCAAACAGAAAGTTGCAAATAAGGCAGCTGCGGAAGTAAATGAAGAAGCTGGAGATCAGAAAAATAAATCAAAGATTGCCAGTCAACAGGAAGAATCCTCTGTTGGTAGTGCCGGGATGAAAACTTCTGTAAGGAAAAAATTGCAAAAAAAGAAGCTGTTGGCAAAAATGATCAGAGTGAAGATAATGGTGTTCCCCTTGAGGCAAAAATTGAGATAGGGACTGGATGCTCTGAAGATAAACCAAAGGATAATTCAGACGCCATTCCAGCAGCTGTAGAAAATGCCAGTGTGAAAACAACTATAAAGAAGAAAATTATTAAGAGGGTGCCTAAAAGAAAAGTTCCTTCCACACAAGCTAAGGATGAAGTAGCTGAAATTAAGAATGAAGGGGATGAGGATGAGAAAAAGGTGGCTCAAGATGGAGATGCAACCTCAAATATAGGTAAGCAAACAGGTTCAGAAAAACAAGGTAATCCTGCAAATTCTAGTAAATCAGAAATCAAGGCTGACAATGAGAATAAAAAGGATGAGAAATTAATAACTAACATGGAGTCTCCAAATGACAAGAAAAAGGATAACATGAAGGATACTTGTGATGTCAAGGGAGCCAAATTGAAGGAGGTGGAAAAGCCAGAAGATGACAAAGCTAGTAAAGATGAATCCCGAAGTAATTCTAGCAAAGAATCAAAAGTAAATAGGAAACCTGAAGAACCTTATCTGAAGCATCCTGGATTGATTCTACAGACAAAGTTGAACAAGGATTCTAGAGTAAGTTAATAATATGTTTCAAGCACTATGTTGCATGCTGGGCTGAACATTTGTGAAGGAAAATGTTTTTTATGCGTAAACTATATAATATTCTGTATTTTTCTAATTATATGTTTTAATGCTTTGCAGTTGCGATCAGCATCACTTTCACTGGATTCACTTTTGGATTATACTGATAAGGACATTGAAGAATTGACATTTGAGGTTTCTTTTTCCTCTTTACCTTTCTGGCTTAATATCTACACTTTCTTAATATCTGTCATCTTATATATATTTTCATTTGTAACTTCATGTTATCTGAAGCAAATTTTGTTTTTATTTTTTTGATTTACGTCTAGTACATTCCATTTTTGCAGCTTTCATTATTTGCAGAGGTGATGTATGAAATGCTTCAGTATCAAATGGGTTGCCGTATTTTAACTTTTCTCCAGGTTGGTTTTGTAATGGTTATTGCTTATTTTACTCAACTCCCTATAAAAATCATCCTTTTCACTGTGTAGAAACTGCGAGTGAGATTTATGACAAAAAGAAATAAGCATAAGAGGCAACGGGAAGAAATCCATGATAAGGAAACCGAGAAAAAGTCGCCACCGAAAAAATCGAAAAGCAGTGAGCTCCCTGTGAAGGAAAATGAATCTTCTAAGGCAGATGCATCAAGTGCAGCTCAGCAGGACGTTGAGATGACTGTGAAGGAAGAAACTACCGCTGGTCATGTTGAGGTGCCAAAGATGGAGGCAGGAAATAATGCTGATCATGTTGAGGAGCCAAAGGTAAAAGATGAAATAGATGAAGAAGATCCGGAGGAGGATCCTGAAGAATATGAAGAAATGGATGATGCAAGTCCACAACCCAATTCCTCTAATGAGGTAGAGTTTCCTTCTTTTTGAACAGGGAAGTTGAAATGATTTTGCCAAGCATTATTTTCAGCAAGGGTTTCTGGACATATCCCTTGAATTTCAATCATGTGGCTATGTGCTACTAATATTTTATGTTATCTTATGATCGATTTTCCATTTTACGGCTGGATTGCTCAAGGATAATTTGTTTTGATGAATTCATTTTCATATGATTAGTGTTATTATCCTTTGTAACTCACAGAAAAATGAAGAGAAGGAACAAGCAGATGCTAAGCCTGAGGATGTCGAGAAGGATGAAGCTGCGGCATCCACCAAATCAGAAATCACCACAAAAGCTGCTAGTATGGAGTGTTCGCCTGAGGGGGATATGTCTAGAAAGGAACAGCAGAAAGTTGATCCTAAAAAGAAGGTGCATGCTACCAATAAGGATTTGTTGCAGGTATTTTTCCAATTCACTCTCATTCACCATGCTTCAAATCTTTTCTTGTTTATGTAGTGTGGATTTTCTTCCCTTATTAATGTACTTCTCCTTTGTAATAGGCTTTCAGGTTTTTTGACCGGAATCGTGTTGGCTACATTAGGGTGGGATAAAAACTTAATACTTGATTGGTATATATTAGTTCGCACTAGTGAATAGTGATGCTGGCCATTTATTCTGCAGGTGGAAGACATGAGGTTGATTATTCACAGTTTGGGGAAGTTTCTTTCTCATAGGGATGTCAAAGTGAGATATGTGATTCTTGTGATTCATTTTCGGGTTGTTTGTCTTAATTTGACTTTTATGCGGTACTCTTGCTCATATGGTTATTGATGGCTTTGTTTACCTGCATAGGAACTAGTGCAAAGTGCACTATTAGAGAGCAACACAGGAAGGGATGATCACATTCTTTATGACAAGCTGGTTCGAATGTCTGACATGTGAAAGTTTTTTGGGTCTGACATGTTATAATCCGCTTTGCATCTATTGATAAACAGCCATCAAAGGTGTGATTCCTAGGATATTTTAACAGGGTTTGAACTTGTCTCTCTTACAGTAAGCCATTCATAAAATGCGAGAGATTGGTTGCTCATGGAATCCTTTGTGATGAGATTAGTGTAATGTGATTAGCTGTCTTAGGTCTTGGCAATTGTTGTTTATGTACATGTTTTCGTTTTCCTTATTTAATTGGAATTAGCAGTACTTTAGATGATAATTTGTTGAATTTACGATAACTGGTGGTTGTAATCCATGTGATGGCAGTGGCAGACCAGTAATTTTATAGGATTCATAAAGCAGGAAAAAAGAGAATAGGATTCGTATGATTTTGACGGCAATACTTTTGTCTGTGTCGTTGGAGTGAGCACTTGATCAACCAGCATTGAGTATGTAGACTCGAGGCCAACTGCTTTCATCATTCAATGCTTCTGTTTCAGCATTCGTCCTCTTCGCTTCACCCATACTTGAATATTCTTTCATCTATCAACACCCTTTCTTTGTCCAAAACTGACTAACAATTCAAATATGCATACACTTGTTTCTGTGAGTAGCTGCTGATCGACTAAGCATTGTTTTGATTTTGTATTGATAAGTGATAAGGGTGGGTGAAGGACATTTTATTTCAAAGCACAATCACTAGTCACTACCATACACGCCTGCCTTCACCAATCAACATTGATTTTGAGTAATCATCCTCTTAATTTCTACAGTTACTTCATTTTTACCATAATAAATCTATTGGAACCTTCAAGACAGGTTCAGGTCGGTGGACTGAATTGTATTCATCCCTCTTTAATGTTTTATAGCCTTTTCTGATTTTCCTTTAATTATATGAACGAGGGGAGATATAACAAGAAACTGCAGACATTAAAATTCCAAATATCAAGTGTCTGTATATTTTAACACTATTTTTTTATAAAAAAATAAATTGATCGTGTCTTTGTTACAATATTCAAAACTTGGTGTATCGTATTTTCTTACCACCTTTTAATTTAGTTGTTCCCAGACTCTTTTATTGACTTGTGGCACAATTCCTGGAAATTTTATCATTTATTATAAGTAGCTCCACAATTTCATTTCATCACTTTAAATGCAGAATTCATGAGCTATCTTGGTTAATTTATTGATCATCAATTTCTCAACAGTTTTACTAGAGTAAGTTATTATGCATTCCATATGATACTTTATATATTATTCAAAAGATTAATCACATTTCTTTTAAATTTATTGTCTCATAACAAGTTTATTTGTTGGGTTAGTCACGTTGTTCATCTTTGTTTTCTTGTATTTTCTTAGGTCTTAAGTTCTAAACTATGAACACTCTCCTTCCTTTTTTCTTAAATCCTATTTTCCCTCCCCTTCTCTCTAAGTAAGATTAGGATTATATTTATGGTTTATCCAAAACAAATATCATTTTATATTACCTAGTTTTAAATGAAATTGATTATTTTTAAATAAAAAATATTAATACTTTTATTATATGATATGATAACCTAAAGAATGTGGTTGTAAAAGCAAATATAATTGGTTGGTTGGTCAAGATACTTAGTATCTTTGTTCTTACATTTTTCTTAATATTCATCTTCTCGTCCCTTTAGATAAGATTATAATTAAGATTTATAAAAAAATGGTAGTCGTAATGCTCGGTAAAACCTCATTATTGTAAGTTCATCAATTTTTTAAATCAGTTACAATAGTTATAAATAGTATTTGATCTATGACAAATGAAATATTTTCTTTAAAATTAAACGTTTGAACTTAAAAAATAATAAAAAATAAGATCTGATTTTAATATAAAATATTAAAATAATATATTATATGATTAGTATGTTCGATTATCTAATTTATCTCAAATTCATAAATCGTAATCGAATTAATTTTTTATTTATAAAAAATTAAATTAGAATTGAATTTTTCAGTTTAATAAACTATTTTTTCGATTCAATTTTTTGAATTTCAAAAAAGTTTTTTCACACCCCTAGTAAATATGATGGTTATAAAATGAAGATATAATTTATAAACAAGGGTATAATGGTCATATAGCATTAACCAACAGAACCGCCTATATATATTATTGCACTAGTATAATTTCCACTTGCAAAATCATCAAGATTTTCATCGTTTTAATTCCAGAGAAGTTTCAACTAAGTACACTGCATATTCTTCTCATACTATCTATTCTATATCGACCCAAAGGCAAAGTAAGCAAGTTAAGAGTCTATGGGGAGGTCTCCATGCTGCGAGAAGGTGGGGTTGAAGAAAGGGCCATGGACCCCTGAAGAAGATCAAAAGCTCTTGGCTTACATTGAACAACATGGCCATGGAAGCTGGCGTGCCTTGCCTCTCAAAGCTGGTCTTTATTATTATTATATGCTTCATTTTAGCTTTTCTCTTGCATCTATGTGTTTTGGTTCTACTTTTGATCATACATGTATGGTGTATATATAGGACTTGAAAGATGTGGAAAGAGCTGCAGACTTAGGTGGATTAACTACTTGAGGCCTGATATCAAAAGAGGAAAGTTCAGTTTTCAGGAAGAACAGACCATCATTCAACTCCATGCCCTTCTTGGAAACAGGTATCATTTGAGCATTTGATGAGCACTTCACCTGTGTTATTTATATACTTCCCACTAATTTTGTCACATATTAATTTCTCACGGAGTTTTGAAAAAAAATTATATAATTAATATAAAATAATTAATTTGATAAGTTTGCCTTTAGAAAATTACTTTTTTATGTTAAAAAATAAATTTATATTAAAAAGTTAGTTAAGTTTTAAATGTGATACTTTAAAGATTTAAAAATGAAAATGTGACATTAATACCGTGAGATGTAATTAATTTGTTGAGTAGAAGTATCTACTGCTTGTCTAAGGATTCTTTATCCACACTCCACAGGTGGTCTGCCATAGCTACTCATTTGCCCAAGAGAACGGACAATGAGATCAAGAACTACTGGAACACACATCTCAAGAAAAGGCTGACCAAGATGGGGATCGATCCCGTCACTCACAAGCCTAAAACCGACGCCCTCGGTTCCGCCGCTGCTAACCTCAGCCACATGGCTCAATGGGAGAGTGCTCGCTTAGAAGCTGAAGCTAGGTTAGTCCGAGACTCCAAACTAGTCGTCCGAAACGCCCCTCCCCAAAACCACCTCGCTGTCGCTGCACCCTCTTCCTCTTGTCTGACAACGAGACCGCAATGCCTCGACGTACTCAAAGCATGGCAAGGCGTCGTCTCGGGGTTGTTCACTTTCAACGTCGACACCTTGCAGTCTCCAACATCAACGTTGAACTTCATGGAGAACACAACGCTGCCAATGTCGTTGTCGTCTGTTGGAATGTTGAACGACAATAACTTCGGTTGGAACTCGTCGATTCCTTGTGAAAGTGGGGATATTATAAAAGCCGACAATGACAGTCGTGGACATGAGTGGAAATGTTTGGAGAAACCGAACCAAATGGCAGAGTTAAAGGAAAGATTGGATAATTCAATAGAATTGCATGAAATGGACTGCTCTTCGGAGAGTGCGTGGTTTCAAGAATTATTCGGGTTTAATGGTTTGTGACTTTGGAGATTTATCTGCAGTGGAGTCTGAAGATGAATTAAAACATGAATGGAACGCAAGCTAACTATGCTGCAACATCTGTTGCTTTCATCTGTGCTTTGAGATTAACAGTTAGGTCTAGACTAGAATTTGAATGATAAGTGCCTTCACATTGCCATTAACTGTAATGAAATACCGTGGAATTAATAAAAACTCAAAAGGGTTTCGGCCTATCTGTTATTTAATTAAAAAATAGCATGATCCTCTGACCCAACGAAACATTTTGCAGTCGGTTTCATATGTTTGAAAGGTTTGGTAATATAGACAAGGAAGGTGCTAATCACACTGAGTAGGTTCGGACAATTATGAGGGTTCAAATAGAACTTACAAACAAAAATGAGTTATTGATATATAATTTATAAAAACACGTGACTTGTATTTTATTTATAAAAAAAATATTTGATGTAATGTCTGTTTATAGACTTATTTTAAAATTTAATTTAAAGATTTAAAATTTAAAATTTAAAATTAATATAAACATGATTATGAGAAAAAAATACTATTACTTTCTCGTATCCTGATTTTTTAGAAAAATAACCATAATTTATATTAAAGAAAGAAAGATGGTAGTTGCATAAGAGTGATTGACTGGAACTAGTCGGCATTGGTTTTTGGTAGTAATAATGCAATGATCTCCTGTTGTTGGACCCTTTTAAATATCTTGACATAATTAAAATATGAAGAATTCATTTTTATTTTTCCTAACAAAAGATTTAAATTTTGTCGTAAGCAACAAAAAAAAAATGGTAAGACAGAAATCCATTGCTTTGGTGACCCTTTAAACAATGATTATTTAATCGAGTATTTAGAACGAATATTTAGAATGATTATTTAGAACGAGTATTTAAACGAGTTAAATCGAGTAATTTTTTTAAAGTTATTTAAGTTAACGATTTTTTTTATAACTTAAATTCTAGTTAAAACTATTTAAGTAGGGTTTATAAAATTTAAGTCAAATTATCGAATTTTTTTATAAATTTAATTATAATTATTTATAATATTATAATATATATTTATTTTAACTTAAATGACATCTCTAATTATATAAGTTATATATATATATATCTTCATATTCTTTTTACACATATGTAAGTAAGATTTATATATTTAATAAAAAAATATCATTTAAAATTTTAAAATATATATAATTTTATTTTTAAGGAAGTGAATTTTAAGGTTAAAGTAGTGATAGGGGTATAAAGTACTCCGAGAATTGATGAGAATAAAGAATTTATATAAAAATATAGTTGAAGGACCAAATTAAATAAAATACAAAGCTAAGAGACTAGATTTTAAAAAAAATATTTTAATATGAATTAACGTTACATAGATATTATATAATGATAGTGGAGCGTGTAGTTTGAAATCGGTCAAAAATTGATTTAAAATGAAGGAAAAATTGAAAAAAAAAAAAGGAAATCATACGAAGTTCAGGGATCAAAAATTAAAAATTAAGATATTTATTTTCAATTTTTTTAATTGAAGCTAAATATGTGTTATACCATGGTTTAGGAGCATTTAGTTCAAATTTGGTCAAAATATACTTAATAAGGAGGGAAAATTGAAAAAAAATAAAGAAATCATACAAAATTGATGGGCTAAATTGCAAAAAAGAAAAAATATTTTCAAAATATAAATGATAGCTAAATGAGTATTCTACCGTGGTTTAAAAACACATGATTTAAATTTGATAAAAATAGACTTAAAACAAAAAATGAATTGAAGAAGGAAACTATATACTAAATCGCAAAATTATAAAATTTTACTTCTTTAATTTTTTTAGGTAGACAAATTCAAAGATTAGGTACAATATTTAAAAATCAATATTTTAGTTAAATTAAATTTTACTTACATTTATATCTATTTCAAGCTATTTTAATCTAACTAAAGAATATTATATTTTCTAAAGTTTGTTAAAAAAAGTGTTGTCGTTATCGACTTTTTAGATTAGGTACAATAAAAAATCTGTAAATCTAATTTACGTTTAAGTAAAAAATATAAATAATATTATAAATATAAAAAACTTTAATATTTGACTTGATAGTAAGTAACTTTGGTCTATATTTTTATTTTAAGCATTTTATCCTCCTAGGTTTTATCTTGAGTTAAAATGTTAATCTATAAATAAATTTTTTTAATCAAATAAAAATAATTTAAAATGAATCGATAGAATGATATATCGACAGAAAAAATAATTTTATATTTTATTCAATTTTATAAATTATTTTTGGTTGATATATTATTAAGTTAATATATTTGTTAATAAGAAAATATTATATTTGTTCAAAGAGTCCAAATATAAATATTACATATAAAATGAAATATTAATAATTTTCATCCAAGGTTGATTAACAATTTTCATAGAAACTTTCAATGAAGCATATGGTCATAAGATCAATATTGAGAAAACTCGTATTAAATATTAACATGGGATTTTACGTAATTTTATATTAGTCGAACCTTTGTGTTTATGGTTGTTTCATACCTTGGACGTTATTTTGGGGCACTTATGTCCCATTTACGGCTAACAAAAGAGTCTTATCAATATCTTGTTCATAAAGTATAAGATAAGTGAAGATAGGACGTAAAAACAGTTAATCGGATGAGTTTTAGGTTAGGTAAAATCGGATACATATTATTTTAGGTTGATTTGATGTTTTGACTCGATTCGGGTCGAGTGTGGGTTCGTTTCAGGTCGAGTTCAAAATGGTTCAGGTCAAAATCAGATAATTGGCAGGTTCATTTTAGTTCGGTTAGATTTCAGGCCCGGTTCATTTCAGTTCGGTTGCATTTCAGTTCGGATTCATTTCAAGTCGGTTTTATTTCAGGTCAAGTTAATTCGGGTTTTAAATTCATATTAAGTTTGAGTTCGGTAGTTGATACAAACAAATAGTCGATAAACTTTGGTCTGATCATTCATTTCAAATTAATTATTTAATATCTAACATCTTTCACTAATAAGAATCACATTAAAAATAAAAATTATGCACTAGAGTAAACAAATATATCATCAAATAATTCATATATTAAAAATTGGACTAAATTACAAAAATTACAAATTACTAAATGCAAATTTCAAAGATAAATAAAAATATCATGATATTAAAAACACTAGAATAAATTAAAAAAAATAGGGGTCAATTTAGAATAAGAATAGAGTTTTAGGGACTATAATTAACAAAATATAAAATTAAAATAATAAATATTGAACTAAATTATATAAAAAAAAGAATGAATTCAATTTCAACTAAAAATAAAATTTTAGGGACTAGAAAAAATAAATATTGTACAAAATTATAAAAAATTAAAAATTAATAAGAAATAAATTTAAGTTTAAAATTAAAAATAATGAATTAAACTACAAAAATAAATAACACTCAATTTGGAATAAAAATAAAGTTGTAAGGATTAAAATAAAAAAATATCATCAAATGGGTCATATCTAAAATACTGAACTAAATTGCAGAAATTTTAAATTAATAATAACAAAATTCAGTATAAAACTAAACTTTTAGGGATTAATATAAATAAAAATATGATTAAGTTTTAGTACGTATAATATACTTTAGGCTTAACTCAATAATAGATGCCTAAAGTATACATTTTTCTGAAATAGGTGCCTAATTTTTTTTGAAATAAGTGTCTAAACTAGTTTTATTCCGTTAGTGTTTTAAGGTAACCCCGTTAAAAACAATAATTTAATGGGTAAACTACACAGATAGTCACCATATTATGAGTTTAGTATCGATCTGACCACAATGCTTTAAAAAGCGTCAAATACACAGGTGAACTATTAATTTGGTATTAAAATGGTCATCGACCGTTAAAGACCAAACGGACTGATGATGTGGCCGTTAAAATTAAAATGGAATAATTACACATTCACTCCCTGTTATTCATACATTTTTATAATTTAATCCTAATTTTATTATAATAAAATAATATAATTATTTAATTATATGATGACACGTGTCATCATC
This sequence comes from Abelmoschus esculentus, assembly GCA_035048815.1. Lineage (NCBI taxonomy): Eukaryota > Viridiplantae > Streptophyta > Magnoliopsida > Malvales > Malvaceae > Abelmoschus > Abelmoschus esculentus. Next base: position 70,528 of record JAUCBN010000030.1, read on the forward strand.
TGATTGGAGGGTTATATTTATATATATTTAATTTATTAATTTATTTTATCCTCCAATCAAGTCACCACCTAATTAAAGAAGAAAATAGAAAATTTGGCTGTTTGTAATCAATGAGAATCGAACCTGGGTAGCAAGAAGGGTTATATTTATATATATTTAATTTATTAATTTATTTTTATCCTCCAATCAGGTGGTGACATGTGTCACCACCTAATTAAAGAAGAAAATAGAAAATTTGACTATTTGTAATCAATGGGAATTAAATTTGGGTAGCAAAAAGGAAGAGAAAAGCATGCTAACCACTAAACTAAAAGGTTATTTGTGATATCAAACACCAACAGTGATATTTATCCATTATTATTGTCTATATTTTTTTCTTTCCTTTTACATATAAACATATATTTATTTTCTAATTTAACTAAAATATTAATTGAATTATTTTATATATAATAAATTAAAATATTGAAACTCTAAATAATGTTATTTATTTTTTAATTAAATTAAAATATTAATTAAATTATTTTATATATAATAATTAAAATACTGAAACTTTAAATAATAAATCTTAAATAAATTATAGATTAGAGTTTAGGGTTTAAGATTCGTTAGAATTTTAAGGTTTATGATTTTATGTTTAGAGTTTAGGGTTTATATTTTTGGGTTTAGGGTTTATTTAAAAATTTAGGGTTTATGATTTATGGTTTATAATTTATGGTTTGGGTTTGTTATTTAGAGTTTAAGGTTTATGTTTTTTAGGGATTGTGATTTATGATTTATTAAATGTATTTTTAGTTAGGGTTTGGGGTTTTAACATTTATTGTTCGGGATTAAGATTCATTAAATGTTTTAGTATTTAATGTTTGAATTTTAGGGTTTAGGTTTCTCTGAATAAATTATAATTTTTAATTATAATAAAAAATTATTTAAGATTTAGGGTTTAGAGTTTAAAATTTAGGGTTTATAATTTTAATATTTTAATTTATTATATATAAAATAATTCAATTAATATTTTAAATAAATTAAAAATATATATATGTGTTTATATGTAAAGTGAAAAGAAAAAAATATAGACAATAATAGTGGATAAATATCACTGTTGGTGTTTGATATCACAATTAGCCTTGTGATTCAGTGGTTAGCATGCCTTTCTCTTTCTTCTTGCTACCCTAGGTTTGATTCTCATTGATTACAAATTGTCAAATTTTCCATAAATTGAATATATATATAAATATAACCCTCGAATCAGGTGATGACACGTGTCATCATATAATTAAATAATTATATTATTTTATTATAATAAAATTAGGATTAAATTATAAAAATGTATGAATTATAGGGAGTGAATGTGTAATTATTCCATTTTAATTTTAACGGCCACGTCATCAGTCCGTTTGGTCTTTAACGGTCGATGGCCATTCTAATACCAAATTAATAGTTCACCGGTGTATTTGACGTTTTTTAAAGCATTGTGGTCAGATCGATACTAAACCCATAGTATGGTGACTATCTGTGTAGTTTACCCTAATTTAATTTAAAAATAAGTAAACTATACATTTTTTTCCTAAAATAAGTACTTAATATTTTTTTTATTGAAATAAGTACCTAAAATTTTATTTCGTTCTTTGGATGATATTTAATATTTAAAATCTAATTTTTATTTCTTACATCTAATAAGATAATAATTTTTACATTGAGTTAACAATTCAAAACAAATTAATTTATTCACTAAATTTTCTGAATTTGTTTCGATTTAAAATTAGAGTTGTTCGAGTTTACCTTAACCCAGAATTGTTTACCTCAACCCCTTCGAACCCCACAACCAAAACCATTACGCTGTAGTCGGACCAAGATTTCCAAAACCAAACCAAATCCGATTTACCCATTTCAATGCCTCAAAAACCTTATTCGAATCGAGCAGTATCGCACTCATGGATGCTCTTCGTTCCTTTATAGATTCCGGGTCCATAAAAGATGCACTCCACTTGTTCGAAGAAATGAAACACTCGGATACCTTCACGTGGAATATCGTGATTGAGGGTTTAGTCCAAAATGGGTTGATTAAGAAAGCGATTGATTATTTCCACAGGACGGAATGTGGAGGAGCTAGACCGGATAAATTTACTTACCCATTTGTGCTCGGGTAAATCGGATTAGACTTGGATAAAGTTCATGGGAAACTAATTAAGGTTGGATTAGACTTGGATGTTTATATTTGCCATAAACTCCAATAATAGTTTTAAATCAAAACAAATTCAGAGAATTTGGTGAAGAAATCAATTTGTTTAAATTTTGAATTGTTAATTCAGAGTAAAAATTATTATCTTATTAGACGTAAGAAATAAAAGTTAGATTTTGAATATTAAATCCAAAGAACGAAATAAAATTTTAGGTACTTATTTCAATCAAAAAATATATTATGCATCTATTTTAGAAAAAATATATAGTTTAAGTACTTATTTGGTAAATTAAATAATTCTTTTTAACGGTGTTACCTTAAAACACTATTGGAATAAAACTTTAGGCACCTATTTCAGTCAAAAAATACATTAGGCACCTATCTCAGAAAAAATATATAGTTTAGGCACTTATTTCATCAAAAAAAAAACATTAGGCACCTATTTCAGAAAAAGTGTATATTTTGGACACCTATTACTGAGTTAAGCATATACTTTAATATACATATATGCTATATATACATATATACTATATATAAAATATATACTATATAAGTATGTATGTATACGTATAACACATTAATATATATTAATATATTAGATGTATAATACATTATATATAATATATAAGTATATATGTAATTATGTATAATATATTAATATATCTATATTTATATACACGCATATATATAAAGTATATTAATATATACTTTAATATAATATAGTATATATTAATATATGTATTAATGTATATAGTATATTAATATAAATTGAGACTCAATTGAATTAAACTAAAACTTAAAAATGAACATTAAGGACTTAAATAAAAATATCTAAAGTCGGAAGAGCTAAAACATAATTTTCTTAACCTAAAAATTTGGGTGAGTTTTTTCTCTCCCTTTCTCTATTCATTTTAAATAATAATTGGTTAAAAAGGGAGGGAAATGATAAAATTTTTAGGGAATATTTTTAAGTTAAAAAATAATTAATTTTTAAATCGTGTTTTGTTTAAAATATTACATTTTAGTCTTAATCTCGATTTTAATACCATAAACCCAATTAAATATTAATTTAATTAAAATTATTGTAATTTTAATTAAAATTATAATAATTTAATATTAAGTTAACTATTAATTTAAATTTAAAATTTTATAATTTTTAAAGTAATTTTAATTTATAAAAACAATTACAATAACTTTTAATTAAATTAAATATTATTTAAAGAGATTATAATAATATCGACAAAATCATTTCCGATTTCAGCAAGAAGTACAATATTATTTTTCTATTCTATCAAATATTATGATAATATTAAATATGCTGACACACGCATAATATACCACAAATATATACAAATGCACATAATTATAGTACAAGTAACATATATTACACAATTGACTAACACCAAACAAGATATGTAGTACCCACGTAAACATACACATAATATAATACAAGCATATAACATATTATTAATATACATAGCATACAACTTTCACAAGGTAATATAACAAATACATATAAGATGTAAACACATATATACTACATATATAACAAAATAAAATAAGCGTAAGAATGTGCACAAACAAACTACTAGACACTCATAACCATATATGATGGCACACATAAGCACGCAGTAACACGATATTGCGTACACATACTACACATACAGTAACAAATGCATAATCATTACGATAATTATGTAGCGTACAATAAAAGTCCTTATTAAAATTAGTAAAATTAATTTTTTTTTTATTTAAAAATAAGTGATTACAATTGTCCCTCTTTATCCATTATTGTAAAACAAGGATATGATAAATACCATAAGCACAATTTTTTAATCGATTTCCCTAATAGTAATGTCAGAATGATGTGTTTTTTCTAAAATTCTCTACATTTCTTGATTAGTCTCCAGGCTTGTAAATCCCCTCTGTATAAAACTTGCTTGCCTTTGGATTTTGAAGTTGTAGGTCACTCCTATATTGTTGGAAAAATAGATTGCTGCAAAACGAGGTGTTAGTACTGACTGTAAAATAATAAAATAATTATTCGAAACCAAACCGTGTCGTGGTATTAGCCACTGCCTTAGAAGCGAATTCGCCCCGATGTGTGTAATCGCTACAATGGACGAATAGCCCCTGAAGTTAACACGGCTCTCCAAATTTCATACACCCGAAAGATGGAGCGGACTCTGGTGGTACTGCTCTTCTCTCAACTCGAAAGTAACATTCAACATAGGTTTTAAGAAAACCAACAAGAGTGTTTCTAAAGCAAACATTTGCTAAGGGATATCTCAAATGAGAATATGCCCATTATTTATAGGCTAAATAGTGAGGGCAAAATAGTCTTTTCCAAGCACAATTTAATTCCATTTAAAATAGAATTAAATGGCCTTAAACTTGTTACAAAATGAGCATTATCAACAATCCCCCACTAATGCGAAAGAAAATCCTTCGTAATTATGAGAGCCTTGAAGTTAAAACATGAGAAGAGCAATAGCGAGATTAGTTGCTTAAGCACCTGTGAATGTATCTGGAACTAGTACATAGTGGAATGAGTAATTCTTCTCTTAGATAAGTGAACGAATCTGGAACTTTCTAAGATAGGGGTGAACTCATAACACACAACTAACCTCTTCATCCACCGAATTCCTCGATGTGTTTACAAAGTATATATACAAATATATATATATAGCCCTCTTTCCTCAGGATTCTAGTAAGTGTACTAGAAAAATAGCCTAACGTTTTTCATAGAAGGTGGCTAATCCTTCTCACTTACATAGGTTATTTCATCAAGTTTATCTCAACATAAACCACTCAAATAAGAGCTATGAAATAATTAAGAGCTTTTCTCTCAAGCTCAACCTCTCAAAAAAAGGTGAATTCTTCAAGTTCATTTATAAAATGAACCACCCAAACTCTAGGATAAGAACTCATTAAGAATAAAAATTCAACCTTTTTAGTCGGTGAATTCAATAAGTTCTTCTTAATAGAACAACCCAACTCTTGGAATTGAATTCATTAAGAGTTTTAAGAAAACTCATCCTTTCAGTCGGCAAGTTCATTCAGTTCTTCGCGATAGAACTACCCACTCAACTAGGATATGAACTTATTAAGAGTAGTTATTCAACCAAAATCGGTAAATTCATCAAGTCTTTCTCACTAAGACCACCCAAAACCTGGGCTATGAATTTATTAAGAGTAATAAAACTCAACCTGGGCATGTACATTGTTCATCATAGGGATAAGTAGTAAAAATGTACACTATGAGTACTCTTTATGGTTTCGTTTGACCACATTGAACTTAGATAACTAAGTTGGGTATCCACCATGAATTTCTCAACCATAGGGCTTTAAACCCATCCCCCTCGACGAACCAAGAACCAACTTCCGTCTTTAACCTTTGATAAGCGGATATACTAGGTTCTTCTGTAAATTTAATCATCACTTTAAGACACCCCCACATTTCTAACATTTTAAGATAGAAACAAATCCATAAGTGTCTTGGATAATTGTGTAAACAAATACTCAATTTATGTTAGAGTAAATTTGCTATGAGTTTTAACCATAAGACTATGTTTTTAACAAACTCAAATCTTGTTTACACATGATTATATTCTCAAAGTTTTGAGAATTTACTAATCATTTAGATTAGTATACATAATCTCAAACGATTATAAAATTCCTTATGTATCATCAGTAATCATTCACGACTTTTTCTAATTCAAAGGAATTTTATTTTTCCTAATTTCTCTTAAAAGTGTTTAAGAAATTAGGAATATTATGAAAAAGTTTATTAGGAGTTTTCAACTTTTTCTCTCAACAGAAAAAATTCTCTCAAGTTTGTTATAAGAGATTTCAACACAACTCCTAAGATAGACCATCTCTTTCTTTTCTCTTACTTAAGAAATTTACTAACTACAATAAATTTTTAGTAGCACTAATGTCTATCATTTTTTCATTCAACATTTTAGCTCTGAAGAGACCATCATATACTTTATTTACTATGACTTAATTTGGTATTCTACTCAACCAAATTAATCTCTTATTTTTTTAACTTCTACACTAAGTTTAAAGAGATCTTATTTGTCATAGTATTTTTTTTTATAAAGTGAGCACATTAAAGAACAATGCACTAGGTAGGTTATCATGAAAGAGAGGTGTTGCACTAGGCAAGCTTAAATACCTGGTCTTTCATAAAACCAATCCTAGACATGCATTTTCATAATGCTTTCTGATAAGTCATCTATGAATTTTTCTCTTTCTTTGGTCTCTTAAAAAATATGCTTGATACTTTTACTCACATTAATATCTTACTAAGCATATTTAAAGAGATGCTCACTACTCAAAATATTCATTCATTTTAGCCTTAATCTTTACATTAGTTTAAAACATGCTTAATATAAAACATGTAAAAAACATGAATTGATGAATAACCTGACCTTGCAAGTAGAAATACAATTCGAAGTAGACGTTGTCCACTTTTATACTTCTTAAAAATTACAATTGTCCTGTTGTCTTCGTAAATTTCTCAAACAAAATTATCAGTATGACAACAAATCACAATTATTTTCACCTGAAATTCTCATGGCTAAATAATATTATTTTACGTGAGAATAGATAGTTACTCATCTCCACATCTCAACTATCAAACATGCATTTAACATCATAATAAAAATTCATTGATTTACTCGTTACAATGAAAACATAAATTTTATGCATGACTTTCTTCACTAACATAAATAATCACAACATAATTAAAAAAATTATAATTATGTTTTCGGTTTCTATAAACAAACCGTAAAAAATATCTACTCGAATTATTAAATTATGTAACCACCTAAATAAAAATGATTTAAATGGATTCTTTCGATTATCTTGCAAAGCTAAGATAATTTTAATAAGAATTATAAAGCCACCATAATTGCTTTAATTCATAATAATTTAACATGTATACTACTATCCTTCAGTTAAAAATGCAATTTAAATGATGTATTTTTTCCCTTCAATTCTCTCTTAACAACCGATTTAAAAATGATATACATTTTCTATACAATTTTTAACCGGTTGAAAGTAATCATAATTTATGATACATTATAATTCATAATAAAATGTGACACTTATATCTTTTGTTAATAATTAAATCGAAAGCTATCAGTTTCTCATAAAACATTTCTTTTGCTAACGATAATAATCATTAGAGAAAGACAAACGATAATAATCAAGTGTTTCTTTTATTTTCATGTGATTTATATACATATAAATATAGCTATAAAACATAGCTAAAAATACCATTAATGACATAGCTATAAAACGTTTATAGTTAATGGTATAAATATAATTATGATGTTATAAAAATCATAATTAAATTTTTAATTATATGTTTGAAACTACAATTTTCATAAACGCATGGTATAAATAATTTAACATCATTTTAATGTATATAAATGCAAAATTAATGCATATAAATTCACTAAACCGTTACCTTCTCGTCTCAAGTAACTATTGGTTTTTCATGAAACCATGAACTGATAATATGCATTATAATTTGCGATACCAATCAAATTAAGAATAGTCTTTAGCTTCAGGCATAAGCTAAAAAATTACTTACCAGAATCATAATATGACAAGGCATAAATTTGGTAAGTAACATCGATCAAGTTTGACAGCAGTAAACAGAATTCGTTTCTAAATTGTTAGAAAAATAGACTGTTGCAAAACAAGGCATTAGTATTGACTGGAAAATAATAAAATAATTATTCGAAACCAAACCGTGTTGTGGTATTAACCACTGCCTTAGAAGCGAATTCGCCCCGATGTGTGTAATCGCTACAATGGACGAATAGCCCCATGAGGTTAACACGGCTCTCCAAATTTCGTACACCCGAAAGATGGAGCGGACTCTAGTGGTACTGCTCTTCTCTCAACTCAAAAGTAACACTCAACATAGGTTTTAAGAAAACCAACAAGAGTGTTTCTAAAGCAAACATTTGCTAAGAGATATCTCAAATGAGAAAATATGTCCTCCATTTATAGGCTAAATAGTGAGGGCAAAATAATCTTTTTCAAGCACAATTTAATTCCATTTTAAGTAGAATTAAATGGCCTTAAACTTGTTACAAAATGAGCATTACCAACATATATATGACCATTCGCCTTTGAGCGAATCTTGTAAAACCAAATTCCTTCGTATATAAAACTCTTATTTATAAATATTGAGTTGACGTTTTTTCTGTATAAAGTCTTTACTCTGAAGCCTCGAGCTTTGTGTTCCTCCTGTATAAAACTTTCCAATCAAAGATGATGACGAAGATAGGGTTCCTCCTATACGAAACTCCTAGTCTTCTACTCCATAGGTTTCTCCTATATAAAATCGTCTATGTTTTGGAAGGATCTTGTAAAATAAAGTCACTCCTTTATAGAATCTCACTTCTAGATCCAGAGTTAGGGTCTCTCCTTTATGAAAACTTTACTCTAAAGTCTCGAGTTGTGTGTCCCTCCTAAATGGAATCTTCAATCTCAAAGACAAAAATAAAAATGAGGGTCCTTCCTATATCGAACTTCTCATCTTCGACACTGTTGGTTTCTCCTATATAAAGTCGTCGAGTCATGGATGAACTTTTCAACAATAGCTCCTCCTGTATAGAACTACGAATTTTTTATGTTCGATATGTGGTAGTTTTTCATGTATAGAACTGTTGCAATTTTTTATGAGACTTTGAACCTGTGGGCACCTCCTATATGTAACCTTCTCCTTCAAGTCTTTTTAAGATTCATACCAAGTGGCTATTAATCTTTTTTTGAATCGGGTCACGCCTATTCAAAGGCTCACTGCCGACAACGAAATTTTTTGACCCATGAAAGTCTCGTAAACTATCTTTCATGCCCTTTTTTAGTTTAGTGATGCATGCATAAAAGAGAAGAGCAATTTCTTGTTACCAGAAAGCTTCTGGAAAACCCTTTTTCTTTTCGATTGGTATTTTTGTATTACAAAGATGTGTTTTTTGGTTTTTGTTACAATGGATGTTGATCTTTGGATTGTTTTGAATGGCTCTCTGTTGTTATTGTTTTACTATATTATGATATTTTTATGAGTGCTCTCTGTTTTTTCTCTCTTTGGCTGGTTCCAAGAGATAATGGTTCATACTCTTTTTAAAATATATGTCAGAATGCTCTCTTTCTCTTAATTCCATTCGAATTTTCTAGGTTGATACATGATATGATTTCCTCTAAATCTCGTCTGACGGTATTTATGTAGTCTCTTTAGATTTCTAGATATGGACTCTGTTTTTGCTTTTCCCAATTTGATTTAATCAATGTTTTGGTTTTGCAGATGCTCTTGGCGGTGGCTATTGTACGATAGTTGTCGACGGCAAGATTGGTCGACCGAAAAACCGAGTCAAACCAGGAGTTGGGAAATCGAGGATGTAATGACCCGACCGCGAATGAGAATATTACCCATGCGTGCGTGAGAATATTACCGGTACCGCATGGATGTGTGTAGGGATGTAAAAAGTTGATCCGACCTAAAAAACTTACTGAAACCTGTTCGAGTCAGAACCTGATTTAATTCGAGGATGTAATGACCCAAACTTGATCTGTATCCAATTGTTGTTGACTCAAACCTGATTTTGACCTGTTACTATTGTAACAGAACCCGATCTGCATCCGATTGAGAATGATTGAATCCAATTTGAATTGTTACTGTAGACCCAAAACTTGATCTGTATCTGAATGAAACAAACCCGAAAGTACCAATTTTGGGCTGTGTGGGAGGGTTAATCCTTTTCCATCCGTAACCGACTCCTGAACCCTATTTTCAAAAAATCTTTGGCTGTACAGTGTCCGGTCAACCTAAACTACCGGTGACGACTCCAATTTTTCAAAACACATTTTTAAATCGAAAAATCCCCAGTGGAAGACATTATTTTTAAAATGACATTTAAAATATTTTCCAAACTCAAAAAAGAATTTTTAGCAATACTAGTGATTTTTTACATAGCTACACTATCGTTGTAGACTCGTCCAATTTTGTATCTAATAAAATTATAACTTTATTAATTAATTTAATAATATTCATCAATATTCAATATTAATGATGTTAAACGGTGTTCGACGCCTTTTGTTAACTCATCCAATTTTTATCTAATAAAATCATAGCTTTAATCAAAGGATAAGTCTACAATGGACATGTCGTTAAACATCGTTAATGTTGAACACTACTGAATATTATTAAATTAATTTATAAAAAATAAAAATTTAAAGGACTAATCATATAATTATTAATTATATATTGAGTTTATTACCTTTTACTAATTATATATTACGTTCTTGAGATTTTAAATTTTTATTAATTAATTTAATAATGTTTAATAGTATTCAATATTAATAATGTTTAGCAATGTTCGACATCTGTTATGGAATTTTTCCTAATCAAAATAGAATATTAAAGGTTATTTGCTTTAAAAAAAAACGAGAGAAAACTGATTATACACGCATTTTTTAGTATTATCATATTACAGTTGCCTGCCACTGTAACAATGAAGGGCTTAAGGACAAAGTATTTACTTCCGACATGATATAATGGTATCGGTTATGAAATTCACATTTCGGCAAGTTGGGAGCTTCACGGAACTAATAGTCATTTACTTAAACCATGATACGGAGGTTGTTGAGGCAAAACCATACCTTAACCAGATCTGACCATATTTGAAGCAAGTTTGTGGATTACATTGTCGTATAGGCCTATATGGTTGTCATCTTTCTTTGGCTTTCATACACTTGGTACATTTAATTTATTTCAGCCCCTCTTGATCTTCCAAGGATCGTTTACGCGCTTTCAGGTTCAGCTCCAGACTTTGAGGTAACGGAGGTGTTCTCCCCCTGCGGAACAGAACCACAAGAACCCTCACCGTCCGGCAAAGATCAAAGACCTACACGGATCCCATATGAAAAAAGTTTAATCAAAACACGACAAGTAAACAGTAAGGTATCGAATGAACTAACCGATGAGGCCTCGATCTCTGCAACACCTTCACATCCTTTCCCTCCCCCCTGCATTAAGTCACAATATTTTGCGGCTTCATTCTCATCTTCGAATACCTGCATGTGATGACAAGTTAAGATCTTCAACTTAATAGCTGAAGATGAGTCCAGAAAAACAAAACTGGGGATAAATCAACAGCAATACACTATGATTGAAGGCGAACACTGCAAGCAACACAAACTCCAACAAAGTTACCGGTCTGGGGAATTGAAGGCATACCGTATGGCATACATCAATGGTACAAGTTTTAAGCATGGAGAAACAGGAGGCAAAAAAGAATTGTAAAGCAGAGAGCATATTGAGGGGGGAATAGGGTCTTGGAAGCCCTTGATTCATCGACAATCGACACTACACATTGAAAAATATCCGAAAGACTAAATCGACACTTACAAGTACTCCTTCCCTAACATCCTCCACCAGCATATCAAACTTAGTACCGGATCTAGGCTGTTGTCCAGAACTCCGATTTGCTCCTTTAGAAAATAATAACCCAAGTTCCGTTTCGACTTCACTGTTAGAAGAAAAGAAGGTTAAAGCAGGGCATCTATGAGAATAATTCAATACCGGGGTTTTGAAAATAAATTAGACCTGCGGTTTCTCCGAGTCTTCATTGTGCACAACTGATTTTCCTTGTGAGTTAGTACATATACTGGTTTCGAAGGATCTCTCCATGGATTTGCCTCCAACACTAAACAAAGATTAATTGCCGAAGCTTTGTGAAAGAAAAGGAAAAAAAAAGGATTTGGTGTACCATAAGAAAACAGCACGGGTTGTCAAATGATCTATAACCATTATCCTCATGTCAAAGACATATATGGGTATTAGTACAAGTCTATGACACTCCAAACACACGAAAAAAACCATAGAAAAACTTGACTATACACCTGAGTCCAAGTGATCTAGATGATGCTAGCATGATTGGTTAATTTTTGAAGAGAAAACAACAGGACACCGATCATCCAGTAGAAATAACAAGCTTTGTCTAAAGGCTAAAGTTACCATTTCCAAGTTGTAAAAAGTTGAAGAAGCAAACAAGATAGATAAGATAAAGAGAGCGGAAAAAATGCATCAAAAACACCCAAAATTTGCAGAGCTTTTACCATCATAACTGCTACTATCAAAAGTTTGCTGCAAATGCCTCCTCATATCATACGCCCGAGACGAAACCCGCTTCAGAAACTCACCGGAAGTAGATGGAATCGTACCGTCCAAATGAAGCGCCCTTTCAACCTCCTCTTTCTCACCATCATCATCTTCTTCTCTCGCATCCCCATCGTTAAATTTGCATTTACAGTCAACAACTAGACTCGGTCTCCCTTTATAACAAGACATGCTAAAGAAAGACGATAAGCGAGGAAGACGGTTATTCGTTAAGGGAAAGACAGCAACTTGGGGACGATGCCGCCGTTGCGTCGGCAAAGGGTTGATCGGAGGTAGAACTATAGAAGGAGAGACCGACGACAGGGAATCCATGGGTTTATTTCTGTAAGACGATTTTCAGGGGAATTCGTGGGATTCAAAGGCGTAAAAGATGGAACTTTGTTGCCGTGAACAAGTGTGTAAACTCGGTTGCTGTAGAAGAGGGGAATGAGAAGTTGGCTTTTGTGAACCTCTTCCTCCGTATATGACGAAATGAATCTACCAGATTTTTTTCTGCGGAGGTGGGCCAACCCAAGGTGTTGGGACTTGGGACAGACCAAACATGATGTAAGGCTCAAATCCCGGAATCTTGAAACTGCGGTTCATCTATGGTAATAATGCAATGTGATATTAAATTAATATTTCTTTTAATTATTTTATTATAAAAATATACCCTTTCAATTTTATTTAAAAATTTATACACTTATCAGAACTTATAAGCCGAACTCGCTTTTTGTAAGAAACGTTTATAAAAATTATTTTTTTTTAAAAAAACGATTTGTATTCGAGTTAGAACCACTTTCCACATTAGTTTATATTAAAATCTTGGATAAAAAATCTTTTTTTTATAGAAAATGACTTATGTGAGATATTGAATCGTCAAAACTCTATGATACGAAAATCGCTTTGTGTAGAAAGCGATTTTTAAATAAAAAAATTACTTTTTGTAAAAAATGATTTTTGTGCGAATTTATTTTATTTTGTATTAAAATATTTAATTATTGATTATTTATATTTAAATTAATTTATTTTATTTATTAAAAAACATATAATTTATGTTTAAATAATGCAAGGTAATTTAAAATTTAAATATTTATTACTAATTTCATAATGTAACAAAAAAAGATTAAGCAAACAATATCTAATTGAAATGGATGAAAGAAAGTTTATTTTTGTGTCTTCGTAGTTTATAGACACGTACAATGTTAAGTTAAGTTAAGTTCTTCAATTCTTTGTTCCTTTTCAAGTCTCCTGTTAATGTTTACGTTATAGAATTACTTCTTCGTCTATTGACAGTGTAGTTGTTTCAACATTTCTTGATGAACTAACTTGATCCTTAAATTTGACTATGATCTTGATAATTTGACCCTTGATATGTGTATAACTTCGTATCATCTTGCGAAGGTCTTTTGAACTTGAAAATTTTAACATGTAATGTGCTTCAGGTCTAGGTTCATCAACGAATATTTTTGCTTTCAAGTACAAAATTTATCTTGTTTTTGATTTTTGAAAGCCATTGATATCAACTAGTACAACTTATCTTGTTTGATATTGTTGTTGAAAGAAGTATAGAAATAAGTTCTAGAGTGAAAAACTTTAACAAAAAATCTAACCATATTTTATAAAGGCTTCTAGAAAACTTTGGTTGAGTGTTCGAGTAGAAAATACAATCTGTGTAAAACCCCAAAAATTTTTCATAATTTTGAAATCCCTATTAAAAACCCTAGTTTTCATATTCCTAATTTTTGAAACCATAATTTTTACTGAGGTTTTTAAATTAATTTTCTAAATTCAAGGAAAAAAATTTTGGGATAAGATTATGAATTTTTAGAAGTTCAAGGTGTGAGTTTAAAGTTTAAAAGCTAAAGTGATATTTTGAAAATCTTAAAGATGTCAATGGCTAAATATGTAATTTACCCCTCCTAGATATATTTATTATATGAAGTTATAGTCGAAAAAGAAAAATCTCTTTAAAATACTATAATCTTTATTATTATTATTATTATTATTATTATTATTATTATTATTTTATTAAATTTTTTATGGTTTAATAGAATTCTAATTCAAATTGTAATTAGTTATCTTTCTCTATAAATAAATTTTATGGTCTAAGAGAAAACCCTACATTATTTTTTCCATCAAGATTCTCTAAATCCTATGTTTTCATTCTTTATTTCTGTTCGAGTTCAAAACCACGCTATTAGTAAATTTTGTCGCTTTGGTTAAGGTATGTCCTCTTACTTATGCTATATATGTGTTTTTTCGAAAAATATATTTTTTTATGACATGCTTAATATTTTGTGTTTTAAAAAATACTCGTGTTTTGCTAACATGTCTAATTTTTGTATTGTGACTCTGATTATGTACTTGTGTTATCATGCATACATATCATTGTGATTTGAGAAATATTAAAATTTTCAGATTTGAGAATTCACATTTTTGTGAGATTATGATTTCGGTATCATATGAATTTATGTTTCGGATAAATTAAGATTTCAGATAAATTGTGATTATAGATTGAATTATAGTTGTTTTCGGATTTTTAAATCATATTACATCATATTGTGTACATGGGTTGGAATTGTGTACGGAGGAAGTCGTGGCAACCTTCCGGAAGCCCTAAGACCACATTCAAATTGGTGACGTTGTAGGTGAGGGTTCTGGGGAACTCCTTCACTCGGACTAGTGACATTGTATTTGGGATTTAGATTTTGTGTATGATATCATTCATACATCATGATTTGTATTTTTCCAAAATTTTACTCTTGAGAAAATTATTTATGTGAACCATATTTTATCTTTTTGAAATATTACTCTTGAAAAATAATTTCATAAACCATGTTTTGTTATTTTTATTTGCACCTTAGAGATACACTAAGCTCTTTAGCTTACTCCCCTTAGTTTTCTCCTACAAATCTTTGAACTTTAGGCGATACAGTACTTGAAGGATCTCAGATTTTATTCAATTATTTCATTATCAAAACGAAACTATTTTTAGATATTCAGGTTATTATTTATTATTTTGAAAACTTTGAGGCATTTGGGATATTTATGTTTTTCGGGTATTAAAGCATTTTTATATGATTTTATTTCAAAGAATTTTATATAAATATTTGAAATTTTTATTAAAATATTTAACTACTTTTTATTATAAGATATTTATTAAATCACTATGGTTTTATTTTAAATTAAAGTATAATTTTTAAAATGGTTTTCTTGAGAGTAAAGTTTTCAAACGTGACTTCTTAGATTCGACCTATTTCTTCTAGGTCGGGTTTAAGGGGTTAAAATATAGATGGAGCAAGGAATCTTACATAGTGCATTCGTTTTTTACACGAAGTGATTTTCTGACACGTTAGTAAATCGCTTTTTGCAGAAAGCGATTTCTATTTTTCCATTCTTCCCTTATATGATCATAAATCAATTGCTTCGAAGCCAACTTTTAATTTCATAATTTTCATAGTGTTATAAATTTGAAAGTAAAACATGACAAGAAGAGATATCACTACTTTAGTATATTATGATGGACAAATGGTTAAAGATGCATCTCTAGGCGTTATCTTTTAGTCATTGAATATTGTTACAATAAGTCTCCCGAGGAAATTAACCTATAGGTCGTTGATGAAAAAAGTATCGAAGAATGTTCATCATGCTCAAGGAAAGAAATTAGAACCTTTAAAGTATCAATTACTGACATCGTTGGAGTCATTATACTACACAATCTACCATGTTACGAATAACGATGATGTGGAATTGATGTTGGAATCCCACTTGCAGTATTCTTTAGGAGGTACTGGATTCTTAGAATGGAGACATGCAAATTTCAACTCGATGGTCAATCTAAGAGACGAATTCAACTTGTTGTCGACACATTATTCATAGAACGATGTAGTTATGGGATCGTCTTTGATGGTAAGACAATCGTGTGTAACTGTTTTTGACTTTGACTTGAACCTACCACTAAGCCAACCTTCGTGCGTAGTTACTTCTGACTTCGACTTGAACCTACCACTAACCCAATATTTGTACGTCTTGGCGAATTATAGAGGTTCCAATTTGAGGGTGACCACTCTAATGAGGAATCAATGAGGGAGCTCGTCCCTGATGGTGACGAGCAAGGCCCCTCCTATGGAGAACCAGGAGATATTGAGGAGCCAGAGGTAAAGGTTGATGATGTACCTTAGAACGTTCAGCATACTCCTAGCAGCATAATGGCAATTTCGTTTTACCAGCCATTGTACCACTATACATCTATTGATATGGAAGCATTAAACGCTCCTGAATTTTTGTAATTCCTATAGATCGAGCAATATAACCAACGTAGTGATTGTAAAATATATAAGGGAGTGGTTTTCCCGAAAAAAGAACTACAATATACGTCACTCAGTTACATACGGTGTGTACAAAAATACACCGAACAAGTACATTGTTGAATGTATCCATAATAAGCAAGGTTGTAAATGCAGGGTTCGTATATCGCGTTTGAAGAAACTAAATAACTTTTTGCAGATCATGAAATACGAAAAACCTCATATATACACCGTGAGCAGTGTTAGTCAAGATCATAAAAACTTGGATGTGCACGTGCTTTGTGAGTCCTTCATTCCCTTGGTCAAAGAAAATCTACGGATAACAACTAAGACTTGTATGGCTTGAATCGGCTCTCAATACGGATACATGGTTGAGTACCACAAAGCATGACATGCAAGGTATCATGTACTACAAAAATTGTACGGTCAATGGAAGGAATCATACAATGAATTGCGATCAAGACTTAATCTGATGCAGAAACACATATTAGGAATGATTGTGAAGCTCGAAATGGTATCAGTGTATGAAAACGATCGTGTCGTACCCAGTGTATGCCAATTTGAACGATTATTTTGGATATTTCTGTAATGTGTTAATGTATTCCGTCACTATAAAACGATGATTCAGATTGATAATACTTGGTTTTACAGACGATAGACGTAAATATTATTGTTGGTAGTTGCACAAGATGACAATAGAAAAACTATTCTAATTTCATTCTCAATAATCGAAAAAAGGATATCACTTCTTGGGAATTATTTATAAAGAACTTGCGTAGGTATGTTCTATCACATGTTTTATGGTATAGAGATGATGGAATATGCGTTATTTCTAACAGAGGCAAAGGGATCAAATACACAATGCTACATATGGTTCGATCTTTGCAACCTCCTAATATTTATCATCGATATTGTATAAGACACGTTGTGAAGAATTACTTAGCCAAGTTTAAGAGCGTAGATGAACGTATAATGGTAACTCAAATGGGTTAGTCTTTTACTCTCTTCGGTTAAAGATATCTTTAAATTTATTATTATTTATTAAGTTTTCATTTTTATTGAAAATGTAACATTTATTTCGTACGTGAAATTGAAGAGCTACTGGAGAATTAGGACATTAAAATTTAGAAGGTTATAATTACCTAATTAAAATCCTGAGAAATAAATGGCTTCAGTCATTTGATGAAGGTAAACAATATGTTCCATGATAACAAACTTGGTAAAGGCAATTAATTCCTCACTTAAAGGAGTGAGACAATAACCTATCACTTTTGTTGTTAAAGCGTTGTTAAAGCGACATATTAAGGTAGGTGGCTAAACAGTGCATCCAGATCTTCGTAATAAATTACAAGTATTTGTGTAGCATTCTAATTCGATGAGTGCGACCTATTTCTCATAGGAAAACATTTATTCCGTGTTTTTGAATATTCAAGGCCGTTAGAAGGTATACAACACAATGCTTATGTTGTTGATCTGCAAAAAAGAACCTGTGATTTTGGAGTCTTCTAGATATTCAAATACTCCTGCACTTACGCCATTGCTACTTGTGCTTCTATAAAGATTAATTACATGACGATTGTTGATTCGGTATACTTGCTTGAAATCGTATTGAAGGTCTAAAAACATGAGTTCTCTCCTATTGGAAATGAATGGGATTGAGATTCAGTTAATGATGAACATATTATATGGCTTAATTTTGCACTACAACGCAAGAAAAAAGGTCATCCCAGATCAATGCAAATATATTGCGATGAGGATTTGGTCGATCATAGAGAAACTAATGGACAACCAAAACTATGCATGATATGTAGGAATCCACGACACACAAGGAAAAATGTCCTAATCGATCCAGCTCTCGAATCGAATAGTTCCAATACCATATATGGAATTCAAAAAAAATTATAACAATTTCAATGATTTTTTTCAAAGAGTAGTTCCAATACCATATGTTAAATTCAAAATTTTTATAACAATACCATATGGTTGTAATTTAGGGGTTGATAGGAGATATTTGTGGCAGCATCTAGTTGATCTTAAGAGTACTATCGGAGATCTCTCATAGCTTAAAGAAGTTTTTTTTAATATCATTCGATCTTATTATGAGAGTTCTGAGGTTGTTGGGTCAACTTTGGTGCACGATATGAATGAGCTTAATGATTGCTTGGGTAAAATTGGTCTCTTGGATCTTGCTTTTGAGGGTCTTTTATTTACTTGGTTTAATAATCAAGATTTTACTTTTTGGGCTCGTAATATGGATAGAGTTTTAGCCTCCATATCTTGGATGGCTTCTTTTCCTGAAGCTTGGGTTAGTTTTTTAG
Source organism: Abelmoschus esculentus (assembly GCA_035048815.1). NCBI lineage: Eukaryota > Viridiplantae > Streptophyta > Magnoliopsida > Malvales > Malvaceae > Abelmoschus > Abelmoschus esculentus. Next base: position 89,512 of record JAUCBN010000030.1, read on the forward strand.
ACCCTGTTCTAGTCTGTCTTGAAAATAAGGTGGAGTCTGCCCACAAGCCTTTTCGCTTTTTCAATTTTTGGGTTAAAGATTCTAGTTTTTTTTGGAGATTTTCACTCATAATTGGTTGCTTCCCTTATCTTCCCCTGAACCGATGCGAATTCTTTTCTTTAAATTGAAGCGTTTGAAGTTTGTGCTTCGGGATTTGAATATTAAACATTATGGTGATATTACTTTGAAGGTATATGATAAGAGAGATGCGTTTGAACGTGTTCAGATAACTATCTTGGATGGAGATAAGAGTTTAATTTCTTATGCAAGTCTACTTCAATCTGCGCTTAAACAATTGTTGGCTATTGAAGAGGGATTTTACAGGCAGAAATCTTGTACTTAATGGCTTCAGGAAAGGGATCTGAATACCAAATTCTTTCACTGTTCTAAAAAAGAATAGACAAACCATTTAAACCATCTTTGATTACCAAGGGCAAGTTCTTAGTAGATTCCCTCAAATTTCTTCAAAGGCAGTGAATTATTTTCAACAAATCTTGGGCACTACGAATAATAATTTCAAAGGTTGTTCTATCGTACAATTTTATTTAGCCTAAATTCGGATAAAGTATCTCAACCTGACGGATACACTGTATGTTTCTTCAAGACAACATAGAGCGTTATTGGGATGATTTTATAATTTTTGTGGATTATTTCTTTCGATATTCTTATATATTGCTTACGTTTAATGTTACGATCCGTATCTTGGTACCAAAAGTTATAAATCTTTCTCATATAAAAGACTTTCATCCCATATGTTTTTGTAACATGGTCTACAAATACATTACCAAGCTCATTGTGGCTCAGATTAAACCTTTTCTATCTGAGATTATTTTTCCTTTCTAGAGTGCTTTTATTCCAGGAAGAAGTATTTTTGATAATACATTAATGGCTCAGGAGTTGGTTTGTGGTTATAATAGAGTTTTTCTTTCTCTTAGATGTTACTTGAAACTGAATCTTCAGAAAGCCTTTGACTTAGTGAATTGGAAGTTTATTTTTATTATTTTAGAAGCTTGGAACATGCTTGCTGTTATGGTTAATTGGATTAAAGAATATATCTGCACAACTAAGTTTTCTATTTTTCTCAATGGTAGCTTAGTTGGGTACTTCTTTGGTAAAAGGGAGCTTCGACAGGGGATCCCCTATCCTCGTATATTTTTTTCATTGTAATGAATGCTCTTTCTCGACTTTTTGACAAGACTATTGAATTTGAGAATTTTGGATTTCACCTAAAATGTCATAGACTTTGATTGACTAATCTGATGTTTGCTGATGATTTATTAGTTTTTACAAAAGTCACCTTGGTATCTGCCTCGGGGGTTTGAGAGTTAATGAAATATTTCTACTCCCTTACAGGTTTAAAACTAAACTCAATTAAATTTGGAATCTTTGTTTCTGGGGTAGATAATGAAGTTCTTGAGGTTATACATGATCTTACTAATATGAAAGTTGGGAAGTTGTCAGATAGATATCTTGGTATTCCTCTTATTGCTAGGAGGCTCACTATTCATGATTGTTTTTCATTGTTAGAGAAAATTTCTTTAAGACTTCAAAGTTGACAGGCTCGACATCTCTTCTATGTTGGTCGTTGTCGATTGATTCAATCAGTTTTGTTTAGCATCCAAGAGTATTGGAGTAGGCATCTAATCCTCCCTACTATTGTGGTCAAAGAATCAATCAGCTATGTGCAAGATTTTATTGAAAATAGGAGGATAAAGCCATCAAGGGAGCTCGGGTGAGTTAGTCTATTATTTGTTATCCTAAATTTAAAGGCGATCTTGGGTTGAAAGATATTGCAACTTGGAATATAGTTTTTTTCATCTTTCTTATTCGTGAGGTATTGTTAAAAGAAGGTTCAATCTGGGTGGCTTAAATATATGAGTATATTATTAAAGATAAAAAATTTTGACAGCTCGTGTGCCCACAAAATTGCAATTGGACATGGCGAAACTTGCTTCATTTGTGGGGGAGTGTTGAAAATTTGCAAAGGCTTTTCGAAGATTCTTTTTCCTCGATTAAGAAGATTTGGCTAGAAGTAAGGGAGAAAAAGGATCGAGTACATTGGGATAGATTTGTTTGGCATCCTGACAATATACCCCCATCATTCCTTATGTACTTGGATGACTATATTAGACAAATGACCCATCAAAACTAGATTGGCTCGGTTTGGTATTGCGAATGATGAACGTTGTTTGATTTGTGACATCAATGGAGAGACTCGAGATCATTTATTTTTCATTGCCCTTATTTTAAACAGGTTTAGGAGAGCATCTTATATGCCTGTCAAGTCCCTCGACTTTGCTTGCCTTAGGAACAAGAGTTGGCTTGGGCTCTATCTATGTTCAAAGAGAAGACTCTTCAGGCTTTGATTTTTAAATTAGCTTGGAATGGATGCATTTATATGCTTTGGAAAAAGATGAATAATAAAAAATTTTGTAAGGTTTTCTGATGTTATACTGAAGTGATACAACTTATAAAGGACTATATTAAGCATAAATTATGTGGTCGTGTACAGGATAAAAAAACACTTTTATAGACCCCTCTGCTTATAATGGAGGACTGATATAGGTTTTTGTAAAAAAAAATTGGATGGAATACATAGAACACATTCATCTAAAAAAAGATAAGTTACTTTTTTAAAATATTTAGTCTAATGAAGTCTATGTCCACCTGTACCACAACATGGTGGACGATGATCCCGCTGCGGATTTTTCGCACCAATCTACCTCCGTCGTCTTCTTTCTCGTTACCTTCATCTTCTTGAACGATATCTGCCTCTATAGTAGAACCGTTATTACTAGGATCGATATAAAATAGGCTCTGTATCGGCGTATGGTCTACTATACTAGATCCGAATTATGAAAACTGAGATAAACAAATACAGACAAAACTAAAAAGAGATAATAAGATGACACTAAAATCAGAACGATAGAGATACCCACAACAGACATAAATGGAAAAAGGAAGTATGTGAAAAAACCTTTTGAAGGTGGTAAGCTTGAAGCATTTCTTCCTCTTCGCTGACCTTGGCGTTGTGTCAGTGGATCCTTTCGACGAGCAATCACTACTTCTCGTTCTCGCTCCTCTGAGCTGAGTATGTGTGGCTTCCCATATTGTTAGAATCAATGCATGTACTCGTATGTGATAGTATAGTTTATAATCAATCATAAAGAGGTCTTCTGACCAATCTTTTCACCCATAACGCAACCTAGCTAGAATGCTGCTCTGATTAATCTACATTCATTTTTTCCTTGTTCGGTCACGCAGTGTAATATGTCCAAATTGATAGGTTCACCGAAAATTAGTTGGTCGTATCCAAATTGTTAGAGCACTCGATTAGCAGGATGTCACTCCACGGTAGAATAATGGATCAATATAATCGCCAACCAAATGTTCGAACTCTGAAATATTTCTCTGAGAATACAATGTATAACATTTGGATCATCGTACAACGTACAAATAAAATACAAAAAATATTATTTTAATCGAAAATCATAATTTAAAATATTAAAAATTTATAATTGAACAAATATTAAAAAAATATTTTTATAAAAAATATAATAATTTAAAATAATGATTAGAATTTCATAAATTTACCTAATCAATCTTATCGATCAATAATAAAAAATTTTATTGGGTTATCGGTAGTTCAACGTGCGTTAATCGAGGAAACCACTTATCATTCATAAAATAAAATAACTATTAAAAAACTATAAAATATATTATTTATCAACTAAATTAAAATTTAATCACCCTCGTACTAGTAGAAACTGAAATGGTGTCGGCTGAATCAAACTAGAGCGTAAGAAAGATATTCGAAACCAAGCCCAGGATTGAAACATTAACAAAAACCTCTTATCACATGTTTTTCAAGATCGATATTTATACACTACTCCTGAAATAAAAAAAAAGCCAACACGACTTATCCCCAACTTAATCGACTAGAATCCTAAAAATTACATAGATGACGCTACCATAGCAAATCGCTGCAATTTTTTTTATTAAATTATAAAACATGTATATAAATAAAAAAATCTAAAAAAATATTATCATTAATAAATATATTATTTACCTTCTTAATTTATTATAAAGCATTCTTTGATAAATCAAAAAAAAAATTATTCTAAAAAAGTTAGGTATATTTTACAACTATCCAAATGATCCAGTATAATTTCAAGCAATTCATAGCATAAACTCACTAATCACCTTTTACAATACCCGTTATAGGATCACCGTTAATACATAGATCAAGTTGAACGACAATATCCTGCATAGTGATAGTAACCTCAACAAACGAAAGATAAAATGTGTCTTTGACCTCCACCTTTCTAACAACGCGTTAATAAGTGGAAGATGTAATTTACTTCTGCCGATGATAGTACTAACATGCCCAAACCCCGCTTCAATCAAGTAAGGGATTATAGGTGGTTTCGTAATACGATGATAATAACAATTCAATGAACGTCTGTATCCCTTACAAATAAATTTTAAATAAATAAATAAATTTAAAAAATAATAACATAATAAATTTAGAAAATTAAATAAAATATATTACTTCATCGTTTTTACGCCAATAGTTGAAACAATATTTCTCATCCAGTTTGTATAAACTCGTCATTATATCGAATATATTTCGTAAATATGCTAAAAATTTATCAGAAAGACAAAGAAACAAGAATATTTATAGAAAGCGATTTTGGAGTGATTTAGAATAAAGTAAGGGTGACTATTTTAGGAGAGGTTGCACCCTTTGGGAAGCGATATTAAATGAAAATCGCTTCTTATAAAAAGCGATTTTCTTTAAAACGACGTAACTGTAGAGGAAATCGTTTTTTACAGGGCGCGATTATTATAATTCACACAGAAACCGCATTTTAAAAAATTGATTTCTTTTATATAGAAATCACTTTCTACACAAAATGATTTATGTGCAGTAGAGACAATTTAATATCTTGCGAAAGTCACTTCCTACAAAAAGCAAATTCTTATCCAATATTTTAATATAAGTGGAATGTGGTTTCAACTCGGACAGAAACCGTTTTCTGATTTCTCACAAAAAGTGAATTCGGCTTACGTGTTCTGACAGAGGTATAAATTTTTAAATAAAGTTGAAAGGTGTATATATTTATAATAAAATAATTAAATGAGAATATTAATTTAATACCACCTTATCTATAAAACATGAAGCAAATTTACTTTGTATATGATGAATGATCAAAGAGGATGAAGCAAAATTCTGGTAAAAAAGACGGGATGAAGCAAATTTGGAGATATTGACTCATATAAATATATTATAATATTATTAAAATGCACGTGGCCCAATCTATCCCAAAATTGTTAAGAAGCTGAGGTACAACTTTGAAATTTTAGTCCACTCATATTCATGGCTCATTTTCTATGAACAAAGAAAGCATTTTCTGCAAATTCACAAGTGAGAAAATTAATGGTTCATTCCCATTTCAAGTAAAGTCTTCTAACCCTATTTTTATATACATTACTGAGCAAAAGCAATACGAAGATAACATCCCAGGGACCAAGGTCCAGATTCTAGTCGAAACTAACCGGATGAATCCTTCTCACTCTAAAAAGCCAGAAACACCATATGCAGACTAAGAACGAAGTGAAGTTTTTCTAAGGAATACCAATTTTTAAAACAACATTTTGGCAAGGCTCCTCGTAGACACTTGCCAAATCTAAAATAACAGGTCAAATTATAATTCAACATAACCACGTTTCTATGGAAGGCTCACTCTGATTTTTCTCCATCCATATTACCATTTTGCATCCAAACAATACTAGGATTTGGGGAATCTTAGCAGCACCACCTAACATGTCCTAATGCATCAATAAGGATCACCTTGAAAAATAGCAAGATATTGTGCGTGTAAATATGGCTGGCTATGACAAACCCTTCTCAAGCATCCAATTGTTCACAATGTTAACTTCCTGCACCCGCGCCTTCAGAGATAGTTTCATTTGAAGGAACAGAAACTGTTTCACCAGACACTACATTATCAGCTTCACCATGATTGAGCTCTGGTTCGTGATCAGGGAAAACCTCTGACTGCAAAGAGGGCGCAATGTTATTCACATGCAGCCATGTCAGTTCCCACAAGCTATCTCCACCTAGTGCACTTCTTTGCATGAGTACTCCCCTTGTCTTCATTACGAGCAAAATGTTCTTAAGAAGCTCGAGTACTAGCTCCTGAAGCTTCTCACTTTTCTTACCACGAACTTTTACTTTCATATATTTTTCCATTCGGCTGAGCACACCAAGCCACAGTTTGAAGAATGTAGTCAACTGTGAGAGCTCATGGAGTAACTGTAAGAACACTTTGGAAAGGAGCTTTGTGGCAAGAATAAGCGTCCCTTCCATGTTGCGGTAGTCTTTCTGGTGTCCTTGAGCAATTTCAAGCAAGTCATCAAGCATTGTGAAGATTACAAGATCAAAACACTGCAACCATAAACCATGAGAAATGTGGACGCCATCCACTCCAGTCAAGCACTTCTGCAATGATAGAAGAGCATGGTTTCTGACATCTTCTCTCTGGTCCAAACAAACTTTTCTGAGTCCCTGCACAAGCCTCAACCATAAATCACCGATATCCTGAAACATCTTGCCAGCATCCTCCTCTCCCATCGCTTCCTTAGCCTCATGGGTCCACCTTGCCAAACAATCAACAGAACCGGACATAAGATCCAATGCACGTACAGATCGCTCTGCCTGTCCAACACGAGACTCGGCAAACTGCCTAGCAGCATCTATGCAGAGAACATAATTGGCTGGAAGTAAGTGAGCCCCATCAGACATGATAAATAAAAGTGCTTCAAAACCTGCTTGAGATGCTTCTGGATGTCGGGCTGTGAAGGAAAGTAAAGATGTTATTGTACGCCACCCCATCTGCGATCTGATATGGGTAGCATTTGCCTTCACTAGGCGACTTACTTCCAGTGTAATCTGCTCACAGTACGCATCAGCCACTCGAGCATCAAGCTTCAAGACAAGTTGCAGGGACCTCAAGAGTTCATCAGCCAGGTTCTCTTTGTAAGGAAGCAACCTTTGGCAAATTCTAAGAAGCCCAAAAACAGCCTTCTCAACCAAGGCACAAGGCATAACAGTTGATTGGACAATATTAGCTATGTGCTCATAGACACCCTGCCATAGAAGCACAATCCTATCACGGTTGTTCAGGGTAATAGCAATAAGCAACTCCAGGCAGAAAACGGCAGTATCTTCATCCTCAGGTGAGCTACTTCCTTTCTGGGGCCTCCCTGCAGCCCAAATTAGGGCTCGTGCTAGCTGCAACAAAGATTCAGCTTGCAAAAACTTACTCTCAGTAAATATGCTGTCAATGTGGCATTTTTGAATTGTCTGAAGGGTGCGTTGATGAGCAGCAAGTTGTTGCTCAGTGGGCTGTGATCTTGGCTCCTCCGTATCTAGAGATAAAAGTTGACTGAACCGGCCCATCAATCCAGAGGATCTCCTGGGGGTTCCTATGGACTGTAAGTGAGCTGAAGACAAAGAATTTGTAATTGGCTTTCCATGACCAGGGTCTGCAGAGAGCTCTGACTCATCAGCTGCATCACTAGCTACACGAGCTGGAAGAAGCCCCAGCTTGTGCAGTCGCAAGATGCAATCCAGTATATTCCTCCAACCTGTGCGAATATAATCACCATATCTATTTGCAATAGTAAAAACAGTTACAGTTGCCATCCTTGCCTTGGTGTCGTCACCAAATGCTAACACTGGTTCCTCAACAGATGATGGATTCAAAAGGGTGGTAAATTTACAAAGAGACACAACTAGGTCATCCAGTACATCTTCAAGATGATGGCATGCTGAAATCTTAGCAACAGCTAAGAATCCATCAATACAGGTTTGGTAAACATCTTCATGTTCAGCATGATCAAATACAACAGAGATAGCAGCAATCGTTGGACCTGACATTATTGCAAACATATCATGGTCAAGGTATGCTCTAGAATCCGTTATAATGAACGGTGCAGTTTTCTTAGACTTGTGCATCAGATCTATCCACCGACTTGGGGTCATTTCAGGATAACCAAAGCCTTGCTCTGGAGTTGTGCGGATCTCATTCTTGCATATTGAGTGGTATAATTCCGACAGAAATTCTCGAGGTAGATCATTGCCTCCATTTATATGCCGGTTATTCCGGATGAAATCCTCCTCTGTCATCTTTTTCTTTACTTGAACATTGTGCTGGTCAGTGTTGAGCATTATAAGTGAATATGATAACAACAAAGCAGCATCCTTGTTAGCTAGAATCTGTGGTGATTGCTCATAGTACCTCTCAGAGAATGCTTCCAGCACCCTTTGTATCTTCTGTGATTCTCCAGGCAATCGAAAAGTTTCCAGGAACAATCTTAGTGCAGTATCCAGATTCATATCTTGGAAATCAAATGTCCCAGCAAATTCGTGAAGAACCTGAACACAGAATTCATCATGGTTTCCCAGGAAATCCCCAACAAGATTCTTATCTAATCCAGCAGTGTACCTGAAAAAGCAAGCCACACTTTGGGGGTCAAGTTTGTCGGGCAAAAGATGTGTTCCTTGGAGGAACTCTAACCCTTTTTTTGGGTCACGGTTAAAGTGATCAGCTCCAATCATCAACCTTCTTTTGATGTATTTTCTCCGCCTGACAAATGGAACCCAATGAACTGGATCAGCATAATTATCACACTTCACCATCCAGAATGGTAAATATTCCTCAAGAATAACTGGGGCCTGCTCTGAACTAACCGAACCATTCCCAATCCTCTCAGCCATTCCCTGGATAACAGCAATTAAACCATCCAAGGCAAGAATGTGCATCGCAGACAAAGGGCAGTTCACAGGGAATGCACTCTTTGACAACAAATTAGCAAGATCTTCAAACACATTGCGGCATGTAATATCACAATCCAAATTAGCATACATCTCCACCATAAATGTTTTCTGCCTACAGAAATCAACTAGAGCTTCCATGGCCACCTCCTGCTGTTGGTACGAAGCTCCATATTTTCCTTGTGCAAGCCTCAGAATTACACAAGAAAAGAAAGCCTCAAGGTGTAGTTTGAGTTCTGTACGGAGATGATGATAAAGATTTAGAACAATACTACATACCATTGAAAGAATAAGTGGACTCATTGACAAGCCAAATCGCATCAGATTACGAAATAGTTCATCCTGAATCAAGCTCAATAGCCTTGGGTGACGACAGAAGGAAGGTCCACCCAATTCTATGGCAGAATTAATTAAGCCCAAGGCAAAAAGTGGAACATCTTCATCAAATGCAAGGCTATTTGAGCGTGGGTCCATTCCCACATGCTCAACAGCATTTAGTAAAGAACACAAAAAATGAAATATCTCCACCATGCAAGGAACACCATATGGTTCTGTCATGAGGTGCAAATCATATGGAACTGTCTCCTTTCCATTACCAGCTACTACCATACTTTCTTCCCTCACAGTTCCTACCAGACCAGAGGAATTGGATGCAAAACTTCCAGAAGATGCTTGACCATCATACTCAGAGCCATTTCCATTTTCAGCTGGTTTAGCCCCAAAGGCATAATCGTTATCTATCCCACCAAGCTGCAAAGCAGAAAACTCCAGATAAGATAAAGTAGTGATGAAAACCATAACCAGAAAAATAAAACAAACCTGAAGAAATATCATTAGGCTTCTGGAAAGAAGCTAAAGAAGAGGTTAAAACCAAAATTGAAAAGAGAGAAAGAGAAACACTAGAGCAAGCACCAACCTCTAGTTTAGCGTTGCTACTTCTGTTAACCAAGGCATGCTTTGTGTTCTCAACATTTGAAAGGTGTGAAAATATACACCTAACAAGTTCATGCATTGTGTGGCGAGCTATCCGTTGTAACAACTCACCTTTCTTCTCTGCTTGGTGAACTATTCGAAAGCAAGTGTTAACAATTGTGCAAACATGCTGATTACTCAACATAACTGAGGCTTTACTTTTCATGCAAGCAAGAAGAACCTGAAGTATCTTCATCAAAACCACTTCTTCTGAGGCAGGATCTGTCACCTCAAATCGGCAGCTAGTCACAGAATCAACTACCAATCGCATAGCATCTTCAACATTTACAGTATTTTGATCAATTACATCAAGGGTTAAAATTTTGTGAACAGAAGATAGAGCAACACCAGTGATGGATGCACCAGTTTCATCAGATTGAATCACATCTAAAAACGGCTGGAGATACGTGGCAGGGTTGATGGTATGCCACTGATTCTGCCACAAGAAAATGTGCTTCCGTAATGCCTTCAATGACAGAATTAAAGAGTGTTCTAGCTGTTCGTCACTTGACATGTACCGACCACCCCATCTTACAGTTCTCCTCATGACAGCTAATACAGAACCTACTTCTGAATTAATCATACATGCTAAAGTAGCTTTGTTAGAATATGTAACATCATAGTCCTCGGGTTCTTCCTCAATTGCCTTGATCCCAGATTGCAGCTTGAGACGCCCCATTTCTGAGTAATATCCTTCTGGAACCGAAGGCCTTTCTATATTTACCAACTGCTGGAAAGAAAGGCACAGGAATCCCACCAGTGCATAACCTTCAAAAATTACAAAGACGGCATTATTAACAAGTTCACTAACAATTTCATAAACTAAAGAATCAACTACTGCTCAACAAGTAAAAGAAGATAAAAAAAATCTTAAAGCAGCCTCAGTAGCTACACAAAATACACAGAAGACTAAATAAGCAGCATGATAGCATGCATGATGTAGTAACACACGAAAGGAAATAGGTGCAGGTAAGCCTGTTCATTCATTTTGCAAAGCAAAGAGAAAAGGCTACAGAAACATCTCAATACATAAGAAAGCAAAAGAAAGGAGAGGGGAAAATACTTGAATCAAATACTCCCAAACCACAGACCAAGGTAAGGCCAACTTCTCCACTACAGATGCACAGAACCTAAAAATTCTGGCTCCATGTATACAATACACTTACTAGATATGAATCTCTGTGGTAAAAGTTATCTTTTGTTTATGAAATAAACCTTGAGTATAAATAATGGTTTAATGAACATGGTTAAGTTTCTAAAACCAAGCTCCCAGGCGGGGCAGTTTCAAACCAGAATCCGCCTCCGGGCCTTACTGTTTCCTCCCTTCAACCAACCCTTCCACCCGGACATAATACCATCAGTTCACTACATGAAAACCACAAACACTAAAATCTCATTATGTTTTTAATCCTAAATCTATTGCAAATCTAGGGTACCCTGAAAAAGGAAACGTTAAGGTTCCACAACCCATATATCAGTTTGAGCATATACGGGCAGCCCAATAAGGAAGCAAGTTATTTTATGCAGAAAAAAAAAAAAAAACTAGCAATGATGGAAACCATAGTCATCAAAAAAATTGAGCACTGAACCAACTATAAGAAGTCTAAAATAAGACAATGCAGTTATAAAGAAGCAGCAGAATCACTACCAACCAAACAGGATCCAAATTTTAGTTTGAGTGAGTGAAAAATATATAGCTAAATATATCTGCCTAAATTATTTTCTACTTAGAACACAGGTAACATCAGCAGTACCTACCACGGGTTAAGAGATGTAGCAAAGTGAAAGGAAAAAACTTTATTTCACCAGATTTCAATCAACAAAGTGCAAAGATAAAACCACCAAATCAAAGCTTAATCAACTAAAAACTAACATAGATCTGATACAAACTCATAAAATATGATTAAAAAAGGACAAAAGAAAAGAAACTTGGATTTCTAAATGCACAGACTTTGACTCATAGTTCGAGTTAACTTCAAGACTCAAAATCGTTTTCCCCTTTGTTTTTAGTTTTCGGCCTTCATTTCATTTCCTCTACCTTATGCTGCAGCTAAGTACATATATAAAACTTACAACAAAATTGGGGAAAGAAAATAACTAAATCGTGGACGACGAAATTGAGATGAAATCGAAGAGGGGGGGTTACCTGAGCGAGATCCAACAATGAATTGAGAGGAAATGGAAAACGAGAAAAGCAAAGCAGTCTTGAGATCGACTGAAAATGAAAGTGAGGTTTCCTGATTTACAAAACAGCCCTTTAAATTATTAGTAATTTTTTTTGAATTAATTATGGGAACCTGTAGAAAAAGGTTTGATCCGAAATTAGATGGAAAATAGCCTTCGGCAATCTTCTATAATTTCTTGGGGAAAATATCCAAATTATCAGTTAACTATATTTCCAGACTGGTTTTGGTCATTATATTTTTAAAACGATCAATTTAACCATTAAATCTTATTTTAACTTATTTTTTAATTTTTAAATAATTTTATTAATATTTTTTTTGTTTTAACATAAGGTGTTTATTATACACTTTTTCTGAAACAGTGTTAATGTTTTTTGGCTGAAATAAATATTTAAATTATATATTTTTTGAAATAAGTGTCTAATATTTTTTTTTACTGAAATAGATGCCTAAAGTTTTATTCCGTTAATTTTTTAAAAAATAATATTGTTAAAAAAAATCATTTAACTTATAAATAGGTACCCAAATATATATATTTTTTAAAATAAGTACCTAAAACCTTAAAGTATATACGTAAACTCAAAAATATAAAAAACCATACCTCTAATCAGAGAAAAAAATAGATGAATCGATCTGTTCGTTAATCACACTTACTGCTTTAACTCAGATTGTGCCCTTGGCCCTGTAGACTCTTTCATCTCTTTTCTTTGTTCGACTTATGCAGCAAGAAGCTTCAGGGACCATCGATTGAAATTTTGCATTTTTAGAGTTTTGGGCTTTTTCATATGATATTCAGTTTCGGCCCAAATTTACCTCTGACTAGAGTGGACGTGAGACTCCAGATTCCATCCAACTTTATAGGGTATACTTAAAAAAAAAAGAAATCGGTTGGGTTAAATGAAAAATTAATAAATGTTGGGTAGGATATTGTTTAAGTTTAGTGTGAATTTTTTGGTCAATTTTAGGGAATATGGAGGTTTAGTTTTATTTTTAGTGTTATAAAGACGTTCGGAGAATGATTAGGGAAGTAAGTCAATTACTATAGTAAAAAGAGGACTTCATCATCTTCTCTTGACGAAGTCTTCTCTCTCTTCCTAACTATAATGAGCAGGTTGTTTGGTTGATGAACTAAATGGAGAACAACCACTTATATAGAATATTTTTTTATATAAAAAAATCATCTTGCTAAGAGGAGGTGGCATGATCTTGTGAGGCCAGAAAATTTGTATACATTCTAGCTGAACCACATCAAGAGAAGGTGGCATGATACTGTTGAGCCGAATTTTCATTGTAGTTTTTGGTTTACATCCTCAATTATTTCTCAAACTCCTTAAAACCCTAAAATTAATCTCAAATAACAATATTTCCCAAAATTTCTTAAATTGTTTTAATCTAACATGAATATAATTATTATAATATTATTTTTTAATATTTTTTAATTATAATTTTTATTTTGATTATTAAATAAAAAGTAAAGATAAACTCTATATTTTCTTATTATCATCCCATCTTAATATTCATTAATGTACTTGAAGTGCATTAATGAATATATTAAGAGATCTCTTCACCGTATCATCGTAACGAGAAATTGTATTATGGGTAAGTTCTTAAGTTTCTATGAGACCAACTATTAAAAACTATTCATCTAATATCTTTTTATGTCATATTTTTTTAAGTGAAGATTTACTTGAGAAAAATATAACATAAAAAATGATAAAATTAGTAATTTTTAGTGATTAGTCTCATAGACATATAACAAGATTTACCTATGATATAATTTTTTAATCATAACACTTTTCTCCAAAGGATTGAAGTATGATTTTAAGCAAACTCGTCTCATCAATTTTAATATTGATTATTATTTTATATACAAACAATAAATTTTTTGTTTTCGTAATATCGTAATTTTAGATTTTAGTGTAAAAATTTAAAATTTATGATTTATATATGATTAGTATTTAAGGTTTATGGTTAAAATTTAAAGTAATATGATTAAGGATTTAAATTTAATCACCTAAATTTTTATCAACAACCCATAAATTTAAAACTATAACATTTAAACATCTAAACGTTAAATAAAATCTTTACCCATGAAAATTTTACAAATATTTGTACATGAAATAATTACTCAATTAATATTATATTAAATGTTTCGCTTTGACTATTCACATAACATAAAAACAATACGATAAAAGCGTGATTATGTTTGAAAGACCGCTTCTAATATTGGATTAGATTCCGATGACCAAACAACTTAAAATGTTTTCACAATAAATTATATCATGAATCTCTTTTAGTATATCATTCGAGATTCAAGCAATTAGGTTCGTTCATTTTTAAATAATTACTTAATAAGTACGTTCATTTTTAAATAACTACCTAATAAGTACTTACTACTTATATGTAGAAAATAAGTGATGATTTACCTTAAAAAAATAAGATGAATAAATTTTGAAAATAGTTCATGATATAATTTCTTTTCGCAAACAACCATATAGCCTTCGTATTCTTTTGCAACTATATTATAGTCACCGTAATTAAAAGTTAACGGATTGAGAATAAAAAAAAATTAAGAATGACTAACAAATGAATAAATTGGACCAATACATAATCTAATAAATCATGAGAATCACAACTATTAATTGCCAACAAATCATGTGAAACAGCATATGATCCATGACAAAAAAATGCGTGGAATAAGAGAATTATATATTTATTGCCCACTAAACTAGTTTACATGCAACACTGAACCCTAATCATATGAAACATCATAGAATCCATGTACAAAAGAATGCATGGAATAAGAGGATTATATATATTGCCCACTAAACTAGTTTACATACAACACTGAATCCTAATCAATCTAAATCTGACATTGCTTATGTTGTCGCCTGTTCTCTTGAATATACATATCAACTGCCTGAAATATGACAAATTTCCCATGCTTATTTCTCCTCCACAGTTGCAATTCAAAGAGTTTATGCTACATGCTCTTCTTTTAACCGTAACCGTGCTACTGGTTGTCGTCTGCTGTTCGCACGATTATTTATACCTTGGTTGTTGGTTGGTATATCCCGTGTACTTCCTTGTGACGTGTTAGTGTTAGCCGTGCTGTGGCTGCTCGTTTTGGCAGCTGGTACATCGTGAGTATGTTTTCCCTCGTATGTTGTTATAACAGCCTTGGGATCTGTTGCAGCCCTCTCGACATGCTTACGGACATTGCATCCCGGTGTTGTACATTTATAGTAACTCCTGTGGAACCATAAAAATGCATTAGCGATAACATAAATAATCAAACACAGTAAAAGAGCAGAACACAATATAAAATACAGCATTCAACTGTCTCTCTTCACCATGATTAAAACAAAAGGCAAGTCTTACGTTTATTCGAAGAGCTATCACCGGGTGTACGGATAAACAATTACCTGGGATAAGGATTGCCTTTGACAACTTTCTGTCCATACTTGCGCCACCTATAGCCATCATCCAATAGATCAACTTTGCTTTTCGTCTGCACAATGATTCTAGATTCTGTGACAGTCTTATGCGAGGAAGAAGACTCTGAAATTCTAATTTCTGTATTTCTGCATAAAAAGAAACAAGTTTCGTTGGATTGGGACTTTATCACTGATTCAATGGAGCATAGTAATGAATATAGAAATATTTGCATACTGTCTTTTGCTGTCAGGTTCATCTTCATCTTTTTCATCGACACCAGTTTTATCACCTGCTTCATCACTATCACTTGTCCCGGAAACACGTTCAGCAGTAGCTAGGCTAGACTCCTGGTACTTGGACATTGAATAACCAGATGTCCCTTCTTTGATTATGCTCAAGTTGCCACTCTGAAGCTGGGAAGTTGATTCAGAATTTCCCTGATTATTCAAAGTTCCGCTTAAGCTTCCACTACCTTTTGCACGCTTATTCGATTGAGGAGGCTGATGGTTGTGCTGCCCTTTGTAAATGATTTCAGTGACCTGACCATCTAGTGATCTCTCAACCTTCTTCTTGACAGGACAACCAGGATGCGTGCACTTATAATAACTTCTTGGAAACTCGCTGCCTTTTACCTGTTTCTGACCATACTTTCGCCAGTTGTAGCCATCACTGGCAGGCTTATCAACGATCAACGAAGCAGGTTGGGATCTCTGATCAGACTGAGTTACGTCTGATGGTTGCTTCGTCACAACACTAGAGGCTTGCAATGAGGTTGGCACATCCTGATCAGTATTGGCAGTAAATGAAGAAACTTGTGCTAAAGATGGAGGTGTTGATGAAGATTCGGCATGGATTTGCATATGCGAATGAGCTTGTGCAGCCTGGGCAGTGACCTGTGCTAGAGCCTGCTGGTGTGTCATTCCAAAAGGTCCCTATACATTTCATAGATAGCAGAAATTGGTTAAAATGATCGAATATAAAGGAAAAGGGCAAGGTATTGTATTTTCTCTTAGTTTTTTTTTAATCTTTCCATATTACCAAGTAAAGCCTACTTGCCGCCATTAAGAATGACACCCCAAATTGCCACATGCAGTAATTCTAGAGTAACTATTAGAAAACAATTCCCATTTACTTGGAATTAACAAACTCTCCTTTCGCATCTTAAGAGCACTGATTCTAGGCCAGAGACCAATGATTCATTCTCTCAAACAAACCAACAATTCACAATTAAATTTAACCAGTAATTAACATGTACTAGTAAATAATTTAAAATAAAAATACATCCTTTAATTGAAAATTAAACTTGCTAATAGTACCTGGGCACCAGGAGAAAACACACTAAATCCAGGAGACTCCAATAAGCTGGCAGGGCTCAACAACCCCTGCGGCATCGCAAAAAACGGTTGTGGATGCGTTATCACCAAACCGGCCGGCTTATTCTGTCTGAATCGCAACCCGGCGTCAGCTCCACCTTCAGCGCGGTTAACATCACCCTGCTCCTCGGTCGTAGTAGGAAGAGGAAAGTCTAGTGTTCGAGGGGAGGCTGTTGCCGGCGACGCCATGGCACCAGCAAGCAGCTGAGAAAAGGATTTGAAATCTTCGGTTTCAGAGAAGTAGTTAGAAACAAGCGTCATGGGACCTGGACTGAAGGCCATGAAGCCTGGTCCAGCGTTGAAAAAGGCCTCCGTGAAAGGGCGTGGTGGTGGAGTAATCACCGGCCGTTTAGACGGCTTCTGGTCTTGGTTCTCATCATCAGCCATCAAAACGAGAAGGAAACAAGTGTTTTGGATTCTGAAATTGTAAGTTCCCCTTTCCCTTTTTGTGTGTTTTGGATCTGAATTGTAAGTGCAAAGGCAAAAAAGTCCACGCCTCCTTTTCCTTTTTCTTTTCTGTTTTCTTATTGAAGGATGATGACCAGTGAGTCCACCCATTCTCATCTCATCTCATCTCATGGACGGATTTTTATTTTTATTTTTATTTTAGGAATTCAAAATTATTATCGTTTTCATTATCAATACTAAATAATATAAATATTTGAATTTATTTTTAGAATATACAGTTTATTAACGATGTAAAATATTATGAAGCTTTTCTTATTGAAACATAGAATGAAAATGACGCTACTGCTTTTATATCATTTATGCTTTATAATTATATTATGCTTGTTGGTGGAACAAACTCATTATTATTAGGGAAGATAATTTATAGATTTTATATTGCATTTGTCTTAAATAGGATAAATATTAATATAAATTTAGTGGACAATAAATGAGTTTGGATATCAAAAATAATAATCGTTATAAATATAAGTGTTCATAAATATCTAAATTGATATATTGTAAAAAAAACTGATTTAAATGATAAGTAACCAAACTAAAAAAAGTTTTATTTGAAAGGATACAATAATTGAATCAATAATTGATTACAAGCTCTACAGATTCTTCTACTAAAATTTTAGAGTTATAGCTCATTCTATTTGCTTAGAAAAATTTTGTTTCTTCTACTAAAATTTCATCCTTTTTTAATTAACTCAAAGAAAAAGATGAAAACACTGATTAGTAATTTGTGTTTATCTAATTTTGTAATTCACTAATCCTCTCAATCTCTCAATGAAACAATAACCCATGCTCCCCTTTTAAAGCTCTAAAGATTCACAACCGGAGGAATAACAAAGTTCTTTCATTATTGGGTTTGTTTAGCCTAAAATAGTTATACTAATAATATTAGAAAGAAACGAAAGGAATTGATTGAGACTATGTCATTGTTATAAAGAAAATGGAGGAACGATTTTCTTTGAGAGCGTACGTTAGTAGGACTGATGGGCTCTGAGATTTTTCTCATTTTCTTTCTCTTTCGCTGTTTCTTTCTCTTTCATTGTTTCCTGATCGATCTGATATAATCTTGGGTGGTTTGCGAAGGGTTTCTGGTTTTCTATGGCTGTTGTTGATTGGAGGAAACTTCTTTTTGGGGGATCTGTGGAACATTCTCTCTATTTCTATCCTCCTGACAGTGGTGAAGAGGTTACGATCGTTCCTCCTTCTGAGGTATTCAATGAGGGTGCATCAGATTGGAAGAATTCGCTGGTGGGATAGTTTATTGGTGGCTCTCCGAATTTTATTACTCTAAAAAAGATCGTGGAATCGCTTTGGGGGAAAAATTCGATCTCAAGGGTAAGTATCGTCGGTTACAATCTTTATGTATTTTCTTTTGCTACTGAAGTTGCGAGAGATTGGGTATTAGAGAATGGCCCTTGGCACATTCAACATAAGCCTCTTGTTCTTCGAAAATGGGAACCTAATCTATCTAGTTTAAAGTTCGATCTTGCTAGAATGTCAATTTGGATTTAGTTGTATAATGTCCATTTAGAATTGTATAATTAAAAGGGTTTGAGTTACATTGTTAGTGGGGTAGAAATCCCTTTATATATGGACTCTATTACTGCTTCACGGGAGAGATTAGAATTTGTAAAAGTATGTGTGGAGATGAGTGCTGGTAAGGCCATTCTCCGTATGATTCCTATACAAATGAGGGATAAATCTGTTGTTCAAGTCAAGGTGCGCGTTCCTTGGATGCCTGTGAGTTGCAGTTATTGTAAGCTATTTGGGCACTCGGAGAAGTCTTGTACTGAAAATAAGGAGAACCATCAATCTCCCCCAGTTGACAATACTGGTACTGCATCTATTGTTGGTGATGTACCTGTTGTTGGTGTTTGGGGTGTTAATGGTGATCTCTTTGTTGATAGTGTTGTTGGCGTGGTTAAGGAGGATGTGGTTCTAGTTGATTCTGGTTTTAGTGGACAGAATTTGGTTACTCTTAGACATGACAATGCTAGAGGCATTCATGAGGTTCGGCTGATATTATCGGTTCTCAAGGAAGGGGTAAAGGGCGAGGAGTAAAGGAGAAAACTTTTACTGCTTCAAAAAATAGATTTGAAGTACGGCTAGTGGTGATGATGCACAGGATAGAGGTGAGGGTCGACAGCCTAGAGTTGTATCTTTAGGGGTTGTAAATTTGTTGTAAAAAATTAAGGCTAAGAAGGGTGAAAAGGTTGAAAAAGTTAAAAGTCTTGGGAAAGCTGGTAAGGGGGTCTTCTACTTCTTAATGTCAGTTGCCTTTTGAAACTTCAGGGGTTTTAATCACCTCAATAAGCAGAGAAAGGTCATGCAGCGTATGAATAGGTTGCATGTTGATGTGGCTTGTTTGATGGAAACAAGAGTTCGTGAACAAATTTTTTCTAGGAGTTTTGCTACGTTTGATAGAGATTGGTACTGTCATGTTAACTTTTCTTCCATTAGCAATGGTAGAATTTGTATTCTCTGGAGGAAGGAGGTACGTTGTTTTGTTATTTTTAGCACAAGTCAGTTCGTTTTTGTGAAGGGTTTGGTAGGCGGTAAGAAGATTGTTATTTCTGCAATTTATGGGAGTAACAATAGGTTTGATCAAAGGGAATTATGACAACAGTTAGGACAAATGGAAGGGGTTGTAGGCTCTCTTCCTTGGTTGGTGGGAGGTGATTCAATGTAGTATTGAATGCTATGGAGAGTTCAGATATTGATAAACTTGGACCATATGTTTCATATGATATGTCTGAATTTACAGATTGTTTGACAGAGATTGGATTACATGACCACCCTTTTATTGGTCCCTATTTTACATGGTCTAATAAGCAAGATGAGCAGTTTTTGGCTAGGAAATTAGATCGGGTGCTGGTTAATTCTGAATGGTACAGTTTCAATTCGTGCACAAAGGTGGAGTTTCTTGCACCTGGTGATTCTGATCATTGTCTTGCTTTGGTTCGGGTGGGTGTAGGGGAATCAACTTCAAAGCCTAAACCATTCAATTTCTTTAATTTTTGGACTATTCACCCTGAATTTCAGGGCATTGTGAGTAGCTCGTGGGGGAAGACTTTCGAAGGCACACCTATGCAAGTACTTTTCGGCAAGCTGAAAAGGTTAAAGGTTAAGCTGAAGGCTTTGAACAAGGCGCACTATGCTGAGATTTTGAGAAGGGTGAAGGAGAAGTGAAAGAAACTTGAAGCTGTCCAATTGGCTAAGTCGGAGCAACCTAGAACAAACTTTATAGTGTTTGAAAGAAAATTACAAACTGATTTACATGAGCTGGAGAAGGCTGAGACTTTATTCTTTCAACAAAAGGCTAAAGTCCAGTGACTACAAGAAGGGGATCAAGGGACCAGGTTCTTTCATTCAGTTGTTGCTGAAAGAAGAAGTAAAGGGACCATTCGGTTTTTGCACAATGACAATGGGGATAAGCTTGATTCTTTTGACGCTATGGCTGATGAGGTGATTCAGTTTTTTTCAAAACAAATTGGGTCGATTGATGATCAGGTGACTGGATGTAGTGTATATGAGTTGAGGGATCTTTTTCATTCGTCTATCCCTTATTTTGGGCGTTCTGTTTTGGTTAGAGAGGTCACTAATGAAGAAATTAAGGCTGTAATCTTTGGCCAAGGGAAGGATAAATCCCCTGGTCCAGATGTCTATATTTCTTGATTCTTTAAGCAAACTTGGGATATCGTAGGGGATAATTTTCTGGCAGCTATTAAGTATTTTTTTTCATCTACTTCTTTATTGCCTTCTTTTAATGCTACAGCTATTACACTTGTTCCTAAAATTCTGAATACTTGTATGGTAAAGGATTTTAGGCCTATCTCTTGTTGCTCGGTGGTTTATAAGACCATTATAAAGATTTTAGTTGATATATTAAATGTGTTTCTGGCTAATATGATCACTCTGAACCAGTCTGCATTTATCAAGGGTTGAAGTATTGTGAATAATACCTTATTGGCACACGAACTGGTTAGAGTCTATGCTTGAAACTTTTGACTCTATTAGTTGGGAGTTTTTGTTGAAACTTCTAGAGGTTATGGGTATCCCTGAGAAATTTAAAGATTAGATAAAAGTTTGCTTTAATGGAAGCAGGTTTTCCATCTCCTTAAATAGTAGCCTTGTTGGGTTTTCTAAAGGGAGGAAAGGTGTTCGGCAAGGGGATCTCCTCTCTCCTTATTTGTTTGTGATAGCTATGAATGCCTTATCACATTTGTTGAATAAGGCTGCAGCTCAGGAGATTTTTTAATATCATCCTAAATGTAAGAAAGTCCAGCTCACTCACTTATGTTTTGTTGATGACTTACTTATTTTCTGCAAGGGTAATATCCATTCTTTGCTGGGAATTCAGAGTGTCTTGGAGAAGTTCTACGAGATGGTTGTCCTTCGATTAAATGTGGCTAAGTCTGAGTTGTTTGTTGCTGAGGTTTCATCTAAGGAAAAGGGTCACATGCAAGAGGCTACTGGATTTAAGTTGGGGGTCCTCCTAGTGAGATATTTGGGTGTGTCATTGGTAACAAGAAGATTATATGATAGGGATTGTTCAACACTTCTAGAGAAAATAAAAATCAAACTTGGGCAATGGTCTAAGCTTCAACTGAGCTATGCTGGAAGGCTCCAGTTAATTCGAGCTATCCTTTTTAGTATTGCTAACTATTGGTGTAGGCAATTGGTGCTTCCTAAGGGAGTCATTGAGAAGACCAACCAATCGTGCATGAGTTTTATTTTTTTTGGAAAGGTACGAATAGTCCTAGTTACGGTGCTCGGGTGAAATGGGAGATCATTTGTTGCCCAAAAAATGAGGGAGGACTTGGGCTCAAGGAGTTAAAGGCTTGGAATCAAACGTGCTTAGTCCTTTTGCTTAAGAAGCTTCTTCTAGATGAGGGTTCATTGTGGGTGGCATGGGTGCATCACTATGTTGTTAAAGGCTTAGATATTCAGCACATGGATATAAAACAATAATATATTTGGAGCTTGAGGAAAATCTTGAAGCAAAGAGACGTGGTACAAGCCTTGAGGGAGCCTGCTGCTTGGACTTCAAGTTTAATTTGGAGTGAGACTCGGGTGACAAGGGAAAAGGTTGAGTGACATAAATTGGTATGGTTTAGTTTGCATATACCAAAACATGCTATTATTTTGTGGATGACAATACTTAATAGATTGCCTATAAAGGATAGACTTCGATGCATGGGTAAAGACATTGATGAGAGATGTATTCTTTGTAATGCTGCACTTGAGAGCAGGAATCATCTATTTGCTGAATGCATGTTTTTCAGGGTTGTCTGGTCTGTTATTCTTAAGCTTTGTGGTTTGCACAGGAACATGCAGTGCTAGGATGTTGAGTTGCACTGGTTTTGCACAAGACTTAAAGGAAAATCGTTGATATTTCATGTTCTTAAATTAGCTTGGAGTGCCTTTATATACTTTGTTTGAGAGGAAAGGAATAAAAGATTATTTAGGGCTACTTCTAGAATCGAAGAGGACATTTTACGTAGCATAAAAGACGTTGCTTGTGTTCGAACACGGAATAGGAATATACATGTGAATGATATAAATAGTACTATTTGTGCATCTTAGGGAATTCCCGAATAGGGATGGATGCCCCAAAGTGCTTATAGGCTTGTCTTTATTGTCTTGGATAATAATATCACACAATTTATCCAAAAAAAAAGGAATTGATTTAGAGGTTATTAATTAAAAGAAAAGTGTTGAAAGGATGGTAAATAATAAATAATTTGTTTCTCGTTAGAAAGGAAAGATAGAAGCATTATTATAAAGTTTTCTAATTGGAGATGAAATATCTCAATTAAGATTAAAAAATTAAAAGGATAAAAATCGTATATCTTTTTCTCATGTCTTCATTTGTGCCTCTAAAATTTGTTAAAAAATTAAAATTTAAACCCTAACCCTAATTTCACATATCCTAAACCATAAACCATACACTCTAAAAAATACACCTACACCTAATTCCCTAAACCCTAACTACAACCCCTAACCCTAAACCCTAAACCCTCTAATTTAAAATAGAAGTACGAATAGAGGCATGAGAAAAAGGTAGACGATTTACACCCAATTAAAAGCAAACTTCCTTTCATTATCTCATCTTTTCCAACCTCTCATCACACTTCATCTTGAACTCCCAAACACCTCAAGCAAACATCTTCATTAACAATTATTTTTTTATCTTCTAATGTTAATTTGTGATTTTGTTGGTTAGAATAAGAATAATTTGAAGATAAAGCCTCACTAAAATTCTTAAGTTGTGGTCTACGAATCTTAGGCTTATTCCCTTGTTATTTTCATAGCTAAATGATGCTATTAAAGAATTGTAATCCATTTTCCCATGTTATTTTAAATGATGCTATTCATGGTGAGGAGTTATCTCCCCACTAAAGTCAAGTAATCCACAAAGTAAGAGATTGTTATCCCGGAGTCTTGAACATCTCGAATAATTTGATGAGTGTATTTCGTATCTCGAAAATGATTAAATATCATCCTAATTGCATATTTTTTATTTGGTTCGTTTTGTATATTGGTAAGTTTGGAACAATCAGAGCATCCTGTAAAATTTTATAACACTTCCTTCTTAGTCTAATTGAAAATCGGGTCATAATTGCTACCGATGAATAATAATAGTGATTGTTTTTATGATAATTTAAAACTTGAAAGCAAAAATGTAAATTTATTAGTTTTAATTTTTTTTCGATGCAATAGTTATTTTTTAAAATTAAATTCATATTGATAACATGTTATGTATCAATTTTTGAAGTTAAATTGATATGATTTGTTTGTTCAATTTAACCCTAATTTGTTTTTAGGGATTAGTTTTTAATTCCTGTAATTATTAGTTCCTTATATATAATTACCCTCGTCACTATGAAACTTATTATAAATATAGCATGTATATCTAATTTCAATAAATTTGGAGTTTTTTTACTAATTCAATTAACCATTATAATTTTAGTGATCTATTTGCAGAGCTTTTAAATCAATTTTAATATTTTTAATCAATTTACATGATATACATATTGATAGATAGAACTTTCATTTATTTGTTGAATAGACAGGTCGATCGAAAAAATCATAACTATACTTAACAATAAAATATTGGGAAAAGCCCACCTACGAAGAAGATTTTTTATTGCCGTCGAAAAAAGTAGGAGTACGATTCCTATTAAAATAGGAATCGGACATACTCATACACCTGGACATTATTACCCTTAAGACTAAAAGAGGGTATCATCACAATTCTAGCCATATTGATATTTCATGTTATACAAAAATTTTAGTAGCATTTTATCATATTAGTACGGGTTAAATCATATTGATAACAAACTTTAATGTTTATGAGAATCGATACGGTCTCTACCCATGTTAATAACCTTTTTATTTTACATATTTATTTTTGATTTATCATATCAATATACCCAAGCTAGTATCAATATGCCTTGATAATTTGATCTAATATCCTTTTTCGTATCGATATGTCATGTTTTATAATGACAAATTTTATCTGATTTATATTCAATTTAAGCATCTAAACAATCTCCAATGCGTACGAATTTTATATACAATATTCTTATACATAATTCTTATTAAACATGAAATTTTGTCGCAATCTAAATTTATTTACCTAATTTATCTCATCAAGTGTCTATGATTCCATTTTAATTATATTATTAATGTCTTAACAAGGATTACTTTTTCAAAATTGATAACTTACTCTTAATAGTTCAATACATATGATAAGTGCTCAAATCATTATCACTTTTTACACCTTTTATGGGCATATCACTAAATTTACACCCACTCGGACCAATGCATATACTTAATGTGATATATTTAGAAGTTATGCTTATAAAGATGATATTTACAGAAAAGACAAGTTTTACTGCATTTTTACATCTGTGCAGGATAAACTATTGCCGCGGCAGCGACATGGCCGAGGTAGAACCTGATGCCGAGACAACAGCAGAAAAACAGGAAGCAATATTGTAGGCGATTGGAAGAGAAAAATCCAAGGGACGTTTCTGGACATGCAGCACATGGATTGGAGCTGGTGAGCACGAGGAAAAGCCCAAGACAAGGCCACGCGGGAAAGCCTCTTAGTTGAAATAAACTTGGAAATATTTTATTTATGTACATGACTTGTTCCCTACTCCAAGTTGTATTATACTTAGGAAAGGTTTGCCCTAGGCCAAGCCTATATAAGACCTAGCCGTCTAAGGGAAGGAGGAGAGCCGATTCTTAGAGAGTTTACCCTAAGACTCAATGTTTTCTTTCTTTCAAATTATGTTCTAAGCTTTCTTAGGGTTTAGGTGAAGGTTGTTAAGTATTTGTGAGACGAGATTGTACTTTGTTCTTTGTTTCAATGCAATAAAACTATCAAGGTTTGCTTATCCTTTGCCATTCTTTGTTCTTACATTCAAGCTCGGGAGAGAAGTTTGTGAGTAATCCATTTATCTAGACTCGGGAGAGTTAGATTCACGAAAGGGATAAGTACGGTGTTTCAATCGCGAAATACTAACTCGGCCTAGGGATAGGTTAAGAGTTTCAACGGCTAAAAGAAGTGTGAGATTGGTTGGTCAGTATAATTGATTCACGCCGGGAGGTATCATCAAGGACTAGTCATCAACAGTACTTCAACTTAGGGATAAGCGGAGTCATTCAAGGACACTTTGCCGAACTTTGGTAAAGTCCACCCACGAGCAAGGGATTGCCGCGGCGGACAAGTATCGTCGCTGCCAAGGCAGTAATCTGCAGTACTGCCGAGGCAGTGATATACAATTGCATTGGACAGAGACAAGTCAATCAAGTCCACAATACAATACAACTGGATCCTGCCCTCTCTCTATTAATCAGATCTCATCCTTAGTTTAGTTTTCTTTATTTCAATTTATTTAGTTTCATCCAAACCCAAATTACTTGTGTTCTTATTTTATTTTACAGAGTCAAAAGTGCGCGTTTAGTGCAAGTGGACACATCGAAAGTAATAAGTGATAAGTATTTATCGGATTATCGTCTCCACAGGGACTGGTAGACTTAATATGTCTTCTTTTTCTTCTTGTTCTGTAGAAAGAAGTAAAGTAAAACACAAGTGATTGATGTTTGATTTAATTAAACTAAAATAACTAAGCAAAATAAAGATATTTAATAATAGAGAGAGATGGGTTAGGATCCAGTTGCGTTGTATTATGGATTTGATTGACTTGTCTCTGCTCAATGCAATCGTATATCACTGCCTCGGCAGCACTGCAGTTCACTGCCTTGGCAGCGACGATACTTGTCCGCCGCGGCAATCTCTTGCTCGTGGTTGGACTTTACCAAAGTTCGGCAAAGTGTCCTTGAATGACTCCGCTTATCCCTAAGTCAGAGTGTTGTTGATGACTAGTCCTTGATGATACCTTTAGTTGAATTTGTTCTTATTTGCTTTAATTTCTCTTTAATTTAACTAGGATATCATATTTATTGGACTAACACTTAGTGATGCCTTGATTAATGAGGAGCCTTTTGTTTTAAAACTAACTTTTGGAATTTCATTTCAAAATCTTTTTATAACAATTGACATTTTAAAACTCTCATATATTTTGAGCTTTAAATATTTTCAAAAAAAATTAAACTATTTTTGATATAACAAAAAGGGAAAAATATTGTGAAAAATTGATTTTTCAAATGATTTATTGAATAAGGGAGAGCTTTAATGAATTTGAATCTTTAATTCTCTTATTCAAGCTTCATTTCAAAATAGAGTTTATAAAGTCATTTATTCAAACTATTTTATTCGTGGGTAAAAATAATAAATTAGAAATAAGTTAACAAATGAGTTTGTAAACTCTCTTTTATGTTTTGAGATGACAAAATATTACAATTTTAAATCATATAACATGGGAAAGAATTCTTTCATACCTTTCAAACCCTTTCTAAAAGCCTCGATCAAGTCCCTAGAAGACAACAAATTATACTTACTAATACATGTGAATTGTCATTGCACAGACCTTTAGACGTGCAAACACTCGACCATATGATCCTCTGACTTTCTAAGTTACATTTACCATAAATTTAGAAAGGAGTTTTACGGTTGGTCGTTTCTAAGCAAGTTCATGATAAAATAATAAATATGTGAACAAATATATAGCGATCCGAATTATCTCATTCCAGGGGCAAGAATCTTCTTAACCCTAGGTAAGTAAGCAAATATTTAATCCGTTCCAAGAGAGTAATATCGTTCCATGAGAAATGACGTAAAGCAAACACTCCTACATAAGGATGAGTACGAAATCCGAATTCGACGGGTTCTAATCCAACCTAATCTAATAGGGTTGAATTTGTATAAATTAAATCGATTTTTGGATGGGTCAAATTGGGTGAAATTTTTTAAAAAAAATTGATTTTGAGTCGGATTCGAGTTTAGAATGAAAAACATCTGACCCAACAACGGTGTTCTTAATAATATTTTTATTTTTTTATATTATATATTATATAATATAATATTTTTACTTTAAGTTTTATTTTTCCCTGATTTTCCCGATTCCTCGTTCTTCAGTCTTCACTCACAGGACACAACCCATAAATTTTCCTTTCCTAAGTCACTCGACACTCATCGATATCTTATCTCTTGAAGGCTTGCAACTTTCATTCTTTTGGTTCGATAACTTCGATCTGTAGATGGTATATGTTTATATTGTTTTTTTTTGTTTGTTTGTTTTTCAAGATTAATTCGATGAGGTTTTAGGTTGCGCCATTTATGGTCCTCGTTAGTATTGTTCTCTCTTTGAGGATAGATGTAAAATAATAGTTAATAAAAATTTTATTCTAGTATAGATTTAAATTTGGGGAGTCATTTAGCTATTTAGTGATGTTTATATTATGGATTATTTGGTGCGATTAATCTTCTAGTATGCTAGTAATATCACTGAAGGCTTTTTAAGAAAGAAATATGCAATAACTAACTTTTACTTTTTGAGTATTTGGAAGATTAGAATGTCATTAAATGGGTGAAAAATGCATACTAATTTGAGCATAGAAAGCTACATGTTGGAGAAATTTAAGAAGTATTGGACTAGTGTGACTTGCTACACTTTTAGACCCAAGATACAAAACATCTCTATTAGAGTACTACTTTGAGAAGATTTTTAGGATTATTATTGCTGAATATGAAATTGAAATTTTTTCACAACTTTTTCAGGATTTAGTCTCTGAGTACAAAGAAAAATTAACGTCTGTAAAGAATTATTTTGAATCTTCCAGTACTACATCTCCATCTAGTGTTCCAGATACTTTGGGAGACCAAAGTGAGTTTGAAGAATTATTTTAAATTTACTTATGTCAAATTTTTGTTATACTTTAACTTATATGTTTATATATGATTTCTTACTAGATTTTATTTTTATCTATGTCATTTAGAATTAAAATCAATAGAAACATGCTATAATGAAGATAATGAAATCGAGCAAGAGGAGATAATAATAATAATAATAATAATAATAATAATAATAATAAATTTATATTTAATTTTTGTTATAATTTTGTTTATATCTACTGATTTATGAATTTATGATATAGAATTTGGATGGTTAGACGAGATTGAAGAATATGAGGTCGATGACAATCGACAATAAAAGCTTTTTTCATCGGATATTTATGTTCACATGATTAAGTCTCGTATTTTTATCTTTTCGTTTGAACATTGAATTTATATTTGTGTTCCAACTTTGAATTATGGACTTCTAATTATAATTATTTTGTGTTTGAATTTTTTAATTTTATTAAAATTATTTTTATTTTTATTTTTAATAATAAATTAATTTGGGTCGAGTCAGGTTTTGGGTCTTAAAAATCTGGTCAGGTCGAGTGGTAGGTTACATATATAAATTTTTGGATCGGGTTCAAGTGAGCCAAAAATCCGACCCTCAGATACTCGATAATTGTTGTGTCCTACCAATGAATTCCCATTTATTGGGATACCGAGCTGTACAACTACATCTTCAAGAGTTATTGTACACTCACCAAATGAAAAATGAAAAGTTTTCATATCTGATCTCCAACATTCAAACAAACTAGTAATCAAACCGGGGACAATTTTAAAACCATGAAGGAAGCATTGTAAAAACCGGCAAGCTGTAAATAATAAATTATTGCTTCTGGGGGTTCTTTGATCTTCATTCCTCTACGACGAATAGTATGCTCCACACCCTATAAAAAATTGAGTATAATAAATTTTTGAACGTATTAAAGACAACAAGATAACACATAATAAAAATTGTAAATAATTTAATTACTTGTTCATCATGAATATGAGATGAAATGTGCTCATAATCACGATACAATAAAATTCCTTCAAACGTTATTTTCAAATAATCTGCTAAAAAATTAGACAAAATTATATTGGAAGACAACAAATTATATTCGAATTAAACAAAAAATTATATTCATATATATCAAAATATGACTAAATTATCACTAAATATATTTTTACTTGTAATAATTTCTCGAATAATATTTTTCTACTAGTAAAAATTCAAACATTATCAACTACAACACATTCTTCTCCATTCATTTTTATTTAAAGTTTAGGATATAATGCTAATAGTTTTTTTATTATTATTATTATCATCGACTAAAATTATTTTTTCTATTTCATCGTTATTTATTTAATAATTTTAACTTATTATTGCTAACCATTTTAATTTTCTCTTTGTGATTTGTTTTAGCATTATCAACTATAGTACATTCTTCTCCATTCAACATCTTCACCACTATTAAATTATTTGATTCTAATTTTATCCACCGTGAACTTAAATTTCACGTATCAACAAGTCCAAAATAAAGCTTTCGTAATTTCACGCAAATAACACAACAAATATCTCAACTAAAATTTATTCGAAACTTAAAAAGAAAAACAAAAAATTAAACCCTATACCTTCAATTAAATTAAAATTAAACAATACCTTCAAACTAAAAACTAAATCAAACTCAAAAACTAATAATTTGCAATCACAAAATAAATAAAAAACTTCAAACTAAAATCACAAAATTAAATCATGGAATAGATAATAAATAAAAAAATTATAATATCTTCGATTAGAAAACCCTCACAAACAAATTCTTTCTCTAAAACTTCTTACTAGGGATGATAACATGTCGGATCTGGACCGGATCCAGTTGGATTAAGATTAAGATTCATTTTTATATCATGAATCTAGATCCGCCTCAGATTCATGGGTCTAGAAAATTGAGACCCAGATCCAGATCTAATGAATCTTAAGGATTAGGGTCCTAAACTGGTCCAAAATAGATCTATTAAAAAATGACCGTTAGACCTATTTTTTAACGTAATAAAATTGTTATTAATTAATTTCACATCACAACTCCAATGGAGAAAAAAATTAATTTTAATTAACTAATATAAAAAAAACTGACAAATTCTTAAAAAAAACTCAATAATTACACAAACATCTTTTGAATAACAAAAACATTAAAAAATATAGATCATAAAATATTTTATTATCGCAAACCGAGTACCGTACTTCAACCTCTTAGAGTGTTATTCTTTATCACTATTTAAATCATAAACATCCTAAAAAAACAAGAACCAACCAACCAACCAAACAGAAAAATTGTTTTATGAAAATAATATTTGTGAAATTTAAATATTAAATTAAGGTTATGCAATATAATAACTTTCTTATATAACATGTCAATGATATTCACTATTTTCGCATCATCATCACAATCTTCATTAATAGTAGAACAAGCATATCAAAATCTTCATTAATAGTGGAACAAGCATATATTTCTTCAAAAAGTCTCTTTGTCATAAATAAATAAAAATTATATTAGAGAATAATGTGAAATATAAAACCTACTATTATATATTTTTATATATTTTCAAATCAAAGGTGAATTTTTTAATAAATAGATAAATAGGTCTGGGTCTAGATTCGAATCTTAATATAAGATCTGGATCTAGATCCGTACTTTAATTAGAAGATGAAATTTTATTACCTCTAATTTTGCCTGTATAAAATATGTATATTATCAAAAAAAAATTAAAAGTTATAAACGTATATTATCGTATAATAAAATTAATGTATTTGAAAATAAATATAACTAAAAATACTAAATAAGAAAAAATGGATCTAGGGATTTCTCTTTGGGTGCACGTTAGTAGGACTAACGGCGTTTAGGGGTTTTCTCTCTGGATATTCGTTTCTCTTTGATTCTTGCTTACTTTTGATCGTTTCTTGGAGTTGCAATTTCGATTATGGATTGGAGGAAGCTGTTTAGAGGTGGGTCTGAACAGTCTTTGGAGTTCTTTCCTGTTGAGGATTCTGGGATATTGTTCGTCCTGCATCTGAAGTGTTCGATGAGAGAATCTCCGAGTAGAGGTTTACGCTGGTGGGTCAGTTTATCGGAGGGGCTCCGAACTTTAGTGCTCTGCAGAAAATTGTTTCTTCTTTATGGGGGAAGGATGCATTGAAAAAGGTAAGCCTCGCTGGAGCTAACTTGTATGTGTTTTCTTTCTCTAGTGCTACTGTGCGTGATTGGGTGCTGGATAATGGCCCTTGGCATATTCAGCATAAGCCCTTAATTTTGAGGAAATGGGAACCTAATCTTAGAAAATTGGATTTTGATTTTTCGAGGATGCCGATTTGGGTCCAACTTTATAATGTTCCTCTTGAACTATATTCTCGAAAAGGGATCAGTTATATTGCTAGTGTTCTGGGTGTTCCTTTATACATGGATTCTATAACAACATCTAAGGAGAGGTTAGAGTTTTCTAAGGTTTGTATTGAAGTGGAGGTTGGTGCTAAAATTCTTTGTGAGGTTTCGGTGCAAATGCCGGATCATACTGTAGTGAAGGTTTCGATGCAAATGCCGGATCATACTGTAGTGAAGGTTTATGTACATGTGCCATGGATGCCTTCTAGTTGCGATCATTATAAGACTTTTGGGCATATCACCAAGTATTGCCCGGTTTCGCAGAAGCTGAAAGCTGTATGGCGGGCAAAAGATAGGTCGATTGCTGATCGAGATGTTGCTGAGCAAAATATTGGTTTTGATCGGCATGTAACGACTTTTTTTTCTTAAGTGTAAAAAGCCGCTTATTTGAAAACGAAAATCGGAAATTAAGTCTTCAAAATTAAAAATTAGGGTTCGATTTTAGAAAAAGATTAAAAATGTTAGGACGTAGGGATTTGAAAAATAATTGGGAAATTGGAAAAAGATTTTAGAAAATTGGGTGGAAAATAATTTTGAAAACAAATTAAAAATGTTGGAGTCGCTACTGGTCACTTTTGGTAGACCGGACACCGTAAAAACCAGAAATTCGAAAAGATTTGGGTTCGAGAGTCGATTACGGTTAAAAAAGAGATTAGCGTTAAAAACCGCCCAAAATTGGCACCTTTATCAAAACACCGCTTAATTAATTTTGGAATTTTCTGATTTAAAGTGGCGTTTAAATTATTGTTTGTTTAAATATCCGATTTCAAATTTTAATTTTACCGTGTCTTTATCCGAAGTTAAACTCATACACCGCCACCACTACGTTTGGTGTCGGGTCCATTACGACCGAATAAAAGCATATTTAATTTGGCTCATTAATTAGTGGAATGTGTGACGTAAGCAAAAGACAACACTTAACAACATCTACAAAATAAATACATGAACGAAATATGTACAACAATATGAAAATGAACAAATAAATAAATACATGAGCAATAGATAAAAAATGCATCCATCTAAAAATAAACATAACGTAACGAAAGATAAATAAACAAATAAATCAATGAATGCATAAATATAAATGCATAAAAAGAAATACAAGCAAATAAAAAAGAGCACACGAATAGATAATAAACAAAAGAACAAACAGGGACTAAAATAAATAAGATTGTAATTAAAAGGAAAAATGAAATAAATTGGTCACTGGAAAAGGACCAAAATTAATGAAAACCGAAATCAGAGGGTTAAATCGAAAAGAAATGAAAATCATTTGAATTCGGTGACCGAATTGTGAATCGATACAAATACACAGGGACCGCTAGGGTAGTTTAACCAAAGGGAAGGGCTCGAAAATAAATGAGAATACACGGAGGGACTGGAAATCAAAAAACCCATTTTAAAATGACAATTACAACCGAATTGGTGGCTAAATTGCAAAGAAAAACAAAGATGAAAGGACCCCGAGTGTTATTCGGTTGACACGGAGGGATTTATAAACACAAATAACCTATTTTGATTTAGTCCTTCCACTATAAAACACAGATAAAAAACGAAAGCCCCTCTTTTAGCCATTTGTTTCAAACCGAAGGAGAGAGCTCTCAAAACTCTCTAAAATCTTTAAGCTATTTTCCAGAAAAAATAATAACACATTTGAGTGTTCATCCTACCCAGAAACCGGCCACCGCTCGCGGTGGTCGACGAGTTTGAAAACCCAAAAAAACTCTTTTCGAAATCCAAAAAAAAACTTTCCTCTTTTAAGAACAAAACCCGACTGAAAAACGAAAAACCGAGAGATTTTGCTCTTCGAAAACCAAATGTAAACCGAGTGAAAAAAGAGATCCTTTTCAAAGGATTCGTTCGTTCCTTCCCCTTTTGCTCGACTCAGCAAGAGGCACAATGGCCGTGAGTTTATTGCCGGCGACAGAGAAGAAACGGTGAACGAATCGGTGTCAATTTCTTAAAGGTAAAACACAGAAAACTTAATCTCTATTTTTGATTTGATGCGCACGAGAAGAGGTTCTTTACCTCTGGAACGTTTTCTTTCTTGTATTGATTCGAAAATGGGGTGGGAGAGATCCCTTACAATGTGTTTGGTTTCGGTTTATATAACTGAAATTTACATGGAAATTAAAAAGGGAAAACAATTTCCGATTTCTTTATTGGTTGATCTGATTTTGTTCGTTTTTGTCTCTGTAATTTGGCCGACATGCTTCTGATATTGCTGAAATTTTGGTCGGTTTTGCCTCTGAAATATGTTAGAATTGTTGGTTGTGTGCCTCTGATATTCTGATTTTTAGCCAAAATTGTTTGTACAAATCTCTCCGGAATCATTGTTTGTTTGGATTATTTGAGATGTTGTACGATTTTTTACCATCATTTTGCTTCTCCTTTTTTGTTTGCATGTTGATGTGGCGACCGGAGAAACGAGGGGGACCACCGGTGACCGTCCGGTTGTCGGGGTGATTCAAACAGTCTGCTGAAAGTGAAGGGTCGGGCGCGTGAAGGACATGCGCGCGTGGGGCAGCGAAGCGACAGGCGCGTGGCTGGATCTAGAACCTTCCTTGCTTCGGGACCGTTAGATCAAAATCTGATCTAACGGCCCACAGTGGGCTGCGCAAGAGGGAAACAAGGCATTAGATTATTAGGTTTTTTGTCATCAGATGGGGTTTAGGTTGGGCATTTCGGTTTGGGCTCTTTGTAATTGGGCTCGTAATAATTAAAATTGGGCTTGTAATTAATTCGAGCTTAATAAAAACATGGGTCTTGTGATTTATTATTTGGGTTTTACAGATATGGACTCTTATAATTAATAAGGTTTGGGCTTTAATTTAATGTTTTTGGTTTGTATTTATTTGTATAAAATAATAATAATAATAATAATAATAATAATAATTTTAAACCGGAAGTGAATATATAATATTTTTGGATTTTAATAATAATAATAAATTTTTAAGAAAACATAAATAGTAATATATATTTACAAAGTAAAAGGAAGACAAATACAAATTAACATACACACTAATGTTTTTGAATTATTTTTTTAGAATATAAGAAATGTTTAAAATATATGTATATGTATGGACAACTATAGATATTAATAGTAGTACTTTTTTTTGTTTTAAAGAATAAATAGGGTAATATTTTTTATTTGATTTTTTTGATAACAAAATAAAATCAAAATTAAAAGGGTAAAATAAGTATAATAGATATAGTGATTTTTTTGCATTTTTGATTAATACTAAAAGCCCGTTATTGAAATGATAATTAAATCGGGTTTAACAACCCCGAATAAAATTAGTGACTACACGACAGACTTTTGTATTAGAGAATTCTTCTGGTCCTGAAGGACTTGATGCGGCAATTGTAAGTCCTTTGGTGTTAGGGGCTTCTTCTGGTACTGGGGTGGTTGTACGGGTTGATAGTCCTTTGCCTTCTGTACTAGGAGCTTCTTTTGGTTCTGGAGCTGATGAGAGATTGGTGGATGAGCAAAAGTTTCCAAGCTTGAAGGTTTCTGCTTTGTCTAAAGAAAGTGTGCGTGTAGATAAATTGAGAATTATTGGTCCTCGTAAGGATACTTTTTCTGGAGCTAAAGGGATGAGAAAGCCTAGAACTGTTGCTTTAGGGGTTGCTAACCTCTTGTAAGATTTGAAAGTTAAGAAAAAAGGTGCCATAGAGAAGGTGATGAGTGAGAGTAGTCATCCTTCTACATCATGACAATTATTTTTTGGGAATGTTCGAGGGTTTAACAATCCTCAAAAACAGAAGAAAGTCAAACAACGTGTGATTAAGTTAAATGTTGATATTGTTTGTCTTTTGGAGACTAGGGTGCGTGAAAATAAGGCTAATGCTATACTTTCTGGCTTTGTTGATACTTGGAATTTTTGTGTTAATTACTTTGTATGTGAAAACGGTCGAATCTGGGTGCTATGGAAGAAGGAATTAGGGTTTGGGGAATCTCTTATTATTGATCAAAGCATAACTATTAAGGGAGCTTTGCGAGGTAGAGAGATTTTCATTACTACGGTGTATGGAATTAATGATGTTGTAAGGCGTCGAGTGCTTTGGGATCAGTTCAGGCAATTCAATGATTCTTTATCAACCCCTTGGTTGGTTAGGGGTGATTTTAATGTTATGCTTGATGTAGTTGAAAGTTCAACAATGGAAAGGTTAGGTCCTATTGTTTCAGTAGATATGTTGGAGTTCTAGGATTGTTTGAGTGAGTGTAGAATGTTGGATCATCCATTCACAGGGCCTATTTTTACATGAACAAATAAGCAGGAGGAAGATTTTTTGGCTCGAAAGTTGGATCGAATATTAGTTAATTTTGTATGGGATGTGGTGTTTCCTAATTCTGCTGTTGAGTTCTTAGCTCCTAGAATTTCGGATCATTGTCTTGCAATAGCTTGGGAGTTCAAGGAGGCTTTTGTGAATAGGCCTAAGCCTTTTCGTTTTTTTAATTTTTGGGTGTATCATCCTCATTTTAATAGCATTGTGGAGCACTCTTGGAAGGAGGAGGCCTCAGGTAATCCAGTGGAGATTCTTTTCTTTAAACTGAAACGACTCAAAGGTCCTTTGCGTGAGTTGAATGAGAAGTGTTATGCCCATTTTTCTGAGCGTGTACGGGTTAAGAGAA
This sequence comes from Abelmoschus esculentus, assembly GCA_035048815.1. NCBI lineage: Eukaryota > Viridiplantae > Streptophyta > Magnoliopsida > Malvales > Malvaceae > Abelmoschus > Abelmoschus esculentus. Next base: position 126,187 of record JAUCBN010000030.1, read on the forward strand.
AGGAGTTAGAGGAGCACTAGTTGTTAAATCTTGTTGATCCTGTTGCTAGTTGGGAGCATAAAAAGGAGTTACAATTGGAATTAGCAAACTTGGAGAAGGCTGAGTTGTCTTTTTTCCAGCAAAAGGCTAGGGGTAGTTAACTTCAGGATGGTGATCAGGGAGCCAAATTCTTTCATGCAGCTGTCGCATCAAGAAAAAAAAACACGATAAGGGTTTTATATGATGATAGTGGGAATCGAATGGAAAGCTTTGACAGCTTGTCTGAGGAGCTGATAAGGTTCTATAAAAAGCAGATTGAGTCTGAAGATAGAAATATTTCTGGATATAGTTTGTAGTTACTTCAAGAGCTTTTGGATTTTGCACTTTCTGAGGTTGAGAGTCTAACTAGAAAAGTCACTTTAGAGGAGGTTAAGGGTGCAGTGTTTGGACAAGGGATAAGGCTCCTGATCCGAATGGGCATACTGTTGGTTTTTTTCAAGCTGTTTGGACAATTTTGATGGATGATTATTGTGCTGCTGTTAAGTATTTTTTTCTCTCTTTTGAGATGTTACCAACTTTTAACGCTACCACGATTACTTTGGTTCCAAAGACTTTGAATGTTTCTTTAGGAAAAGATTTTCGTCATATTGCTTGTTGCTCAGTTGTGTATAAGTCTATTACAAAGTATTGGTGTCTAAGCTTTCGAGGTTGTTCCCTGTCATGATAGCTGGGAATCAATCAACCTTTTATTCAAGGTATGAGTATCATTGATAATACACTGCTTGCTCAAGAACTTGTAAGGGGGTACAATAGGAGGGGGCTTTCACCTCGATGTGCACTAAAAGTGGATCTTCCGAAGGCTTTTGATTCAGCTCATTGAAAGTTTCTTTTGCAGGTTTTAGAAGCTTTGGGTTTGCCTTTGCAGTTCAGGGAATGGATCAAAGCATGTTTTACTAGATCGAGATTCTCTATCTCGCTTAATGAAAGCTTAGTTGGATACTTTAAAGGGATGAGGGGTGTTCGACAAGGGGACCCTCTTTCCCCTTACCTGCTTGTTTTGGCAATGAATGTGCTATCTAGAATGCTTGATGCTGCGGCGGCTAAGGGTATTTTTCAGTATCATCCTAAATGTAATAAATTTGGCTTAACTCATTTATGCTTCGCGGATGATCTCTTGATATTTTGCAAAAGAAAATTGAATTCGGTTTTGGGAGTGAAGTGTGTTCTGAAAAAATATTATGAGATCTCGGGTTTGAGATTGAATGCTTCCAAGACTGAGATCTTCTTCTCAAAGGATCTCGATCCATAAGGTTAAAGAAATGCAGACGACTACTGAGTTCAGGCTTGGTGCGTTGCCTATGAGATATTTAGGGCTTCCTTTGGTTACAAGAAAACTCAGTTGAAAGGATTGTGCTATGCTTATTGACAAGATCAAAGCACGAATGAATAGCTGGGCAGGGAGGCACTTGAGTTATGCTGAGAGAATACAGCTCATATGGTCAGTGTTATACAACATGGCTAACTTCTGATGTGTGCAGGTGGTTCTTTCAAAGGGTGTCTTAAAGGAGATTGAGTCGTTATGTTGTCGATATTTTTAAAAAGGGGAGAATAAGTCTTTTGTGGAGCCCGCGTAAGTTGGAAGCACATTTGTCTTCCTAAGAATGAGGGGGCATAGGGCTGGAAAACTTACATGAGTGAAATATGGCTTGCATGGTGGGTTTGATGCAGCAAATTGCTTCTAGAAAGGATACACTTTGGATTGTTTGTATTAAATTGTATGTAATCAAGCAAGGGGATTTCTGGACTATGGAGAGTAAATAACACTTCAGTTGGTTGTTTAAGAAGCTTCTCAAGTTGAGAAGTGTGACAGTGTCGATTTTAGTTACAGGCAAAAATCTTCCCACAAGGAAAATCTAGAGGGGCATCCGTGAATCCAAAGAAGTAGTAACATGACATAAAGTGGTATGGTTTGACATGCATATCCCTAAGCATACGATGATTATGTGGATGACAATTTTGGACAGACTTCCTACGAGGGTACGATTGGCTCAAATGGGGATAGTTGATGAGGAAGGTTGTATTTTATGTAATGATTCAGTTGAATCCAAAGACCATTTATTTTTTTGATTTTTCATTCCAAAAATTTTGGAGATTGAGTCTATGTTGTTGTGGCATACGTTGGGAAGTCTTGAACTGGCCTGAGGAACTCTCCTGGGTGGTGTCCAGGTTCAAAGGGAGGTCAGTTACAGCTTTGATCGGTTGACTTGCATGACAGGCTTCTCTATATTTGATATGGGAAGAACGTAGGGTTTTTCGAGGAGTACAGAGGTTTTGCACTGAGTTGTTTGATTGTCTAAAGGATATTATACGTATTCGTTTACAATATAAAAAAATTAGAATAAGAAATATACATGGCGATTTATTAGTTGCTTGAGGGATTGGTTTCTAAATGAGTAGTTGTTTTATTGCTTTTCTGGATTAATGAATTACAAAGCTTATAAAAAAATATAATTAAAAAAAATATATTTTGAAAATTAAAATAGACGGAGTGTATTTTCGTAATTTTATTTCGGTACATTCGGGTAAAATTGCCAGGAATAGTCATTTTCAATTCTTCCATCTATAAAAGAAAAATTGCTCTTCTTTCACTGCTCCTCCGCTCTCTCTCCTTCTCCAGATCTGATCTCATTTTTTTTTCAGGTAAGTTTAAAATCCTAATGTTAGATGTTTTCCCTCTTCTTTTGGATGTTTAGCGTTGTATTCACAGGTTCAATCATTTATTTCTAATTAAAATCTTTTATTTACGGTATTCGATTTGATGATGTTCACTTTGGGTACGCATTTTTATTTATTTATTTATTTATGTGAAATAGAGAACCTATATTTTTTATTGCGCTGTCTTTATCGATTTCTGTAATCATTTATTTGTTTTTTTTAATGTGTTGGAAATTATTAAGTTTTCAGTTTCATATTTTTTTATTTTATGATTCGCATGTTCTGTTGATGTTGTTTTATCTTCAAAAGTTAATTTTAGTTTATGATTAAAGTAGATAATTCTTCATTGCTATTGTTGAAAACATCAATAGTGAAGTTAGGAAATTTACGGTACCGATATTGAATTAGATCGAGTTGTGCAGTAGCTTCTTTGTTGGGTTTTATTTGATTTGTTTCAGCTAGTATATGAGGTTCCTTTCGTTTCATCAAACATTTGTAATACAGAAAACAGTTTTCCTGTTGACTTGTAAGAAAGGTAACCCTACATTTTGCTTCTAGCTTGCCGCTAAAATGCAAATAATGTCTAGGATTTTAACTTTGCTGGAGTAGTGGGGTTTCTTGTGATACGGTTACAGTAGCTATGATGGATTTTCTGCATTTGAATCTTCGATTATGAGTGATGAATGTCTTAAAGTCAAGCCAAATGATGAAAGGGCAAGGAGACGATTTAAAAACAAGAAGCAATGTGATATAATTAACACATGTTAATATGACCTTATAATATATGATGTTATGCTTCTTGGCTAAGCATTGGGGCATTTCGTTGTCTGACTTGAATAGACAGATTTTTTTATTATAAAGTCTATATTCAAGCCTGTGGTTTATAGAAATAACATCGATGAAAATATTCTTTAGGAAAACTATATATTTAGTATCTCAACTATATCTGCATTACTGTTTTAGTATCTTAACTATTATTTTTTGTAAAATGGTATATAATGTTACGTTTTTGTTTTGTTTGGGTATCCGACCATTAAAAACTAATGAAGATGATGACATGGCTTGATATAATTATAGTTTTAGTCTAAATATTTATATATATTATCAATTTAAAACATCATCTTAATTTTGGGGTAAAACATCATCTAATTTTGATTGAATTTTGTCTCATCCATCTCCTACCCCTCGTATTCTCGTCGGTATCCCAATTGTGGAGTTTGGGTCCTCTAATGGATCATGTATTAGCCTCCATTGATCTGAAAATCCTAAAGATTTTATTGTTCCTAATGTGTTTTTAAACTCCAAACCAAAAAGTGTTCAACTAGAAGAAAAAAATGAGAAATTTACAATTTTAATCCAAAAATTAAAATAATGTTTAAATTGATAAGATTTTAGACTAAATTGATAGATTGTATAAGTTTTGAACTAAAACTGTTATTTACCCAAGTGACATCATCATTTTCGTTAATTTTAAATGACATAGGTACCAAAACAAAGTAAAAACGTATTATTAGGTACCATTTTGTCAAAATAATAGTTAGGCACCAAAAAAATAAATATAGTCATGGTACTAAATATGTAGTTTTTTCTTATTCTTTATCAAGAATCGTACCAGAAGTTCTTTCGATATGCTTTTTTGCTTCCTTTTTAGTTCTGCTTGAACAATGCTGTATAATGTGATTGATTTATGTTTTCATTTCACATTCCTTGCCTCGCTTCCCTTTTCTACTTTTTTAAATCATGATATAGATTCTTACTTTGCGCTATTTGTTTCCTCCCTGTGTGATAGGCTTTTAACTTCATTTGCTTGTAAGTAGGAAAAGATGGGCCGTGGAGTTAGCTGTGGTGGTGGGCAGAGCTCATTGGGCTATCTGTTTGGGAGTGGGGAAGCTCCAAAACCTGCTGCAAACAATTCCCAAGCTGCTTCTACAGAAGCACCAGCTGCTCCTGCTCCTGCTGCTCAACCAGCAAATACAACCAAGCAGATTCCTGCTGGTATTAACAGTACCTCCTCAAACAATTATCTCCGTGCTGATGGTCAGAACACTGGCAATTTCATTACGGTATAACTTATATGACGATCCTTAAATTTGTATGATACTTCAATGCTTGCCCTTTTGATGTTTTTAAGTTGCTATACATCATTCAATTTCATGACATTTTTGATTTGTTTTTTCCATCAATCTTTCATTGAACAATAGGAAACATGACAAAAATATGGTTGTAGAATAGGTGTCAAGGTAGTTAAGAAAGAGCTAGTTGTGTACCTTTGGTAAATATCTTGAAAATATGATTTATACTTATTCGAAACTGGAATATCATTGAGGAGAAACTAGTAGTGAGGATTCGCCGTGCTTGGTTGCATCTTTAAGTAATGTGTATAAAAGTTCCTGGAATTAGATTGGAAGCTTTGGATTATTTACAGGTTAATTGTTGTTTGGGATTTTTATTTTTTTATTCTTTTACATTTTCCGGTAATTACTGTTAGAAGATAGCTGAAGTCTATTATGTTTTGTTCAAAAACATACTGATAAGTGATAACTGACCGAACAACTTTGTAGCGTTAAACGTGCTTTGAAAATAGATAATGGGATATACAGAGAGGATGGCATTCCACTCTTGTTGGAAACTTCAAAGCACTTACATTATGCTCGTAAAACTTGCTGTAAGATCAAATACTTGCTTTAGTGGTTTCGTTGAAACTATTTCTTATGGATGCAGGACCGACCTTCGACCAAGGTTCATGCAGCCCCCGGAGGTGGATCGTCTCTGAACTACCTCTTCGGTGGGGGACCTGGGGATAGTAAATGAGATCGTGTCTTCATATATCACGATTACTGGAATATGTTTGATGATTCTTGGGGAAGCCATAGATACTAAATGATGCTGTTTTCTGATCTTTTAATATAAGCAGCAGAAACTTGTTGCGGCTGTGTAATGTGTAGGGTATTCTTGTGCGCTTGTTGTTTGGTTTTATTTCAATCAAGAGTTCTCCAGACTAGATGCGAAAACATCTATGGCAGATCTCAGTCACCTTTAAAAACAATGTTATATTTCTTATTCTTCGTTCTGTCATGTTATCAATTCCCTTTTTCTGTAAAAGGTTGAATTCAATTCCTGAATGAATAATAGAGTTCATGGAAAATCCATTTAAAAAAAAAAAAATTGTAAAATTATTTACATTTGCTAAGCAATTAGATATGTGAATTTGTTATAAAGCAAACTTGCAATTACTAGGTTAAGATAGTAAAAATTATTTTAATTTGTAGGTGTGACAACTGACAAGGGTATTAAACCAAATTAGATATGTAAGAAGTTTGCATGCCCAAAGGCCCAGGGCTGCGTCGGGTCGTAGTCTGAGATTTCTAATTTGTCAATGAAACTCGAGAATATATTTTATTATTCTGAATAATATTAAAGTTAAAATTTAAATGAAAATAATAAAAATGGTGAGAGATTTAATAGCATTTGAAATCTATTAATGTTATTGCTTTAGCGAACAACAATAATTATGGGAGATAATGACATGAATCATGGCTTGAAGTCGCTGAAAATAAATAAATTAAATAATGTTAGTATATGATTTTGCAACGTATTATTGTCAATAGAGTTTACTCCGTTACAAACTGACGAAGAGATTAGTTTTGAAGTCAATAGATTTGATTCAACTACAACATGACCTAATTGAACACCAACAAAGAGACAAAACTTGAAGTTAATAAATTTGGTTCAACTACAACACCAACGAAGAAACAGAACCAAAGATTTGACTAAGCAAAACACCTATGAAGAGACATGGTATGAAATTTAGAAGATTGATCCGACTACAACTCCGATAAAGTGACAAGATCAAATAAAGATTTGTCCCAACTACAATAACGACAAAGAGGCAGGACCTGAAGTGTAAGGTTGATATTCACACCATCAAAGGAGGGCTAAGATCGAATTTCAAGTGTAAGGATGATATTTACGTCATCAACGAAGAAGCGGGATTGGATTTTAGTGATTTGGATTTGACCGAACCATCAACAGAGGGATAAGATCATAAAATAAAAATGATTCTTTTGAGCTGAGAGTTCTCCCTATATAGAACTCCTCGCTTTTAGTCATCAACGTTGTAGATTCTTCCTACATAGAATCTTCTGCGTTTTGGAGTAGATTCTTTAAACTGTAAGTCCTTCATATATAGAACTTTTCATTTTGAAATTGTGGAGAAAAAAAAATTCTATATAAAACTTTTGCTTTGAAGTCTTCTGAGCTTCGGGTTCTTTCTATATTGAACCTTTCACTCTCTGGGACGATTCTTCAAGCTAAAAGTTTTTGCTATATAAAACTTTTTGATTTAGATTTCACATCGTTATCAAAAGAGAAACAAAACTTTAACTGAAATCATACTACACCATTAATGACAAAACATGATTGAAGAATAATTTGTATTCAACCATACCATCAACGAAGGGACTAGATCAAAAAATTTAAATTTTACCTCACCATCAATGGAAAGGAAAACCTCAACTTGAACCCTACTACACCATCAATGGAGGAGCAAGATTGGAGATTAAATTGGATCCAACCACACCATCAATTGAAGAGAAACTTGGACCCAGTCACACTATCAATGGAGGGACAAGATTAGAGAGTAAATTGGATTCTATAACACTATCAATGAAGAAACAGAACACCAACTGAAACTATACTACACCATCAATGGTGGAGTATGATTGAAGAGCAACTTGGACCTAGCTATACCATTAACGGAAGGACCATATCGAAAAATTTGAATTTTACCACACCATCAATAGAGAAGAAAAATACCAACTGAAACTATACTACACCATCAACGGTGGGGCATGATTGAAGAGCAACTTGGACCTAGTCACACTATCAACGGAGGGACTAGATTTGAGAATTTGAGTTTTACCACAACATCAAAGGAGAAGCAAAACCTAAACTTGAATCCTACTACACCATCAACAGAGGAGTAAGATTTAATATTAAAGTGGATCCAACAACAACATCAACGAAGAAATAGAACACCAACTAGAATCATAATACACTATCAACGAAATAACATGATTGAAGAGTAACTTAGATATCTTCGATTTAGTTTATGGATTTTCTTTGTATTTTTATCAAATGTTCAGGGATCAAAGAATTTAAGTTGCCTTTATAGGTAACGTTTGCTCCGGGCTAACTGTATCATTCCCTTAGGTATAATCGGTTTGTACCAATCATGGTATTTAGTTTTTTAAAGGATTTATTTTTCTTCGACCATTTGTGAAAATGGATTTTTGATAGATATTTGAATTATCCTTTGTAATTTTATCTTATTTAAGCATGTTTTTATTGGATTCTTTTTTTTATTTATTTATTTTTTAATATTTATTTATTTTTTATATTTTTTAAAATAGCTTTAATTCGAATGCACCATCAATGACGGGAAAGATAAAGATATGAGATGAAAGAAAATTTGATCTGCGACACCATTGTCAGAGAAGCAAAATCTGAGCTAAATTGACCCGCCACTACTAAAGGTAAGGATGTAAAAAGCTGACCCGACCTAAAAACCCAATTGAAACGTGTTCGAGTCAGAACCTGGTTTGACCCAGGAATGTAATGACCTGAATCCGATCTATATCTGACTGTTGTTGACCCGAACCCGAGTTGGACCTGTTACTTTAGTAACCGAACCCGAACTGTATTTGACCGAGAATAAACCAAACCAGATTCTAACTTGTTACCGTGGACCTAAAACCCGACCTGCATCCGACTAAAACGAATCCGAACCTGAGTCTGACCTAGCAGATTGTAATATCCCAGATCTAGGCCTAGTTAATTGAAACAAAAATAATTGTAGTTAATTGTTCGAATTAAAATCAAATAAAAATTTAATTGATCCAATTAGTGATCTAATTAAATGAATTTTAAAATTTGAGGGCAAAAATTGAATCAAAGAAATTTGAATATCCAAATTATTAATCAAATTGAAAGCAAATAAAACAATGAGAGATTGCATGTAATAGGAGAAAGTGGTATGGATTTATGCAACAATTTGACCCTAAATTCTAATAGGTGGTTGGCTGCTAAGGGGTCAATTAGATGACTCATTATTTCATCCATTTTCATCTATCTCAGCCAGTCAAAAGAAACCAAGAAAGAGGAAAGAAAACTCCATAGAGTTTAGGCCTTCTTAAGCTAAATTCAAGCCATTTTGAAGAGGATTTAAGTAGATTAGGTTAAGGAAGAATGTAAGTCCTTCATTTCCTTATTAATTTGATGCCACTATGAAACTTTAAAGTGTGAATTTGCTGCTGGAATTTTTTTACATGCTGGAAATTAATTTGATAGCATGATACATGCATGAATCCATGAAATGCTTAGGTTGTTTGAAATGCATGTTAAAATATTTTATTAATATGATGTAAAATTGCTTGAAAAATTGAGTTAGGTTGCTGAAAATTTAAACATTTTAATTGAATAAAGACTTGATAGCAAAATGCCTAAGGTAGCATTAGTATATAGGACTTAATGGCTTGTTGATAAAATTATTAAAATTGACGGCAATATAAGCAAAATTGGAGAAAGTCTTGTAGGATAAAGTTACTAGAAATTGTATTTTTGTATGAATTGTGATCTTTATTGAATAAAAATAATTTAAAAATTGGTGGAAATTAGCTTAGGAGAATAATAGGTACAATCTGCCCAAAATGTACTGTTCTGGACAATAACTTTAAAAATTCACCATAAATTGTGTGCTTAGAATTTTGAGCTGAAAATTTGATGGATTATACTTGTGTATGTCTATTTTCACTAGGATAAAACGGCATGTCGTTTAGAATTATGAGTAAAAATATGGAGGTGAAAATGTGTAAGTAGTGAAAAAATTTTAGAATTGTGTAGGTCATGACATCATGCTAAAACTATATTAATTGGTAAATGATTAAGTTTAAAGTCCTACATTATACGATAGATAATTTTATTAACTTTCTAAGCATGTAAAATATGTAAACTTTGGATAAGTAGACTAGATGATATGGCTAAATTTGTGAACTATAGAATCTGCCTAAAAAACAATTTTGGTGTGTGTGTGCTTGTGTGCATATAAAATTATGTAATGCTTGGTTGGAATGAATTTTAATGGTTTGTTATGTTTTTATGACATGTTATAGGAGCCAAGAGAGGAAGACTTGGAAGAAAAGAAACAACTTGATCTAGCCAAAAAGAAGATTACTTGCTATATTACTGGGAATATTAGATTACCTTGTTTGGTTTGATTGATAGAAATGTAAGTTGACAATGTTTGGTTGGGAGAATATAAGATTACTTGAAAGTAATTTTTACCAAACAGTCCCTATGATATATTTTATTTCTAACCAATTAAAGTTTTATTAGTAAATAAAAATTATTTAAATGAAAATTTATAAAAAAAATCTATTTAACATAATTTTAATATAATTAATATTAAGAATTTATATCTCTACATAATTTTTATAAATATTATATTTATGAAAAAGTTATAGTATAAAGTTGAGTTTAAAAAATAAAAATAATTGTGGATTTTAAACGTAATTTCAACAGGCTTTACCTGTATAGGTAATATGGCTTGCAATTGTGGACTTTTTTGTAACCCTCTATACCTACGTAGGTAATCAGGCTCTAGAATAGGCTTATTTGAACCAATATACCTATATAGATAAAATATCTTGGAAGTGTGCAAATTGATTGGTTTAAAGATTAATTTTGCCGATAATGATATATAGGTGATGTTCACAGAAAAGATGATTACCTTTGAAAAAATATAACTTATTTACAATGGCCTAAATACGTTGAGATTGTTAAATTATGGCTATTTTATAAATTTTAAATATTAATAAAATAATTTATGTATAATATTGTAAATATGTTGAGATTATTAAATTTTATTTTTTTAAGAATATAAAATTATATTTTATTTTTAATTATTTTTAATTATCAAATTAAATTCAAATTGAATGCCAAAAATATCAAAGTCAAGAGTGAGAATGATGAGTGACTAAAAAACTTTTTTTCATGGGAATTAAAGTTCAAAACAATGGAAATCTTATAATAACTAAGGAATCTAAGAGAATGACATTCTCGTCTAAACTCCCAAAACACACTACTGTTGATAATAACGTAATACCTCTTTACGGGAATCTACCCAATTCAAACATAGGAATTAACTTAAAAAAAAAGCTTTTTCCTTTTGTTTATTCTTTTATCCATGATCCAAACACCCCTTAAGTCTCAAACTTAGAGTATTGTGACTGTGGTTATCCTTAGAGTTAGGACCTAGGTCCTAACTAACTCTTTAATTGATGAATTACCATGTAAAATAAATAATGTATACTTTGTAACAATTAAGGGAAGTAGAATTAAATTGAGTGACAACATTGGTTGCTTTGTTGTGATATGTTTGAGTGTTATCTTGTATTGAATTTCTTGATGTAGCTTACCATGATATCTTAAAAATTGCTTACACATATTTACATAAATTGGACTGCCAAGGTAAGAATGACATGTTGCTTTCTTGGATGTAAGGTATATTTTGCATTCATGGTGCTTATGATTGAATACACATGATACTTGCCAACTCTTGATGAATAATGAATATGTAAGCCTTGGTTCTTAGTTGGTCATAGGTAGAAGAACATGCCTTCAAGTTTGAGCTCTCTTTTTAGGTACTTTGTGTACCATCTAGATTAGTGTTTAGTGTACTTTCTTATTAGATACCTTAGGTATCATCTTGATAGTACTTTGTGTATTCTTGTGGTGTCATGGGAACCTTCTTGTTGGATACTTTTTGCATCTTCTTATAAGTACTTTGTGTACCATCTTGTTGACTTGATTACCTATCCTCAAACTATGTTCCAAGGTCTAATGTAAGAGTAAAAGCAAGAGCAACTTGTAATAATCTTGTTATGGAATTTATATGCTTGATATGAGATGAACAACTTGAATCACATGCTTCCATGAATTGGAACTTGGTTCTTTACTTACTATTGAAATTTGATAACATGGTATACTTGAATTACTATAAGAATTGAACATGATCACTCTTGTTACTTAATCTGTATGCTTAATATGTCATGCTTGCTTGGTTCATGACACTTCTTGGACGAAAATTATTACTTAACATATTGTTTGATAATCATGTTTGATACATGTCTTGTTATGCTACTTATGGATTACTACATGTTACATGGCTTAGATAAATATGGTCTTTTGGTTGTTCATTACTTGAAACTGACTTAACACTCAATATTGGAAATATATACACTTGATATATAAAGGATTATAACTTATTAAAATGGTTAGATAAGTTGATGCCTCACTAAGTACAAATTTGTACTTATCACTTCTTATTTTCCTTCTTCCTAACCTCAGGTTTAAAGCTTGATATCTGATTCTTGGAGCTCAACAACAAAACACAAGCAATTAAAGGATTTTGAAGTATGTTTTGGTAATAGCAAATAAAAATCAAGTGCATATATATACATTAATCCAAGAGTTTACCATATGCATACCAATTTACAAGAATAAAATGATGTCTAGAATGATCTAGTTATAAGTCTATGTACAATCATCTAGGATTAATTACATATTATCAAAAACATACTTCGAAATTCATTCTTGCTTGTTTTCTTCCCGAGCTCTAAGTGTTAGATATTAAGCTTGAACCTGAGATTTGAGAAGAAGAAAAACAAGAGGTGATAAGTAAAATTTGTACTTAGTGAGACAACATCTAATTCTAACCAATATACCAAATTATAATTCGTTTTATCAAGTGTATCTAATCATTATTTAGTGTCCATTGAAGTTCAAGTAGTACACAATTTAGAGTCTAGGTTTCTTTGAGTCAGGCAACATGTAAAGAACCATTAGTAACATAGCAAAACATGTATCCGTCATGAATGATTATCAATATATCAAGCAAGGATTACAATATAAGTAATGACATATCATTAAAGCAAGCATATCATATTAAGCATGTAAATCAAGTAGCAAGAGCAATTATGGTCAAGGAAAATCAAGTATATCACGTTATCCAATTTGAAATATCAAGTAATGAACAAATTAATTCATGGCATCATATAGTTTGGGAATAGGTAATCAAGTCATAAGATGGTACATAAATTACCTAAAAGATCATACACAAATTATCCAATCAGAAGGTGCCCAAGACACCACAATAGTACACAAAATACTATCAAGTTGATACCCAAAGTATCTAACAAGAACGTGCACTAAATATCAAACAAGATGATACACAAAGTAACTAACAAGAAAGCTCAAGACTTTAAGATATGCCCTCTTACCTATGACCAACTAGGAAACAAAGCTTATATAACCATTTATCATCAATAATTATCAAGTATTTTATTTTAATTTTTCAAGTAGTCAAGTAAGTCATGTATTTATTCCCAAAATTTTCCAAGTAATTAAGTAATATGTGTATATAATCACAAACACCATGAATATAATACGTACCTTGCATCAAAGCAAGCAGGATGTCATTATTTACCTTGTTATTTCAAGCAATACAATTTGTAGAACTAATGTTTTGATATAATAATTGAAAAATAGTTTTGGACTAATTTGAAAAGATTTCAAAAATGGTTCTTTTATCCAAAAAACTTGAAAATATATTAAGAAGTTTTTGGGAGATTTTTAAAAGTGTTTTAAATGATTTAAAGAAACCAAAGAAACATTTTTAACCCAGGTGTTTCAATACCATTCATAATGGTATCGATACCGCCTTGTTTTAAAAGGAGAAATCACAGTGGTATCGATACCCTTTCACCAATGTGATGTTTGGTTTCGATACCGATTTCTAAACACCCCTAACGGTCATAAACGATTTTATGAAAAAAACCCAACGGCTAGGAGCGGTATCGATACTGGTATCGATACCAGTTCATAAATACAGGTCAACGACTATTTCCCAAAGAGGGTGTTTTGATACTAGCGTAAGGGGTATCGATACCTCCTGCACTAGAAGAGGAAATAAGCTTTGAAATCAGATCCAAACGGCTACAAACCAATCCCAACAGTCACCAACGGCTAGAAACTCACTTGGGATGATAAAAGGAAGCATCAAGCATCAAGAGAAGACTAATGCTTCATTGTAAACAACATTATGATTCAAGAATTGTCTTAGAGCTTAATTCTCACATTTTGGGGTAGACAACACTTGTGAGCTTAATGTTTATGTATGCTCAAGTGTCTTAGGATTGGGTGAGAGCTTAGTTGCAAACAATTAGCCTTGTTAGAAGGATTATCAAAGTTTGCTTAAGATTATCTCTTGTTTGAGAGGATTCTCAAAGTTTGGGTTGTGAACTTTGGATGCTTGATTCGGGTTTGAGTCAAGGTTTGTAAGGTTAGCCCTTTGCCCTCAAAAGGAAGAGGTTCTTAGTGAATTTGGGAAATCCTTAGTGGGAAACTAAGGTAGTGGATGTAGGCGTGGCCGAACCACTATAAATCCTTGTGTTTATTGTCCAATTATTGCTTCCACACAAATCCACCCAAATTAACCACTTCTCCACCACTTGGCGAGTTTAATCGGTTATTCATCGAGCATCTTCAAGCCTAACACAATTAACAATATATTATGACAATTCATAACATAGAGTTCAATATAATCTAAGCTCTCAATTATATCATGACAAGGCAAACAATGCTTTCATTCAATTAGTCATTCTTACCTTAATTATTACTAAGTATATATTAGTCATTTTACATGATAATTCATCAAGTAAAAAGTTGGTTAGAACCTAGGTCCTAACCTTAAAGAAAGCCACATTAACAATACTCTAAGTTTGACACTCAAGTATTTCCTATGACAATTCTTTTATTCTTCCTCTTTGCTTGCTCAAGTTGCCTTTACTCTTCTAGTTCATTAAAATTTGGATCCTCTAGCAAGTCATAGAAACACACAAAGGTAATTAAAATTCATTTTAACCAAAACAATTCATGATTCTATATGCACAATATGCACACCAAAATTCTCCTACTAGACAATTTGTATAGGCCTAATAATTTAGTTATATCTTTTAATATACTCATTGAAATTTTACATACTTTACATGCTTGAAAAGCTAATAAAAATATATTCCATACAATGAAGGCCTTGCAATTTATTTCTTTAGAAATTAATACATTTATAGCTTAATTCCATGACACTCACATTTTTAGACAGTTTGTATTACCTAGATATTTTCATTTTCAGATTTTAGCTTACAACTCCAATTTACATTATATTTTCTCCTAATGAAAATAGACGTAGACAAGACTCATATATTAAAATTTTATCCATAAATTTATTTTACACAAATTTTGGTGAATTTTTAAAGTTATTATCCAGAATAGAGCATTCTAGGCAAATTACACCGATTTTGCTCTTAAGTTCAATCCTACCAATACTATTTTTATTTGAGAAAGATTACAATTAATTATAAGATTAAATTTTCAGTAACTTTCTCATACAACAATTTCTTCAATTTTATACATATTACTATCAATTTCACCAATTATCTCAACTAATCCATTTAGTTCTATTTACCATAGTCACCTTAAGCTAATTGCTAACATAAGCTCATTCAAGTTAAATGACCAAATTTCCAGAAACATTATTTCAATTTTCCACCAACTTATTATCATACATTCAAGAATTTTAACATGCATTTCTAACCACATAAATATTCTAACATTATAATGAAATTCTAACATGCAATTCATGGATTCAAGCATGCATTTATGTTATCTAAAGTTTTCAAAAACTAATCATGAATAAAAAATTCATGATAACACCAATATTAATAATAAATGAAGGATATTACATGAATTCCTAAACTAATTTACCAATTTTCATCTTTGATTTGTATGAATTTGGCTTAAACTCACTAAGCTTTCATGGAGTTCATGAAATTCTCCTTAATTTCTCTCTTTAAGAAAGATAATTTACCAATTCAAGACTTTGTTACACCTTCTTGCCCTGTTTTCATACAACAAATATAGAGGTATCAATGCATTTTAATGTATCAATATATCCTTACCACGTCTCCCCTTCATACACCACCAAAACAGCCCATAAACCTCTCGTAAAAAAATTGAAAACTCGTATGAAACCTATCAAAACCTTCAACAACCCTTAATCTACGAGATCTAATACAAAACCATACCACAAAACCTTCAAAAACACTTGATCTATCAACTTAAACCATCATCCAACTCACAAACACCTAAACATACTATTAAACCAAGATCTAAGCCAATTAACTTCAAGAAAACCTATAATTTGGGATTACCTAACTAAGATTCATCAATTTTAATATAAAACACATTAAAAATTAATCATTTAACCTTCCCAAATCATCAATTAACTTATCATCACGAGATTTTATATTAATTATCCAAATCATATGATATTCATTAAATCTTTCAACAAATTCAAGTAGAAAATCAATGTAATTGATTAACAACTTGAGAATTTTAATAAAGAAGTATATATTAGAGGTAAATATGGAATCTCACTTTAAATTCTTATCCAACCTCCTTCCATTAAAGAAAAACATATGAAATCAAAGAAAATTCATAAAAAAAACATAAAAGATTTGAGGAGAAAATCTTATAAAATCATAGGAAAACGAAAAATAAATTATAAAAGATTGATTTACCTGATGAAAATTGAGAGCAAATTTAAGTTTGATTGTAGAGAAAATGAGAGAAAAGAAAGTAATGATAATTATAAGCAAAATAAGTGAAATGAATAAAATGGGTTAATCATAATTTATAGGTAAAAGTAGTTATAAAATTTAGTTATTGGAAGGTTAAATTGAGAAAGATTGGATCATTAATCATTAAAGATTTAAATTTTTGACCTAATTAAATTTCATTCACTAAAACGGTCCAAATTTGATTTTTTTATAAAATAGTCATTATTTTTCAAAATGTCCATATTTTGGATTTTATTTTTTAAAATTGATTTGAACAAAGTCAAATATATATCAAATAAGGATTTTAGAGTATTTTTTATATCTTATTTCCATAAAAAAATCATTTTTTACTAATTAAATCCTGAATCTCGGCTAATATGCTCAACCGATTTAACCTAACCCCAAACCTGACCTATCTAATTTCTAAGTCCATATTTGGGCATTACACCTCCCTTTTTTTGTCATCCCCATGAAAAATTACCACTATACCCCTTCAATTCTCTTAGTCCAAGCCCAACATTTCAAAGCAAATCCAAAAGACTCCTATGGACCAAGCGCGAGACTCATACTTCGATTTAAATCCGATCTTCATATTTTGGTAAAAACCTGGGTGTTACAGACGAAGTTGTGCATATAGTGATCAATAATGTTGAACCGAGCACCCATCACTGATTGCACTGCTGCATCAAAACTTGACGGTTTTTGATTTTCCGAATAGGTAAAGTGTATGTTTTGTATGTATCGGATCGTTCTTGAAACCTCTTGATCCTCATCCTAAATTACTTCTTTTTTTGTTTTGTTTTTTTCTTCCTCTTTTATAAAAGAGAAGAAAATAACAGTTTGAATTCCGCTGTTAGTCTTTGATGCAAAGAGTCTTTCCTGGTTTAGATTCTTTTAGAATGTAAATCTACACGGTTACTCTATCCGAACCCGATCTTTTAATAAATTTGTGACTTGACATACAAGAAAAGGATTGTGTAATTACATGAATAAATTCGAGTGAATTATTTTTTATCATAGTCTAATTAGATCTCGTTGTTGTAAGAGGCAACTATAACTGACATTTGATGAACAAGTAGGCAAGATTAAAGCAAAATATAAAAGCTGCATTTGGACAAGATGATAATCATACTCCAATAAGCTTCTATCAAGATTGTGTCATCTATGACATCACTTTTGATTATAAAATAAAAAGAGTGTCAAGTTACAAGCATAAGCATAAAAAACATACCTTTTACTATATATTTAAAATATCGTATCTTTTGAATATCAAACACTAACATCCAAATAAAATCCTTTGTAAAGAGGAGTTGTGATTCTTAAATAAGATTCCTATGGGAATTATGGTTTCATATATATATATATATATATATATATATATATTCTTGTAGCTTTTGAAAGTTTCGAGGTATTTACAGCTCCGTGGCCAAGTTTGATGGGTGAATAAGTGGCAAACCACTTAGTTTAGTCCTAAAGCTACATGTAGTCAAAACTCCAACACTTTTGGGATAATTCCAAACCCTTAAATTAATCTCAACCAGCAACAAAGGTGCAGAAATATATTACTCAAAGATATGCCATTTCTAAATAAAAAAGACATTAGTTTAGTGCTACATGATTACATTCTAAACTTTTTACAAGACACTTATTCCTTAGTTTGTCCCTTTCAACTTGCCCCTTCACTGCACCCAAATGATGATATTCATTTTTCTTAGACTGTATTTGGCACAAATTCAGACAGATTTATGGGGATTCCAACTCCTTTGCTGCTCCACTCTTTGGAGATGTGTTGACAGTTGAAGCAAATCGACAGTGGCTCCATTCGGACTCAAAAGACCCAAACCTCGGAAACATCCATACGGTACTACTTCAATATTAACAGCATCAGAGATCACAGCAGGCCCTGCTTGGACAACACCCCCCAAAGAACATAGGGGATAGCAAGCTTGATTGATAAAGGGCTTAGCCATTCGAATTCCAGTCGCATGACTTGACAAATCCTGTGATTGAGCTGACAGAAGAGAGAGAGCACAATCAGAGTGCGAAATATCATATAACTCTTTAACTGTTGATGCTGAATCAGGAGCATTGAAATGCCATTGTTTCTCATTGCCATTCATACGAAAGAAAAATTTTGGTAGCAACTGGCCACTATAAACTGGATTCTCTTCGGACTTAACCCTGTTCGCATGTTCATATCTTTCTTGATAAACAACAAATTCACTTTCTAATGCGTTTGAGATGACAAAAGGCGTTGCTTTCGGTACAGAGGTCCTCATAAACTTGGTACCTGAGGTCACATAGGAGATAATTTGTTTAATTTTTACAGGTAAGTTACAGTACTAACTGTGCCAATGAAAACGAGACTAAAGTTCAGGACACCGCAACCAAATTGTTGATCGAATTATATGGCCAAAGAGGTTGTTCATACCTTGATACGACTGCAGCAACTTATGTGATTTTCGGGAAAGGGGACCGAAATGAAACTTCCTTCTGCGCTCATTATGCCCAACTAGCCGTTTACGACAACTGCGTTTACTGTCATCGAATTCGGCAAGTAAATGGAACCTGATGAAGGAATATGAATTGCATTTAATACCAGAAATGATGTCAAAACATAGAATACAAATAAGCAGATCAAATTGAAGGGAGAAAAGAGAGAGCAAATAAAAGCCAACCAAACCTGCTACATTGCTGACAAAATCTCATTTCAGTTCCATTGACAATAACTTTCGCCGTCTTAGAGTGAGCCTCACAAACTTTATTCCTCTTGTAGTAATCTTTTGATGAGCTAAGATCCTTATTACAACCAAAAACTTGGCAGTGATGAGCATGAGAATATGAGCTCGTTGTTGGAGCTTTCTTCGACATCGAAACCGAAGAAACTATAGAAATTCCCTTCATAAATTTGCAACCCTTTGAATCTCTACAAAAATCATTTGGTGAAGATTCTGAACTGTTGGAGTCCATTAAAGAAGTTGAATGCTTGCTAGTACCAAATTGTTGTTCACCATAATATGAACTTGTGGTAACATCATAATCAGAAGAAAGTAGATTCTTAGCTGAGCTATAATTACCAAATTCATCAGCAAAAGTTCCCAGATTGTTGTTACCAAGAAATGGTTTATTTTTCATATCAGCAAAGCCAAAATCCATGAATTCCGCGCCTTCCTCAACAGCTTCAAAATCATTTGAAGGCTTTAGTCCCCATTCATCAGTGAAGAGCAGGTGTTTCCCTTCACAGTCATAGGCATAGCTCCATGAATCCATGAGGTGGAGAGTCTGGAGATAGTGTAAATGCCTACACACAATTTATTAAAAAGAAAGAAAATGTATCATAAAAGGAAAAAAAGGAAAACTACCCGTTGTCAGAGATGAACAGACAAAGAATTCACTTGGGTCAATTAGTCTAGTCTAGTCTAGTCTAGTCCGTGTGGGAAAACTATAGCAGAACAACTTGGGGTGTTACAAGATTCCCATTTTCCTCTCCTTTTTCCTAATTTTCTCGGGAACCAAACAAAAACAAAAATACAGCCAGGAAAGAAATCATGGTGAGTGTGTTTGGCTTACCAGGGAGGGAAAGAAGAGAGCAACGTTAAACGAAGATGAAAACAGAGATGTCTATATAGATAGATTGGTCAAGTATGTGGTGAAGTCTAAGCAGATAGTGTGATTTCCACTACAACTACGCATTCTGTCTGAAAAGTATGTATGTCCAATTCTCCGTGTCTTTCGTCGCTTTCAAAGTGTATTTGTTTCATAGTATTAATTAAATTGCAGCCGTGCTAACGGTTTTAGAGGTCCCACGATACCGCAAACTATAATGCATTTAAAAACATAATTATGTTTCTAAAAAATCATGCCGTGATATTGCAACCACAGTTTATAGTATGATTTGTTTTTATCCCGAGATTCCATTCTTGACTCTTCTTACACTAATTAATATTTAATATTCACATTTCACTAAAATTTTAGAGCAAGGGTTAATTATTGCGGAAGTCACTTATGTTTGAGCGCAGTACAAAGTTCGTCACCCATTTTGAAAATGAATCAATAAAGTCACGTACGTCTTTAGAGTGTAAATATTTGGTCACTCCGACGTTAGAGACTGTTAATGGGTAACGGAAAGATGATCTGATGAATTAAAAAATATTTTTTTTCCACGTGAGCTGCTTATGTGGCTCACTTCTTCATCATCTTCATTGTCAACATGAAAGGGGAAGGAAACCACCCCACCTTTCAATAGGAGTGAGCAAAACTCGACTCGTAAAAACCGAATAACTCGACTAAACTCGAGGCAAAAATACTCGACTTGTTTTGACTCGACTCGAAATTTCATAGACTCGACTCGACTCGAAAATTTTCAAATAAAGTTTGAGTTGTAAAATGGAAATTCGAATAACTCGAAATTTTTAGTAATTAAATGATTAATTTTTATGTTTGAGACGAATATCTCAATTTTTTATGAAATATATACATTGATATATAAAAATATAAAGAAATACTATTACATATGAAAAAAATATATATGCATATCTTATATGATTAGGAAAAGTCGTTTAAATTGGAATTAAATCATACTATAACATGATAAATAATTATAATTAAATATTTATAAGAACTCAAAAACTCGATTCGACTCGAATCGAATTTCTTAAACTCGACTCGAACCGAAAAAAATTCAAATAAAGTTTGAGTTGTAAAATATGACTCGTCAACTCGAATAACTCGAAATTTGTTTACTCGACTTGACTCGACTCGATCGAGTACTCACCCCTAGCTTTCAGCACCAAAACACAAACCAAGTTTAAAGAAAAAATCAAACTTTTTTAGTAATGTCATGGTCTGTGATGGCAGACGGGGGAAAATCTGGGTTTTCATTTTCTTTTCCTGTTAAATTTTATATCTGAAATAAAAAGATATTCTTCTCTGTCAAATAAATCAGTTGCTTGAAGTGTGAAGATTCAATTCGTTTGGTGTTGCAGTTGAAAGAACAATTCGAACTCAGTGACGAATCGATTCTTTGCGTTGAAAATAAAAAAAAAAAAATCAATATTTTTCATTTTCTGTTACTGTCACCATGTTTGAAATCCTTTAGAGGGTTTTCTTATCATTTATGTCCAAAAATGTTGGACATTAAAGAAAGAAAAGCAAAACCCCAGTTTTTTAATAAGAAAAATTGAAATTTTTGCTTTTTATTGGTGCAGGGTAAGTTTAAGAACATGAGGTATGTGTGTTCTGTCTTTGGTTTTGTTGTTTTGATGATTTGTTTATAAATCTTGTTTCCATGGAGAAAATGAAAAGTTGCAGATTCTCTCTGTGTTTACTTTTGCTTTTATTTCTTTGTTTTCATCAAACAGCAGCTTCTCCACCTTCTAAGCCACAAGGTATTGGACTGAAAAGGGTAATTATCAGCATTTTGTTAGGAGTTCTTACAGGAATGTGCCAAAGACTAACGCATTAGCATGACGCTCAGATAACAACGCGGATGTATGCGACTTGTCGCGACAAGCCACGGCCTCAACGCAGGCGATGAGAAGCTGAACCAGTCTCATACCGTAAGCCGTTTTGTCTTCCTCAACCCCATTTTCTTCATAACCAGTCTCCATTCTCACTGCTTCCGCGACCGCTTCTTCCACTGCCTCGGCAACAAGGTATCTTTGATTATAAGTTAGTATATGATCTATGAAATAAATTTTCGATAAACTACTTAAACTACCATTGTTGCCGGTCCGACCCATCCCTCCACTTCCGTCATTATTTCCACCATTAAAAACAGTAGCGGAGCTATCAATCGATTCAGGTATACTGATAGTCCGTTTGAGCCTCTTATTATCTTTGTTTTCTTATAAGAAATGGCGAGTATTGTTGGTCTTCATTAGAGGTAGGAAAGGTTTTGAATACAAAGCTATGGCCGAAAGCTTGAGATCAAGACCAATTACTTCTTCCACCCTATCTGAACTATTCAACAAGTCTGGAACTGGAGCTGGAGCCATTCTTTGTCTTCTTTCTCTTTCCATAAAATATCATCGACAAAGCACTGGAATTCTTACTTTCGCTTTACAGGACTGGAGGTTCTTGCTAGCTTGAGGCACAATCATTTGAGGAGCTTACGGGCTTATGTTCGCGAATC
Organism: Abelmoschus esculentus; assembly: GCA_035048815.1. NCBI lineage: Eukaryota > Viridiplantae > Streptophyta > Magnoliopsida > Malvales > Malvaceae > Abelmoschus > Abelmoschus esculentus. The sequence goes on from JAUCBN010000030.1 coordinate 148,747, forward strand.
TGATAGGTTTTCATTAGTTTATGATTATATGCCCATGGGGTACCTTCAGGATGTCATGAATGGAGTAAGGACAAGCCAATTAAACTTTCAGCTTACCCAATGTTTAACAAATGTGGTAGTCGCGGGTGGTCGCGACGGCGATGTGGTGAACCGGTGGTTTTGTTGTGGTAGTGGCGGAGGGATAGGATAGTTGTGTTGTGGTGCTGAAAGGTGAGGTGATTTCCTTCCCCTTTCATGTTGACATGAAGAAGATGATAAGGAAGGAAGCCACGTAAATAGCCCACGTGGAAAAAAATTAATTTTTAATTGATCAAATCATCTTTCCGTTATCTATTAACGGTCTCTAACGTCAGAGTGACCAAATATTTACACCCCGAAAACGTACATGATTTTATTGATTCATTTTCAAAATGGATGACTATTTTGTACTGCGCTCAAACATAAGTGACTTCCGCAGTAATTAACCCTTAATGAAATTGTTGCTTCCATCTTGATACAACCCATTATCCATATGGGTAACTTATACACAGCAAACCACTTGAGTAGCCATACGCCATACTTAACGATGATTTTAAAAAATAATTTTTGGGCCGAAATCACTTTTAAAGGCATAAACAATATTAAACAGATAACTTTAAGAGAAATAATGCATTTGTTTCTACCCTTCTTAAGATTATACTAATTTTTTAACCACTTGATACAACACCATTTATTTGTAGAGTAGTTGAGAAAGAAAGTTGTATTATATTTGATATTTATTAATGCAAACATATTTTCATAGTTTATTCTCTCTTGGCAATCGCTCTTCTTTGCATATGAGCTCGAGATGATAGTATGTGAAGAAAAATCTATTTGTCTAATATCGGGAGAGTTAGGCTCACGAAACGAGAGAATACGGTCTTTGTTCAAGGGCATGAACTAATCCGGTTTAAAGATAAACCGTCCAGGATTTCAGCGATTAAAAGGACACATGTGTTTGGTTGTTATTCACCCTTGATTCACACCGGGAGGTATCATCAAGCCGTGGGTTTCAACAGTTCTCTTCGCTTAGGGATAAGGAGGAGACATACAAGGATGCTCTGTTGAACTATGAAAAGTTGAATTGTCGACAAGGCATAACCCCGACAAGGCAGCTGTGTCGACCCTTAGTGCGACCCGCCGAGGCGGCAAGTCAACCCATTGCATTAATAAGTGGATAATTAGTACAACTGGATTCCCCTCTACAAAGCACTCAACTTGACCTCACTTCTATTATTCTTATTTTCTTCTTTTATTTAGTTTTTAATTAGTTAATTTTGTTACTCCAAACCATCAAATTACTTTTGTCTTTATTTTTATAAGTGCAAGATTAAGAAGTAGTGAAGTCAACCAAATCCCTTTGGGTTCGACAACCTCAAATACTACAATTTGGCGAAATGTGGAATTACACAAGGACTTTTGAGCAATCACCAGAACATAACACCCCAAGAGTCTTGGAGCGGCCTAAAACCGATGGTTTCATATTTGAATGTGTTCGGTAACGTGGCATATGCTCATATAACTGATCAAAGGCGTATGAAGTTGGGTGATAAAATCTTGAAATTGATCTTTGTTGGATATGATGAAAGGTCTAAAGCGTATAAGTTTTTTGATCCTATTAACAAAAAAATACATATTAGTCGTGATGTGTAGGTATACGAAGAAGCCAAGTGAGATTATAAGGTGTGGTGGAAAGAGTTTATCAGAGGGAAAGTGATGCGATGCACATACCGGTGTACAAGTCAAAACCAACATCCACCAATAATGGAGAGGCAACTTCATCCGATGAAGAGCAAAGAATATCAAAAACAAGGAGTCTAGGTGACTTGTTTAAGGCAACAAACAAGTTGCACTTGGTATGTCTTTTAGCACAAGGAAAAAGTATCTCTTTTTAAGAAGTGACGGGAGATGAAGTGTGGAGCTATGATGAATGATGAGATACGAGCAATTAAAAGAAATGAGACATGAGAGCTAACATCTATTTTAAAAAATCACAACATGATAGGTATCGAATGAGTGTATAAGAAGAAAATGAACCCTTAAGTCGAATCGAGAAATACAAACGAGACTAGTGGCGAAAAGCTACAAAAAACAAGCCAACATCAATTATAAGGAGATTTTTACATTAGTGGCTCAAATGGAGACTATTTGACTTTTGATTTCTCTTGAAGATCAATCAAAATTTTACATTTACCAAATAGTTGTAAAATCGACTTTTCTCGATGGTGTGCTGAAGGAAGAAGTCTATTTGAGCAACCACTCGGGTATGTTAAAAAGGAGCAACCAAATAGTTGCAATGACCATATGAACATACATTATATGTGACACGTGTCGTGTAGTGTCAAAATAAAATTCTTATTCTCAAATAATAAATAGGAAATTAAATATAGTATAGGAGAAGTAAGGGTCGATCCCACAGGGACTAGAAACTTCCTGATTACGCTTGTTTGATTGATGATCCAAGAATATTGAATGATGTTTTAAGTAAAAGGGGGTTATTTTTGAATAAAATGAAACTAATTAATTAAAGAGAATAAAATAAAGAAATTGATTTAATTATAATAAAAACTAGTCCTAGGCTTTCGCTTTGACTCGATTTAAATAGATCATCGGAAAAATATTTTCACTTCGGGATTTTACGTCGGTAATTAGCTTTCAAGGTTCTATCCTTAAAGCAAAAATTCTAAACCGAATACCCAAGTCTATCTTTGATATTGGTTTCATGGATTAATCCACCAACTCAATGTTTGTACAAAAATCATTTTTAAATCTCAAGACCGACTTGGATTAAGTTATTTCAATAATAACTTGATCCAATCTTAGTTTTCGCCTTAGCAAACAATTTGCTAACGTGTTCCCAGGAAGTCGAATTTGCTTCAATAGCCGATCCTTCCTCCCACATAAATGATCAAATCGAAATCTTGACCAAAGTCAATCTTTAGTTTTGAAATCAAGTTGATAAAAAAATAAGTTCAAAAGAAAAATTTTAAAGAAATAAAAAGACGAAGTTATTGATGTGTTTTTCAATCCTCACGTTTGGATTCGAGTCATTGCTTAAGCCCTTGGCTAATAGAAACTTAGCCGAGCATAATTATGGAAAGAATTATGCTTGACATAAAATAAAGTAAAATAAAAATAAGAAAAATAAATAAATAAAACTTAAAACAAGAGATGAAAGAAACCCAAGGATTTTCGAATTAAAAGAGGAATGAGTTCTAGGCTTACCCAAGATGGGTATTTATAGCCTTTTACAAACCCTAAAAATAAGGGGATAAATCCTAGATAATTATAAAAATATTTAAATTCAAATTACAAAAGATAAATCCTAATTTAAAATTCAAAATGCGGCTGATAAGCTATCTGGAACGCTGATAAGCTATTACGCACTTGTTGATGTCATCTTTTGGAAGTTGCTGACGAAATAGCGCGTCAGATTTTCATGCCCAAAGTCATGCCCACCAATCCAGACTCGATCCAGAAAATAAAAAAAACTTCAGAAATCAGCCATTTAAGTGTATTTTTTCAGATTCAGAGTCCTCCACAAAAATATGCTAAAACACTTAAGATCAGTAACATAATTCATCAAATCAGGGAGTAATTAAGCACAAAATATTAACTATTTTAAACACTCATCAATATGTGAAGGTAAAAAATGGTGACACATTGGTGGTAGCTTTATATTTTGATGATTTAATTTTTATGGGTAGTAATTTTGAAATGATTGATGAGTTTGAAAAAGCCAAGATAGGTGAATTTTAGATGACAAATTTAGATTTGATGTCTTATTTTCTTGATCTTGAGATCAAAAAAAGAGATAGAGGCATTTTTGTTTCATAAGGGACATGTGCTAAGGAAATTTTGAGAAGATTCAAGATGAAGGATTGTAAGTCGATTAGCACACCGATTGATTATGGTGTTAAGTTGTCTTTTCATGACATAAGAAAGGTGATTGATGTGAAAAATACAAGAGCTTAATGGGTTTTTTTGAGGTACTTGATGTATACTAGACCAGATATTTTGTATGCAATCAGTTTGATAAGTCAGTTCATGGACAATCAAACAAATTATTTGTTATGTTTGAGGTATTTTATTTCTTTGTTTATTTTATATTTCAACCACTAAAAAGTTTACAATCTTTGACTATTTCGATAGTGATTGTAACATCCTAAATACTAGCCTAGGAGTATACCTTACTTGATCTTGAATAAAATTCAAGTTGAATTGTCAATTAGTGAAAAGTATATAAATCCTTAAAGGATTAAAATATTATAGCTCATAAGTTAAAGAGGCAAATTAAAAGAATCAACTTGAATTAATAGCTAAATTAAGTGAAAAATTTTAATAAACTTAAAAAATTTGATTCATCAAAGACCAAGTTGTGACAAAAGAAGAATTGATAACTAAATAAGTTATGCCCAAATGAAATAGAGGGAAAACATGGAGATTTGCATGTAAAATTTACTAAAGTTATAAGTAGAATTCCATGTTTTAATTGAAATAGCACATGTTAATGGAAAAAGGGATTATTGATTGGCTATATCAAAAGAAAAAATGAAGAGAGAAATCATCTTCTACTAGCTCCATTACCCTCCATATCTAGCCAAAAATTAGGGGGAAATGACCGAGAAAGAGAGATGGAAACAAGACATACATAAAAGCTTAAATTTAGTGCTTAAATCCTTGCAAGTTTGAAGAAAATCTAGTGATTCTAGCTTAGGATTCATGTAAGTTCATTATTTTTTTTCTTGATATTGAAGGATATATATGAATGGTACTAAAATTTAGTCGAGTACCCAGAGTTTTCTTGTAAATCTCGGATCACGGTCAGATATGATAGAAATTGGCTCTATAAAATCATTATTTCATATATGTATAAACGAGCCAACTTACTGAGGGGTTAGTCAACTCGAACTGAAATAAAATATGCTGACTTGGTGAGATGGTCTACAATAAATCAAATAAAGTCTTTCTTCGAGGGAATCGAAGAAAGACCACTAACAAAGTCCATGGTTAAACGTTCTTAATCCCACTGAGGAATCTCGATATGTTGTAGCAAAATTGATCAAACAAGTAGACACATAATCCACAATATCTCTTTTGAATCTTTTCCACCAATACCATTCCTAAATATTCTTGTACCTTTTTTACCTGCTTAGATGCTTGGAGTAGGGACTACCGTGAGCTTCACGAAGAATAGTTTGTTTTAGTTTGAAGTTCTTCGGAATACAGTATTGGCCTCGATAACAAAGAATATCATTTTGATCAATGTTCAAGTCCCTATAAGTACCTTCCTTAGCCTCTTTCTTACAATGCATCAAGAACACAACATTTGGATGTTCTCCTAAAAGGCTACCATCCTTATATAAACTCAGACAAGCAAAAAGAGATCTTAAATCTGTAATTACATGAAGACTCAAAGCGTCGACCACCATATTATATTTTTGGGGATGATACTCAATCTCACAGTCATAATCCTTTAGAATTTCTAACCAACGATATTGACTCAAATTAAGTTCTTTCTAGGTGAGCTAATACTTTAAATTCTTATGGTCGGTAAAGATATAACATTTCTCCCAATAGAGATAGTGCCTCCAGATTTTGAGAGCAAAAACCAAAGCATCTAATTCAAGGTCGTGTTTAGGGTAGTTACACTCATACAATTTTAACTAACGGGGTGCAAAAACCACCCTACCATCCTGCATAAGTACGCAACACAAACCGGTATGAGAAGCGTCATTGTAAATCGTATAAGTTTTCCCAAACGTTGGGTTGTATAAGAACTGGAGCTTCGGTTATCATTGACTTTAGTTTCTCAAAGTTGGACTGTTGGGCCTCAGTCCAAGCGAAAGGGGAATTCTTCCTCAAAAGTTTGGTTAACAGAGCTGCAATGATCGAAAATCTTTCCAAAAACCTCTGATAGTAACCAGCTAGACTTAAAAAACTAAAAATCTCGGAAATATTCTTAGGTTGATTCCAGCCCATTATAGCCTCAATGTTCTTGGAATTTACCTTGATACCTCTGGTAGAAACTATATGTCCCAAAAACATAATCTCATGAAGCCAAAACTTACATTAACAAAACTTTGCATTTAACTGCTTTTCTCTCAGAGTGTTTAAAACAATTCAGAGATATTTCTCGTGTTCGTTCTCAAATTTAGAATAAACCAAAATGTCGTCAATGAAAACCATCATAAACTGGTCGAGATAGGGTTGAAACACTTTTTTCATCAAGTCCATGAATGTTGCGGGAGTATTGATCAATTCAAAAGGCATTACGAGAAATTCATAATGTTCGTATCGTTTCCCAAAAGCCGTCTAAGTTGGTAGTAACCAGATCTCAGGTTTATCTTAAAGGAAACTTTAGCACCTCGAAATTGATCAAAGAGATCATCAATACGAGGGAGAGAATATTTACTCTTGATCGTCAACTTGTTTAGTTTATGATAGTTAATACACAACCGGGGCGTCCCATCTTTCTTTTTGATAAAAAGAATTGGAGCTCCACAGGGTGAAACACTTGGTCTAATAAATCTCCTATATAAAAGTTCTTGTAAATGAATCTTTAATTCCTTAAGCTCTTTAAGTGTCATTCGGTAGGGTACTATAGATATCGAAGTTGTTCCAAAATAAACCTCAATCCAAATTCAATCTCATCATGCTTTGATGACACCCTTGGTAAATTCCTCAAGAACACATCCGAAAAATCCTTTACAACACGAATTTTATTCATTATAAAATCAGACTGTCTCGGATAAAAATATACACTAGATAAGTTAAAACCCTTCTTAATCATCTTTAAGCTTTAAAGGCTAATAAATTGTTGGATAAAAATCTTCTTCGTTCTCTCACCAAAAATATTACTCGATCATTAGGTTTTTTTAAGAAAACTTTCATTTCCTTACAATCCAAGTTGACTCGATGATTGGATAACCAATCTATGATATTTCTTACCCCCGGTCTTTCTCATGTATTAATTGACTCATAAAAAGATATTGCATTCTTTCTACAAATATTAGCTCGATCCATCAACTCACTAAAAGATTTATCCTTAAACAGAACTACTTTCTCATAGATTGCAAACCAGATTTCTTTCAGAAAATCTTGACACTAATCTTTCTCCACGTCTACGAGTCTGGGTGCATACTGATATAGATCAATAAATCGGATCTCATGTCTTGTTATAATTATGTCCTCATATTCTAATTCAATGAAAGTTTAGCGATGACAAGCTAAATAATATTGTCCCACATAAAAATTCTAAAAAGCCTGATAGATGGTCTCCCAAGTCACTTGGTCAACTGACATCAACCTCTGTTTAGTTTTCCACCAACGTTATGCATCACCGTACAGTAGTGAAGCAACAACTCTTCTCTTTCTTTCTTTTTTTTTACCTGTAGAATACTCCATCTCCTCGAACATTCTCTCAAGGCCCTCTATACAAGATTCAGCATTAGATGGTTGTTCATCCAAAACACACACAAAGAACCCCATTCCAGCACTCAAGAAAATAACAAACAATGTTTTCCTAATATTTTTCGATTAATCACGAAAGTATTTTAGTAACTTTAGGTTAATCGCAACACTATTTAATTCCACTATCTCACTATCATCAGAATCTAATAGATCCTCCTCATGACGTGTTTGTTCACATATATCTCTATCCCATATTGTAGGCTCATAGTATGTTCTACCTCAGGTTGCGGATCAATTTCTTGATCTTGCATATCAACTTGATCATTAGTATGATCAACATCAGTGGCGACTCGCTAACAGCCACAACAACATGGCCTCGGACTCTAACATCAGTCAGTGTAACACTCCTACGAGGTGGCATAGTATCTATCTACAAGAATAAAACCTAAATTAGATTTATTACCGGAGTCTCAGTTTTCAAAACACAGGAAAATCTAATATTCAAACTTTTTTTTTGAAAACTTTCCATATCCCCAAAAATATTTAATTCATGCGTGTTTTTAAAAAATGTGTAAAAAAACTAGTAATGACCTCACAATCCGAGTGTTGAACTCGGCTCTAATATAAAAAATGTACCTCCTTAATTTTTGAATTAAGATGTACGGTAGGTTAAAATTGATACTTAAAACTTTAACGTCAAGTAAACGCGAAAAGTGATTCAAAACCAAATTTGTAAACCAAGTCATAAAAATACAATTTAAAAGTAAATATTCTTAACAAAATTAATGAAAATTGAATAAACAGTTCGATGTATAAAATTTAAATACATGTCAATCCCTAATAATCCCAAAACTCACTAAAACAAAAATACTTATAAATAGTCATACTGAAAATAATAAGAAAACGTTGTCCAGTTGAGAGCTCCGAGTATCAAATCTTAGGTTCAGGTATCTGAAAAAATAAATAAAAAGAATGAGCTATAAAGTCTATTGTGTCTCTAAAGTGCATTCAAACATCACAATATCACTCAATTCACAATCACAGATATAATATATATTTTTGCAGTAAATAAACACAAATAGTGATGAATGCAATGTCATAGAGAATATAGTCTCATACTCCGAATGCCAAATATAATGGTGGCTAAACCAACCGATCGTTGTGGATGTAGTTCCTCGGAACTCCTCACCCTTTATTTCACCAAAACAATGTGTGGTAGAACCACCTTTCTCCATACAATCCCACTCCATGCACATGCTATTGTCACGCCCTTGGATTTTAAGAACCGAGACGTGCGGCCTTGGACGCCTTGATCTAGTTTTGACGCCCAAGTTAGCCTTGGAAAACTAAGCGAGAAGGCTTAGTTTAGGCGGAAACGAGTTATGATGGTAGAAGAAGAAGTGTGCGAGGAAAATATGGAAATCTTATTATCCGAATAAAAGTAACAAAGCTGGTGCCTAACGAAGCCAAGCGTAATCGAGAAAACAAATAAAGGTGAAGTAAATAATGAGGTGGGGGTAAGCCTCCTTAAATAGCCCCCTCTAGTCCTAGTCTAACTAGGATTACTAATCCTCCAAGGACTAAAACTCCTTGGTTCCTAACTAAGGAAGGACTCCTTCATGGAGTGAAACTCGTGGCCTCCTTTAGGTGCCTGATGAATCGGTCCCTAAGGTGTGGTCGGGCTCGGCCCCTGATGGTGCGACAGGGCTGGCCCCCGGGGTGCTAGTCTCTTGGGCCCTGTGTTGTGCGTTGGAATCGGACCCTTGGGTGCGGGCCATGACACTCTCCCCCACTGGTTCTTGCGACGCCCTCGTCGCTCGGCTATGATGGTATCAGCTGATTTGGTCCTTAAATTGCCATAGTCCCTCGGCTGGTTCCCAACTAGCCTCACTGTCGGGAACTCCTTTCCATAGGACAAGGTATTCGTGCCTTGGTTGATGTCCCAGTTTTCGAACGGCTCGCTCCGCTTGAATGTCCCTTATCTCATTCTCATATGAGATTTTTACTCCAATTGATGCTCGGTGCAACTCGGCTCAATTCGGGTCTGTTTCATCTTGGTGGAATGGTTTTAGAAGACTTACATGGAACACCGGGTGTGCGCGGATGGTTGCGGGTAGTTCCAATCGATAAGCCATGGTGCCTATTCGCTTCAAAATTTTGAATGGTCCCTCATATCTTCGAACTAGGCCTTTGTGTACGGTTGGGTTTCGAAGAATCCCTGTTAGCTTGGCAAGGACTAAGTCTCCAACTTGAAAGTTTACGTCCTTTCACTTTGTGTCTGCCCACTTCTTGGTCCGTTTTCTTGCTTTGTGTAAGCAAGCATGGGCTAAGTCGTGGTGATCTTGCCATTCTGTGGCGAACTTGTGTGCTGTTGGATTCGGTCCGTCATACTTGGTAGTGACTGAATTGGGTGTGAGTGGTTGATGTCCAGTCACGGTCTCGAATGGGCTTTGATTTGTTGCCTCGCTTCGTTGCAAATTGTATGAGAATTGAGCCACATCTAGTAGTTTTGGCCAATTGTATTGGGTGACACTTACGTAGTGTCTCAAGTAAATTTCTAGTAGTGCATTTACTCGTTCTGTTTGCCCATCTATTTGGGGATGGATGCTTGTTGAAAAATTCAAACTTGATCCCATGAGTTTGAATAGTTCGGTCCAAAACCTACCTGTGAAACGGGTGTCCCGATTGCTAATGATTGTCTTTGGCACTCCTCAATATTTTACCACATGTTTGAGGAAGAGGCGTGCTGCCTCTTCTGCGGGGCATACTTTCGATGCTGGGATGAACGTTCCATACTTGGAAAACCTGTCGACAACGATCATGATGCTAGATAGACCGTCGGTATTGGGCAGTCCAACTATAAAGTCCATGGATATACTTTCCCATGGTCGTTCGGGGATTGGTAATGGTTGTAGCAATCCTGCTGGTTTGCTCATTTCGATTTTGTCTTGTTGGCAAACAAGGCAAGTTCTCACATATGCTTCTACATCTTGACTCATGTGTGGCCAATAGTATTGTTCCTTAATGAGTGCTAGTGTGCGGTCCATTCCGGGATGACCGGCCCACTTGGAGTCATGACATTCTTTCATGATCTCTTTGCGCAATTCTACAAATTGTGGCACAAATAGTCTGTGTCCTCGAGAATATAATAGATCTCTTTCGCTCCAGAACCTTCGGGTTTTTCCTTCCTTATTGTAGTTGAGGAGCATCTTGGCTGTTGGGTCGTGAGACAACCCTTCTTTGATGCGTGGGATTAGTTCTCCTTTTGGTGTGCTAACATGCTCTATGTTATACCTTCGGCTTAGAGCATCCGCAACCGAGTTGGCTTTTCCTGGAATGTATTCCATGGTGAAGTCGAATTTGGCAAGGAATTGTTTCCAACGGACTTGCTTGGGAGATAACTTCTTCTGGGTCAAGAAGTAACTGTTGGCAGCGTTGTCGGTGTAGACAATGAACTTGGACCCAAGTACATGGTGTCGCCAAGTACGTAGACAATGTACTACTGTTGTCATCTCTTTCTCATGGACTGAGTACTTTTTCTCGGTTTCATTAAGCTTCCGGCTTTAGAAGGCGACTAGATGTCCCTCTTGCATAAGGACGCCACCTATGGCTGTGTCCGAGGCATCGGTAAAGATTTCAAAGGGCTTACCATGATTAGGTAGTGCTAGCACGGGGTCGGTGGCTATGGCGAGTTTTAATTCTTCGAAGGCTTTGCGGCAGTCTTGGTTCCACTCCCATGACTTATTCTTTTTGAGCAAATCGGTCAAGGGGGTGGTGATTTTAGAGTAATCTTTGATGAACCTTCTATAGTAGTTGGCCAGTCCCAAGAATGATCTTAATTCAATTACCTTGGTGGGTGGTTCCCAGTCGTTGATGGCTTTGACTTTGGTTTTATCCATTTGGATTTTGCCCTCTCCGACAATGTGACCGAGGAATGGAACTTTCCTTTGGGCGAAGGTTCACTTCTCTGTTTTTTGACATAGAGTTCGTTTTTTCGTAGTACTTGGAACACTTCTCGTAAGTGTTCGGCGTGCTCCACAAGGGTCTTGTTGTAAATCACTATGTCGTCTAGGTAGCCTACAACGAATTGATCTAGAAAGGGTTGTAGTACCTTGTTCATGAGTGTGCAGAATGTTGCGGGAGCATTTGTGAGGCCGAAAGGCATTACAAGGAATTCGTATGAACCGTAGCGGGTCAAGCAGGCCATCTTGGGTTCATCACCTTCGGCAATTCTTACTTGATAGTATCCCGAACGTAAATCCAACTTGGTGAACCATCTTGCTTCTCCAAGTTGATCGAACAAGTCGGCAATCAATGGGATTGGGTACTTGTTCTTCACTGTGATTTTGTTTAAAGCTAGATAATCTATGCACATTCGCATTGTTCCATCTTGTTTTCTTTGAAAGAGTACGGGTGCACCGTAGGGTGCCTTTGATGGTCTAATGTATCCTGCTTCGAGGAGTTCCTTCAATTGTCTGCGTAATTCCTCGAGTTCAGGTGGAGCCATTCAATAGGGTTTTGGGGCTGGTGGTTCCGCATTCGGGACAAGCTCGATCTTATGGTCGACTTCCCGTTTTGGTGGGAGGGCCTTGGGTAGTACGGGAGGCATTACATCTTTGAATTCATCTAAGATCTGTTTTACCTCCGTTGGGATTTTGTCTGTAGACAGCTCATTGTGTACCAATGTTGCTAGATATGTTGGCTCTTCTTTGCGCATGCCTTTGTTAAATTGGATGGCGGATATCATCTTTGCCTTGATTCCGGATTGTCGACTTAAGGGGACCATGCACGGGTGTGCTGGATCAAGTATGCATAAACAGTTCGCGAATGGGACCGGAAATGCCTTGAGTCGATCAAGGAAGCTTATTCCTATGACGCAGTCGAAGTCATCAAGGGGGATTACCTTGAGTATTTCCTTACCGGACCAATCGCCAATACTGATTTTTTTTTCCTTTTGCTACTCCAGCAATGGGAGTCTCTTTGGAATTCACAGTTTTGATAAATCCTCTTGCCTTCTCCACTTGAAGGCCAAGCTTGTTGGACATTTGCTTGGACACAAACAAGTCGGATGCGCCGGTGTCGACTAATGCACTGACTTGATGGTTTGCTATCGTGATGTTGACAAACATTAGTCCCTTTTTCTTGGAACCCTTCTTAATTTCCATGGAGCTTATAATGGAATTAAGTTTAGGGATTTCCGTTTCGGCGAGGGCTTCATCATCCTCTTCTTCTTGAATGGCTGTCGCTTTCTCGAGTTGGGGACAGTCCCTTTTCATGTGATTGCCCCCACAATTGTAACAACTAAAGTTGTTCTTTTCCCACGGCTTGCGGAGTCTGCCATCTCCGTTGGATTGGTTCTTGGGTCCTTCTTTGGCATGAACGTCCTTGCCCTTTCCGCCATTGCCTTTGTGCCTTGGCTTTTGCTTTGAGTTGTTCGATTTCTTAAATTCAAATTCTACAAGGGAGTCGGCTACGTTCAATGCTTTGGATAGGTCCTGGACACCCATTCGATGTAGTTTCATCTTTGCCCAACGTTGCAATCTGTTTTTAAAGGTAAAAAGGGCATCGGCTTCGCTCATGTTATGAATTTGAAGCCTAAGTTTCGTAAACTTGTTTACATATTCACGGATGGACTTGTCATGCTTCAATTGATGAAGTTTTTCCCGAGCTTCCTCTTGAGCATTTTTGGGTAAAAATGCTCCTTGAACTCGGATTTGAACTCTCTCCAAGTTTTTACAGGAACTTGGCCGTACCTTGATTGAGAGCACCTAAGCCGCCACCAAAGGAGTGCGGCATCCACCAAGTAAACTGAAGCTTTGTTTACTTTGGTGCCTTCATCTTCGATGCCCGAGAGTCGGAAATACTGTTCCAAACCCCACACGAAGTTGTCCACTTCTTGAGTGTTTTTGGCTCCTTTGAACTCCTTCGGTTTTGGCACATCGATCCTGGGCTTAGCTACCGTCGCCTTGCCCACCATGCTGGTGATTACGGCACTTTTGTAGAGGGATAGCTCAACCTTGAGCTTTTGAATTTCCCCCAACAATTCTCCCTTCATCGCTTCCATTGCGGCTTGAATGGAGACATCCTGTTGGTTCAATTTCTCATACGTTTCGTTGAGAAGACCTTGAACCTCTTCCGTGACTTCATCTTTGATCGGATCGATTTTGGCTTCGAGTACCTCGAGGCGATCGTTTACAGCGTCTGCAGCTTCCATCGACTCTTTGGCATTGATTTCGAGTCGATCTATCTTACTTTCAAGCGTTGTAAATCGATCCTTCGAGGCGGCTCTCTTTTTATCGATGGTTTGTGCTTTCGAGGCCTTTGGTGCAGCAGAGCCAGGTTCGGCTCGCTTCTTGTCGATGCCTTGTGACTCCGGGACCTTTTGTGCAGTAGAGCCAGCTTCGGCTCGCTTTTTGTCGGTGCCTTGTGTTTCTGGGGCCTTCGGTGCAGCAGGGTTGGTTTCTTCTTTCTTGGCCATCATGAATGAGCGACCTTAAGCTCTATACCACTTGTCATGCCCTTGGATTTTAAGAACCGAGACATGCGGCCTTGGACGCCTTGACCTAGTTTTGACGCCCAAGTTAGCCTTGAAAAACTAAGCGAGAAGGCTTAGTTTAGGCGGAAACGAGTTATGATGGTAAAAGAAGAAGTGTGCGAGGAAAATATGGAACTCTTATTATCCGAATAAAAGTAACAAAGCTGGTGCCTAACGAAGCCAAGCGTAATCAAGAAAACAAATAAAGGTGAAGTAAATAATGAGGTGGGGGTAAGCCTCCTTAAATAGCCCCCTCTAGTTCTAGTCCTAGTCTAACTAGGATTACTAATCCTCCAAGGACTAAAACTCCTTGGTTCCTAACTAAGGAAGGACTCCTTCATGGAGTGAAACTCGTGGCCTCCTTTAGGTGCCTGATGAATCGGGCCCTAAGGCGTGGTCGGGCTCGGCCCCTGATGGTGCGGCAGGGCTGGCCCCTGGGGTGCTAGTCTCTTGGCCCCTGGGGTGTGCGCTGGAATCGGACCCTTGGGTGCGGGCCGTGACACTATGCAATCAATGCCACAGTTCTCAAAATTCTTATCACATAGCATGTTAATTTATCACAGAGTCATAGTAAACAGATAATCACAGTACATAGAAAATCTAGCACAGGTAGAGAACATACCTCTCGTAGCACAAGTATTAACGCTGACACGGACGTTTCCTACGGTCTGAGCTAGGTCCTAATCTAATTGAATCAGAACCTACAATAAAGTTCTAATAAACAATCTCATTCTAAAATAATACTATGCTACCTAAACAAACTAAAAAAACACATACATGTATCTCGAGCGTTATTCACAGGAGCTAGTTGAATTGGAGGCAGAGATGTGGAGATAAAACATTTTTCTCGAAAACGACGATGTCTCTATTTCAAAAATTAATTGCAACGATAAACAACTGGAAACGAATTTTTTTAATCCAGTTCTTGTGAGCTCCTTTCCTCCAGTGAATTTCTTCATTAAACCATGCATCGATACATCATTGTTAGAAACTTTAATAATGTTTGTACTTGTAAGATGCATCGGTTTACCCAATATACCTAGTTTGGTTGAAACTACTATCCATGATGATTTGCATAATATTCTGCAGGACAGTATCTTGAATAACGGGAAAAAATAAATCAGCAAGGCACTTATCGTCTTAAAATACGAGGATGCTTCTACAAACTTGTTATAAAAGGTCCTCGTAGGCTATTAAAGCTTTAGATTTATTGACTTTTTATGTGTCTGCAATGATTGCAAAAATGATTGCATCACTACCTTTATTTCAAGGTTTACACCTTTACTTGGAAGACAAGATAGATCATTCTTTAACCTACTGATTCCACCATACAAAACCTGAAGACAAAATTTGCATCGAACTTTGGTTCCATCTAATTTCTCAGCATATTCCCAAAACCCAACACACATCTTTTTCCCGAACCATGATAATGATGGGAAGCGACTACCAAGAGCTTCACTTTGACTGAAAGAGAGAGATGATGGGGGAAGTTAAACGATTGTTATCACCAAAATAGGGATTATAGTTCCACTAGGGTTAAGACTTGGACTTGTAAAATTCAAAATACCCCCTCTTAACGTAGTTTTTTTAAGAATACCTTTCAAAATAATCCTAAATTAGGTTTTTAAATTTTGGGAGAAATTAAAATTAGGGTTTTCCTCTAATCAGATTTTGAGGGTGTTACAATATAAGAACTTAATAGATGTTGTCTCTGAAGTTAGATGGTTGGATGCGTTACTAAGTGATATAGGAGTTAAAGAAGAAGCAACCCTTGTGATCTGGAATGATAATTCGAGTACGATAACCTGAGTGTCAATATAATATATTATTCAAAGAAAAAACATATTGAATTAGATGTGCACTTTGCTCGTGAGAAAGTTAAAAAAAAAAAAAACAAGCTTCAAGTGAACTATATGTTCTTGTAGCAGATCAGACTGTAGATGGCTTCACCAAATTGTTATCCAAAGCTTACTTTCAGATTTTCAGGCAACGTCTAGGAGTTATCTCTGTAGAAGAAGTAAAAAGAGGGAAAATTAGGAAGCATGTTGAATATTAATTAAGTTCTTGTCAGTTGTAGTCAGTAACTACTTTAAGTGGTTATCATGGATGGTTAATTAAAACTGATAACTATTATCCTGGTCAGCTGTAATTTGTTAAGATGTTAAACGCCAAGCTTAAACATAGAGTTTTACCTCTTTGTATTCAGTTATCAATAATAAAGGTGAAAAGTTTGATCTCAATTCTCTGGTCTTTATAGCTTTTACATCGGTAACTGAGAGGTTTCTTAACAATGAGCAACATAAAACAGCAACTTAGGTATAGGTTTTAAAATCGGCTAGACATGAATGCGAACCTGTCAACGTCCTGTCGGAACAATGATCTCTGAAAACTCGACACCTGGGGTTGGATCCGAATTACCAGTGGGTAGCAATCTTTGACCATCTATAGTGATAGGCAAAGTAACCCCAAAACATACGTTGTCCCTTCCATGAATCCTATTGGCTTCCACCATTGAACTCCTCAGCTCCTGTTGCCATGCTAGCTCCAAGTTGCACAATACCTCCCCCATGCTCGGCCTCTCGCTTCCCTTGTCCGCCAAACACTTTGTTGCTATAGCTGTAAATGTCTTGAAACATTCAGGGGTGATCTTCCCCTGTAGGAAAGTGTCGATGTTCTGATCCAGGGTCCCCATTTGATAACAATTCAGAGCCCAATCAGCCAAACTTACCTTGCTGTTGTCTTCTTCATTTTCCACCCTCTGTAACAAGGCGGGTCTAGCGAGTAAAACTTCAAATAGAACAACTCCAAACGAGTACACATCGGATTTTTCAGTCAGTTTTCGTCGGCGATAATACTCCGGATCTAGGTACCCGAAGCTGCCTTTCACCAATGTACTTACATGAGTTTCAGATTCAGTCATCATCATATTCGGCCCGATTTTGGATAACCCGAAATCCGAAACCTTGGCCTCCCAATTTTCATCTAATAGAATGTTTGTAGTTTTCACATCACGGTGAATGATACATCGCATCCCTGAAGTGTGAAGGTAATGGAGTCCTCGAGCTACACCGATGCAAATCTTGAGCCTCTTCTTCCACGGAAGAGGTGATTCCTTGATCTTGTAAAGGTGGTCTGCTAAAGTACCCTTTGCCATAAAACTGTAGACGAGAATCATTTCATTAGCTTCCATGCAACAGCCGATCAAGGAGACTAAATGACAGTGTCGAAGCTTCGAAAGTATGGCGATTTCGGTTTGGAATTCATTGATTCCTTGGCGTGATTCGGGATTCGAACGCTTTATAGCAACGGTGGTTAACGTATTTCCATCAATAATGCAACCCTTGTACACCTTCCCAAACCCTCCCGAGCCAAGTAATAAGGCATCCGAGAAGTTCTCAGTCGCCAACTTCATCTCAGCAAGAGTGAAATGTGGGCAATCTTTTGACGACAGTAAATATTTAGTTGTTCTTACTTTCCAATTTAAGTAAGCTTGCCAATGTAATTTCAAACATAAAACGACCCACCCACCGTACATTACAGACAATAGTACTCCAACCACTGTGAAAACTATGCAGAAAACAATCCAAAGGATATGAGGATGACTTGCAGATGAAGGTACCTTTCTTGCTTTGAATGGATTAGGTCCCGAGAGTGAGTTGTTTCCATCAGATAGTTTGAAGATTTCTAACCCATTCAAGACTGCAGGCACGCTATAACCTGAACCTATATGTTGTTGCATGAACATAAACAGAGATACTTCCTCCTGGTGTTCTCTTGAGAGACTAAGATTCACAAGAAAATCTCTATGCACGGGAACTCCCATCTCCTGAATTAAGCTGGTTTCTGCATGAAAGGCACCGGAGTTGGTATAAACATGAACATCGATTCGATTTTCGTGGTCAAAATTCATATTTCTATGCGTGTATAAATGAAACCTAATGAGATAAATGAACCCAGAATCTACAGGGAGTGACCAGGTTATGTAATCTCTAAGAACCAATGACTGTCTAGCTGTTGTATAAACTTCCTTGGGGGCAGCGTAAGTTTGCAGCATCTCGGAGCCAGCGCTAATGTCTGCATTCTTGAAGTGAACAACTTGTGTGTTAGGAAACAGATCATTGCCTTGATCTCCAGACCAGGAACGAGACATGCCACTGTCATGAGCAGCTGAGATAGCGGAACCTCCGACGTTCACACGATACAAAGTCTCGAGAACTGTACGGTTCATCGAGAAAAATTGATTTTGTCCAATGATCGGCAATCGCAAATCTCCTAGATAAAGCTTCGGAGGCACAGAAACAACCTCGATCATGTTGACGAATCCATAGGCATCGGGATAATCAGAAGATGGGGTGAACAATATATTCAACGTATAGCCATCCACAACAACACAGTATTCCTTAATGATCTCAACATCAGAAGCTATATTATCGTAGGAAGACTTGGAAATAGATAAAAGATTGAAGTTGCCGATACTAACATTAAACAATGCTTTGGATATGCTTAATCCTGTATAAGAGATGGGATAAAAATGAAGCCTTACGAATTTGGGACCAGGTGAGACAGTAAATGTGCAATTGGATTGTGTCTTAAATATGCAGGCAGATGTTTTCGAAAATTCAAGTTCACTAGGGTTGGACATTGACACTCGATAAAAACTTGGTTTGGAACTGAATTCGGATCCCTTGTTAAGGCTCCATGCTTGGATATTAGGAGTCGGCATAGTTGTGGACGAAGCACAACTTAGGATTTCAGACGAACCGGAGACAAAGAGATGCCACAGGAAGATGAGTCTGAGTAACATATTACAAAAACAAAAGTGTATTTTTAGTGTCTGTTTTGAGAATACCAAAGGTTGAAGATGGAACATCAATTAGAAAGGAAAGAAAAGAAAGAACAAAAAAGTTGACTTCCATACCGTGTGGACCCCTAATATAAATGAACGTGCAGTTAGGACTGGGGAAGAAGAAAATGAAGTTTTGAATTTATCAACCCGTGTGGATGGGAGTAGTGGTGTTCAAATCCGGGTACCTAGTTATTTGGGTACCCGAAGTACCGGATATCCGGACCTTCGGGTAGTTAAATTTTCGGTCCGTGTTTAACCCGGATTTTTCGGGTACTCGATACTTCGGGTACTCAAATAACCGGTATCCGAAAATTCAGGTAGTCGGGTACCCGGTTTTTTAATTTTTTTTTATAAAATTTTAAATTTAATTTTAAAAAATATATATAATTTTAAAAATTTGAATTTCATAATCCAACATTGAAATATAAAATTTTAAAACACTAGTTACATAATTTAAACATAAATTGTAAGACCTAAATTATAGAATCTAATTCGAAACAAAACATAACATCGAAAGGATTTTTTTAAAAAATATTTTTTAAATATTTTTAATTAGTTTATTTATTTTAATATATAAAAATTAATGATTAAATAGTAAATAATCTTGAGTTGATTTTCTTATTCATCAATGCATGTACAAAAATAGTGTATATCTAAATGAGTAAAGTTCGAATTTTGTCAACTCAATAAACTAAATTTATAATTTACAATGAATCTTAATTTTATTTTTTTAGAACGAGTCCCTAATTTTTTTAAAAAAATAAAGTTTGTGGGATTGAGATTTAGAAATTAGATTGTTTGATATGGAAATATAATAATATAAGTATATTTTGTTTAAATAATAATAATATTTAAAATAAATAAAAAATAAAAAAATTAGAATCGGGTACCCGAAAGTAACCGGATACCCAAAAATTTGTAATTTTGTGACCCGGGCCCGACCCGAAAAATGACGGGCCGGGTACCCGACTCGGACCAAAAAAAATTTTCGAATAAATACCCGATTTTTTATGTTCAGGTAGTCGGGTCAAATCATTCGGGTCGGGTATTTTTGAACACCCCTAGATGGGAGTGAGTGCTTTGAGTGCACAGATTGCGGATAACGTTTGCTACACTGCATGGGTAAGATACCGTCTGGAAGTGGACATGACGTTTAGGTTAAACGATAAATTATATCACGGGTACGTAAGTTGTACCACGTTATTTATAGATTAACTACTAAAAACTATTTACCTTATTTTTTTTTTTGTATGTCATATTTTTTTAAATAAATTTTCACTCATATTTAATATTAATTCATTTTAAAAACAATTTTTTAAAGTGAAGATTTACTTGAAAAATATATGACATAAAAAAATAATGAAACGGATAATTTTTAATAATTAATCCCATAAATACGTGATAAAACTTATCTATAATATAATTTCTCAGGTTATATGGAGTTTACCGTTTACGTGTCCAATGGTTCCTTAAAGATCTGTCATCACTTCAGAAGGTTTGCTTTCGGATGGTAAAACTTTGGATTCCAGGAGGGATGACTAATTCTGGTGACTGGTAAGCAACATCAAGATGCTCAAATTGGCATTCATCATATATATTACGTGTCCAATGGTTATTTAAATTAATCTTCACTCATATTTAAATAATTTGATCGTATGATATATCAATAAAAAAATATTTTTATATTACTATATAATTTTATAAAATTATTTTTTATTGATGTATCATTTTATCAAGTCAACATTTATATTTGATATTATTATGTTAGTTCCATTTCAACGTGCACTTTCATATAGATTTATCATATTATTTCTAATCATTTATCATTAGTCTATAGTTAAACCTCAAAATTGACTTCATTGTCATAGTCGATAGCCTCGCTCAACATCACCATCATCACCACTAGAGGCCTCCCATTTCCCCTAATTATCCGTCACTAGTAACTAGAGAGAGGCATGTCAATCCAATATCAAACACTTAAGATCTTTTATTTTTGTTATTTGACTTTTGATTGACATGTCTCTCATTAGTTTTGAGTCGTTACATTTAAAATTTAATTATTTTAATGTTTGGACATAAAAACTACTAAAAAGGTGAATGAGATTTTTATTCTACCGAGTCTACTCATTAAATCAACTTATTGAATTTACTTGTCTAAGTCAACTCAACGAGATCCGGCAGTGATCACTAGCGTCGAGACGATGCTGGAGAAATTGAAAGGCCGAGAAGGCAACGAGATCGAAGTGTTTGAAGAGTTCAGGGAAGTTATATCGAGAACTGGTTTTGGAAGTCATTCCTTAGAAGGGAAGAAAATCTAGGATCTGTTGACGAAATTATGAATTCTAGTCTACAGAAGTTACTACAAAGCTAGTATTCCTGTTATCGGGTAATGTTTTTTTCGTTGCAATAATGATAAAAGATAATTTTGTTTTTGTTTCCCAGCAAGTTGAAGATGTGGTGGTTGAGTGCAAAACATTCTACTTTGATGGTCAAGAAACAACGAATTCCTTGCTAGCAAGGACTGTACTGGTTTTGGCAAGAAAAAACCAGAAAAGAGGTTCTTGAGGTATTGTCAAAATTTATAATTTAAATTCCACCCGAAATTATTAATTAGTACTAGTAAATAAGTGTCTAAATGAATAATATAAGTAAATTTTAATGTTTTGATTCGTTATGAAACAGCTTTCATGTACCTAATTTTTGTAACTACCGGTGTATCGGACTAGTTGTCAACAATGGATAGAGCTTTGTTGATTTGGAAATAAACAGGATTAACATATAAAAAACAAAATCTGCACTGATTCTATTACCGGACATCAAATCCCATAATCATTACCATCCTAAATTTGCTCTCATATATTTTTGATAAAAATATATTTTGATATCATTTTTAAGAAAAAAAAAAGTCATATTAAAGGACGCAAGTTCAAAACTTGGAGATAAAATTTATGTCCTCTGTGAAAACAACAATGTTAGAAGGAACAACATTACACCCCGAACATGAATCGTAATATAAACAAGAATATTACCGAAAAATATATAGATATAGATATAAATATTGACACTCACTTTCAAATTTGAATAATATATCTTGCATTCATATCCCGAGACAGAGCTAGAATCAAACATTATGAGGGGTAAGGGTCTATTAAACTTTAAAATCTATAAAATGGGACGGACAAAAATCTTATTTAACTATTATTTATACTAATAAGGTCCCTATATGTTATTATAACAAAAAAATTGTGAGAGACAAGAACCCCTCTAGTTACATACCTACCTTCGTCCCTGTAATCATATCAGAGTTATATACTTAATTCAAAATTATGTTGATTTTGTGGTATTTATCCGAATCAAAGAAATAACATCTTGACTTCACATTCATATATTTTTGCTGAATATGCAAAATCAATTACAGAGACATAAATGAAGCGTTTATGAATCACTTTACGTATATGTCGAGAGCTTAGATTTAAAGAGAGTTAGTAGAGGTTAAATGTCATATATCCATATCCAACACATGCATACCCTTGTCGGACGTATACCTGTCCGGCCAGTCATATAAGTAACATAGGCTTTTCAAATGTGCCGCCGAGGTCTCTTGGCAAGAGCAACACATTGATTGTATCTAAAACAATCAACCAGATGGTCGATCGTCAATCCGGCAGCTTGCATGAATGAATAAACGATGACCGGACCGACAAACCGGAACCCTCGTTTCAACAAGTCCCTGCTAATGGCTTCAGCTTTTGGAGTCCTAAGAGGAACATTCCTAGGGTACTTGTATTTGTTAATGGTCGGCTTGTGATTCACGTAACCCCATATGAAGCTACTGAAAGATCCAAATTCCTTCAAAATCTGTGTATTTGGATAGGGATTAACAAATCATTGAAGTAACTGCATTTTATAATCAAAATTACGAAGAAATAAATTCGGAGGAATATTCAACAAATTTAGAGTTCGAATCTTAACGTTCGTAAAAAATCCTTATCTGGATTCTATAACTGTAATAAAAATTTATATTTAAAACTTGCCCTTTGTATGCATTTGGCATTGTGTATTATACACCTCACTCTGCTCTCAGCCAACATGATTGCTTTGTTTGATGATATGTCATGGATTTCTTGATCTCCCATTTTTGCAACAATTTCAGGATCAAAACCAGAAAAGGCTTCTCTGTAAGATAATTTTAAGAAATAAATTTGCAAGCTTTAGTTCAAAAAATAATTAAAATTTTCACAGTACGTAGCGAATTCGGAAATCGAATACTAAATCATTAAAACATGTATAATTCGAACGAAAATTCAAGAATATCCGAGTCCGACTGTACCTATAAATCTGTTTTCTTTTGAAAATCTCAGTCCAATTGTAATCCATCAGCATACCCGACAACGCCAGCAGCTCGAACAATTGGCTGTTTGATCATTTATAACTTGAAGATTCATATAGAAAAACAAAGATTGTGATTTTATTGCATCCGAACAACTTACTTGTCATCATAAACAGGAACTCCCCACTGTTCGTCATGAAACGATATGTATGCTTTATCTACACAAACAAAAACCAACAATTAAAAAATCGTTATTTAAATCTGTAGACAATTTCTTGTTGTCTTAATATTGCAGATGCTCTAATTATTCACAATATTCTATAGCTTAGATGACTGTATGATACAAATATTTTATACTATCATGTTGGTAAAAGTAAACGATTCTATTTATTTCGAACATGTATGTCAAATACAAAAACTACTCCGAGGGAAGTAATAACTAATAATAGTATTGTGACAGAAGATAATTGGTTGATTGATTAAATGGATTGGGGAGATTTTAGTTGGATATTGGGAAAAAAATTATTAAGACAAAGATTCAACACCACCTATCAGACACCAGGGTAGTTGAGATGTCGTCAAAAAACAAATTAATGAACATCATCAGTATTATTATTATTATTATTATTATTATTTTGACTCTATTATTAGTATTATTATTTATTATTATTTTGACTGTATTATTACTATTTATTATTATTATTATTATTAAATAATGACCATTATCAACATTAAGGTTTTGGTACAAAAGTAATGTCAAATAATTGAACGCACAAATAATTCCAAAATCTTAAGCCGGTCGAAAACGCTAAAGTAGACAAGCTGGATGAGTGATTGATTAGTTTAGTTGCATGATCACTGCCAAATTAAGATTCTAGCAAAGCAAACGGGACGGAACCAAAATTTGGAGTTTGGAGACAAAACCTAAAGATTTGGAAGAAGCAAATTTATAAATAAACTATTTTTTAAAAAAAATAAATTAGAAGACAAAAAAAAAATTCAGGAATGAGGGAACGATTATCCTTCCCCACCCTTACGTATTTCGTCTCTAAAACAATCACAAAATACTCCTTTGTACTAGTTTATGTGTTTTACCATATTCATATCCAATCCAACATGAGTATGGTATATGATTATTAAGTATAACCGTGAAACACATATCCAATGGCACGTTATTTGCAGTTTTTTGTAATGAATAGGATCAAATTCTAAAAACTTAAAGTAGGGGACTGACTTCATAATTTTCGTAAAGTTAATGGATGAAATTAAAATTAGACCTTATCGGTAACGTACCACTATTCTCTGTAACCCAATTGCATCGCCTCACTTCTCCATTTCCAGGGTCCTGCTGCGGTGGTTCCCGGCATTGTCGGACAGTTTTAACGACCGGCGTGAATGCTCTCCTCTCGTGATGAGGCGCAATCAAGCTGAGAGCTAAGGAGATCTTCTGTTCCAACGGTGTAGTACTACTCGAATGATCAGTCATCGACGAGTCATTCGAGTTTTGCGATAGAGACAACGATAACGACGATAGCGACAATGACGAACCGCTTCGTTCGAGCCCAATAGGGTAGATTTTCTTCAAGTTCTTCGGTGACACATGATGGCTTTGCGCCGGCTTCTCTATTTCTTTCTTCTCCATAACATGTTTCCTTACATTTGCTCTAGACATGTTGGAGAAAACCATGGAGTCCTCTTGTTTTTTTAATGTGAAGTTGAGTTTTAAATGTCGGAATAAAGTTTAGGGTTCCATATATTAAAGTTGGCATGGTTCAGTTGGTGAAACATGAATTTCATTTTTTTGGACATTTATTAAGCAAAACATAAAAAAATTAAAACAAAAACAGTAGGTTGGTAAGTTGGATATATTCCATATTAGTTTATTAAAAAGAATAATACTTTTAAATTATTGAATTAGACCCTTAAGCTAACCTGATAATTTATTTAATGAAGCTACATGCATAATTTATATAATATTTAATGGTCAACTCATGTTTTAAAATATTTAATCCATATTTTAGTGATTTAGATTCTCATTAATTGGCTATATTACTTAAACTAATATGTAGACCATGCCCAATGATGTTGAAGGATTATCTGTTTACACTGTTATTTCGATTTTCTTTTAAAATAGTTGGTTTGTTAAAATGATAAGTTAAAATCTTTTTAATTAAATATTTTTGATTCGATTCGAATTACGGTCCTACCAAACCATGAACACTTCTGAACAAGGCAAAGGAATTGACGGGATTTCTTTGTCTGTGCAGTCCACAGGTTTGCCTCAAAATCTTTAGGACTAAGGAGTGTAAGTTAAGAATCATCATTTTTTCTCTTTGCATTGAGAAAAACACTGCAACTAGAAAGACATTGAATAAAAACACCTAAAATTCACCTTCCGTAATATATTAATTCCACCACTAAAACTTATCAGATTAAATAGATTTTTTATCGAAGAAATTAATTTAGTCTTTCGCTGAAAACACATTCAATTAAGTCTTTCAATTCGTAAATTACATTAAATTAATTCTTTAATCGATGTTATGGTTACAATACGAACATGAGAGCTAATTTTATAAGATTAGCATTTTTTTCCTACTGAGTAAAAATTCCATTTTAAGCATCCTCTTGTTAAGTGTCTGATTTTAATTTTCTTGGATGTAACACTGATTATGTTTGGTAAGATTTGTCTTTTTCTATTTTGAGCATCCTATTATTTTGTTTTGTCTTAATGATGATTTTATCACCAAACTATATCTCCCAACAAATAACTTTTCTTGCCATTCTCATTCATATTTATATTTATACCAAATGTCTTTGAATGGATAGTTTTGGAGAGTAATAAAAATATTGTAATAAATACATATACTTTCTAAAACTTTACATTTAATAGATATATTAAAAGTAGACTGGTATGTTTGGATAAAAGTTTAACTACTCTCTTAATAATCATACTCTCCTGGGAAAGTCTACTTTTTAAAAATAAAAATCGGTTTAATTCAATACAATGACATTTGAATTTCTTTTTTATCATTCGGTTTTCATGCTCATAAAAAACTTGTTATACTTTGTTGTTATTCGGATCCGGGTCTCATATTAGGTCGGAGTGAAGGAATGGGTAGATGTTATGAACTTTGAGTGATTGATTATGATTGTGTATGTAGGGATGAAGAAAAACTCGGATTTAATAAAATTAATTTTTTAATTTTTGATTTTTAAGTCAGGTTTAGATTTGGTATACAAATTTTTTAATCTACTCCGATACTAAAAAGGTATGTCCTCTTATAATATAGAAAAATCTAACACATGGAAGTTTAATTTATTTAATGTTTGTTTTCTGTTAGATAAAAATTTGTCTTTAAAATTTTGATAAAATACTATGTCCTAATTTTATGATATATTATTATGTTGAACACATTATACTTGAAATTTTAAACTAAATATGGAGTTTGTGCTGTGTGAAATTTTGTACTAGTGTTTTCTTAATGCTGAAGAAGACTCAGATTCTGAAACTCCCAGCAGCTATGGTAAGAGATGAGTTGTGCTACAGATTTAGTGTTCGCAACAAGTAGTCCGGAGGTAGAGGAGTTTTTACAGACCGGTCTAAATCTCATTGGGCTACCTCAGATGGATTCAGTCTCCTTTGAAAGTACAGACGCACGTACATGTAAGCCCTTGGATGATCAGCAAAGCTTGGTCTCTTCTGATTTAATTGCTGTGGCCTGTCTGATTTTCAAACAGAGAATCTTTGTGCTTATTGATCAGACATGTTTTGGGGGGGATTTTATTTTTGGGTTTTGAACTGAATGGTTTCTTTTTATTGGAATCATCAGTCTATGGTATCTTAGATTCTGTTCATAGACAACTGTTATACATGTCTGTCTGAATTGTTCCCTTGACAAACTCCAAGTTTGTCACAACAAAGCCCCAGAAATCGAAAGGGCACCAAAATATAACATCATTGCAGTTGCAATGAATTCAATGCGATTGATTGAAAAATAACGTGCAAGCTAGATAGTAGATAGTATCTGCTTTGACTGAAACCCTCCCAGATTGTTTGGCTTTCGGGTCAAAGTGGACAATAGCTGACAAACAGAGGTTTTACATGTTGCAAATGTAAAATCAACACTAACCTACATCAGACTACACCTCCGGCTGAACCTGGATGGGTAAATCGTCTCTGCTTTTTGTTGCCATATATGCTTCAAAAACCGACACCAGTAAGGAACTATTCATACATCAAGTCATAGATGAAAAGGTTCACATAACAAAACATTTTTATAACAATGTTGATGAGCTGGCAACATTCATTAAGACAAAAATACTTCCCCGCTCCACTGGAAGAATGAATCAAGGAAACCTGATAATTTTGGAAACAAGTCGGAATGTGTAAGCAAACTTGAGCACCAAATTATAGCATATGCAAAAACGATGTAGCAATATCAAGTCTCAGCAATCATGGTCCAGAAACGATGAGAACAAACATACCCTGGAATCTGGATCGCCATCTTCAATATTCAAGCCTCTTTTCTTGTTATTCTGTGATTTCAAGCAAGGGATGATGATTAGAAACATGGGTCTACAAAAGGTAATCCAAAAGAGAAATCCGATGTTATAAAAACTACAAAATAAAAGACTGGTGCTTGAATCTAAACTTGCCTACAGAGCCAAAAGAAGCAAAGAATACGATAAAAAGAATTACGGGTAGATTGCAATGTACAAACTAAAAACACAGATCAAGCAGAGATACGACCATATAGATAGGCATGCACGATGAATCTCAGTAAACTGAGAAAAGTTACCGTGAAACTAAACGAATATTTACTCAAATTCCATGTAAACAACCTTAAACAATTTAAGGATTTAATTGTACCTAAGAAGCTTCCATGTGTTGACCAGACTCGCATATTGTAGCAGTCATACAGAAACTATGCAGAACCGGACCCAAGACACAATAACACAAAAGTGAACAATGTTTCAACAAGCATACCTAATATTCAAATCACTACACAATTAATTGCTATGTGCAAAAGGCTTGATCCCCTAAAATAACATTAATAGGCAGAAAAATCTCCTCACCTGAAGCAATAAATTCCCAAAGCTGTTGTAATTTCATGAATAACCGAAGTGGCAAAGTGTAAGTAGAGGGACCCTATTTGATGAAAAGAGAAATATCAGACAAAATATTGCATCATAGAAGAATCACCTACAGTAACTAAGAAAGCAGCATTGTACCTGTGAATACGCAATAACCGAGAAGAACCCAAAAATCATCAACTAAGGGAACACTGAAGGGAAAAAGGTAAACATCAATTAGCAATCATGTTCAAAACAACGGAAAAAGGCATGCAATATATCAGGTTAGAAGTATGTTTACTCAGACTCAGGTGTGTAAGTATGTTCAAATTTATTTTTTTTTCCCTGAATTAAATTTATTTGGAGGGTCCTTGAAGGATCATGTCCAAGTATGTGCAAGAAATGTCAAACACAGGTACTTCATGAAAAATGAAAAGCCAGATAACGATATGGTCAAAAAGCAAAATCTCACACATACCCATCATTCAGCCTAGCAGTAAGAGCATTTGCAATTGCCAATGGAAGATACAAGAGTGACTGCAAACAAAATATACATAGAAGAGTTGAACAATTTACTGATGAAGTTTAGGTGGGACTCGTATTTAACATGTTGATTCGAATAAGAATGTTACATACCATGCACATGTTCATTTTTAGTCCCTTGGGTTCATCACACAAGTGAGCTAAGATCATCCGTCCCTATCAAAAAACATAAATCCCTTGGTAATCATTTCAATAGGAATTTGTCTTCCTACCTAATCAGTACTAATAAATGATTCCAGGTGTTGTTTGGAGAAAGAAAAACCTAAAGCGTAAGAAATACTCATGGTACAAGCAACATATTTATAAGGAAATATAGAAGTTATGGAATTGTAAAAAAAAGATGGAGACAAAAAGAAATATGAAGATAGATACAAACATAAGCCATATAAATAAAACTTAAAAGACATGCATAAGTGCTCCTTCATAGAAAGGAAGATTTTAAACTGTTCAACTTATAAAGGTGTAATAGAGAGTAATTCCAGGAGTTGATAAAAATACCCCTCATCAAGAAGGCCGCTCAAAATAAACAAATAGAAAGAGTAAAAACTTAATCATATAAGAATATCAAGGACTTGTTTACTCTAATACATAGAAATCATTAAAAGAAAATTTGAGTGAAGAGGGAGAGAAATGGACAAGGGAATAGAAAGAACTTTCTATTTAGTTATCAAAGAAGTGTTAGAGCTTGATGAAAAGTCTAAGTTAACGAGGAGTGTTAGTGTTTTTATTCAATATGTAATTAGAGTTTATTCTTAATTAGTAATTTAGATTTATTAAAAGTCTTATTTAAATTAGGAATAAATATTATTTAAATTAGAGATAAAGTATAGTTTTAGTTATATTAAAACTCTATATTAGCCTATTTAAAGGCTTACTGTGTAAGCATTTGAGAGTAAAGAATAATAAGAAAATACAGAGAAACACATTGTTCTCACTGAAAAATTTTTGTTCTTCTTCTTCAAATAATAAATCTCTAACCACTGATCACATACAAATCACCATCATTTATTACATCTACGGCCACCATGGCCCCTTTCTCACATTGTATCATGAGCCAACAACGATCTTGATGATGTCACTGCTACTGCCATCTTTAATCTGAAATATGTCAACGGTCTAACTTTTAGATGCACGTTATTTTTTTTCCGCTGTTGTTATTAGACCACACTCGTTCTCTAGCTTCTCTATCGTGGGAATCTTACATCTCTAGTGAAATTTTTACTCGTTTAATTTTATTGGTTCTTTATTTAATGGTTCTATCTTAGCCAATAAAAAAGATAGGTGAAAAGGTTATAGTTTGGCCTTAAAAACTATTTGTGTCACGATCCGAGTTTCAAGACTCGGAGTCAGGTTAACCCGAGGTTATGGGCCTCGTAGTTGGACTTATTGGGCCTTGTTGGGCTCAAGGGTTTTGTTGGGTTCAAGGGTCTTGTTGGACTTGAGTTTGTAAGAGGGTTTAGAGGTAGTTTGGTAATTGGATAATTGGGGTATTTAGGGAGGGTAAAAGGGAGTCATTTTCTGCATGTTGCAGAGAATGATCTCACACCCCTTTTATTGTCTTCTTTCTCATTTCCTTCATCTATTTTCACTCCCAAACCCAACATCAAAGGTGGAATATTGAGTGTTAGAGTGTAGAATCTCGTTTTACTGCTTGAGGGAAGTTTGTTCAGCTTAGAGAGATCTATCTTTCAAGGTAAGTGGGGTTTAAAGTGGTGGAAGTAAAGTTTTTAGTGGGGGTTTTGTAAAAGAATGGGTTTTTGTTTTGGGAGGGTTTTAGGTTGGTTAAACGTTCATTTTATCTTCTTAGAAACGGCAGAGTGATAATCCTTTGGTCATCCATTAAGGTGCTTGGGCAAGGAGAAGGTTTGAGAGCTTGATGTGGAGCTTCTTCAGCTCGTTTTGGAGGTTGGTACACTTCCAAATCCTTTGCATTTTCAGGTGCATTATCATTTTAGCATGCTTGATTGATTGTGTGATTGTTTGGCTAGGATAGAACCTTTGCATGCTTTAATGGTGTTTTGATTTTTAATTGATGAAAATGAGTAAAATTGATTAAAAACTCACTTAAACTACTTTATTAATGAGTAAGAATGATTTAAGATCGATTGGGGTAAATTTGGTTAAGGTTCTTAAGAATTTTAAGTTGCAAACATGCATTTTATGCAGAGGGTATCGATACCTCTAGTATGGGTATCGATACCATAGAGAGAAAAATAGGTTGTTTAAGGCAGGCGTATCGGAACGCCTTGCCCGTGTTTCGGAACGGGACCTTCCAATAGCATTTTGGTTCGATACCCTCTTTGAGGTGTATCGAAACAGGGGTATCAGAACGCAAAAGGGAGCGTTTCGATACTGGGTGTTTCGATACACCTTGGCTTTTCACCCAAAATTTCAAGGGATGAGTTAGGAGGTTCTATAATTCATGTTATGGGTTCACATGGGTCGTCTAAGACATAAAATGATTAATGAAACTTGAAATTGATAATAAGGGTCTTAACATGAGAAATTATGCTTGCATGCTCGGTTTTGGCTTGGTTGATGTATTGTTTGATGTAAAATCCTAAGTGGATCGTCTTGTATGGTTTGTATCTTTGTTTTGTGGGATCCGGATACCCAGTGAGTGATAATGGTGTAACACAACGAAAACCATCCGATATGAGATTCCGAGTGATGTATCGAAGACCATCCAATGTGAAATTACGAGTGATGACTTTGCTCGATGTGAGATTCCGAGCCCCACTCAATGTGAGATTTCGAGTGAAGACTCGATGCGAGATTTCGAGTATATTAGCTCGATGTGAGATTCCAAGCCGGGTGGGTCCCCCAGCATCGGGTTAGTAGTGAGCCTCACTTTTGATTTGTTTACTTTATGCTTTAATTGCATTTGGCATGTCATATCATCATATTATCTTATCCCGCATGTTTATTGTTATGATTCACTTGAAAACACAGTCGATAGGTTGTGTACCCACTGAGCTTTCGTAGCTCAGCGTTTTGGAATTTGTTTTTATGCGTAGGTAAGTAGACGGACGTTCGGGCGGACATGACAGAGCACCATCTTCGGAGATTTCAGCATTGACCGGTTGGTAGAGTATAATCACTAGATTATTTGGGCTATGTATTCGTAGAACCATTGTTGTAATTGTACTTCTATTTTATTTTAATTATTAAGGTCAAATGTTTTATCAAACTTGTATTTGGAGCTCGGATGATATTTTAGTTTGTGAAACTACTTTGGATTTTAATATCGTTTTAAATTATGTCATATTTAATGGTTTGACTTGGATTTGATTTGAAATTTTATGGATACGGGTTGGGCTTGTGTCCCAAATGTGACTCTCGGGTTTGGGGTGTTACAGTTTGGATTGGTTTTATCTTAGTCATCCATCCAAAAAGATAGATGAAAAGATTATAGTTTAGCCTTAAAAACTAGATAATATTCTTTAAGGATTCCACATCAAAGATCCAAACTGTAACTCTAATCTGTGTAACTATCAACTTGAGGGGGAGTGTAGATTCCTTTGATCGCTTCGTATATCATTCACATCAGATCTTTTAATCAAGAATCACATGTTGGAGCATCTCAATCAAAAACTCCTGACCTGAGGACATGGAGCATTTTTCTTGAAGAAACAATAGAAGAAAAAAGAGTAGGACATCACATCTAAGATTTAAGTTGGTGCTCTACTACGTTTGTTCAGTAGCTTGAGGGGGAGTGTTAGTTATCCAAGATGTGTTAGAGCTTGAGGAAAAGTCTAAGTTAACGAGGAGTGTTAGAGTTTTTATTCAATATGTAATTAGAGTTTATTCCTAATTAGTAGTTTAGATTTATTAAAAGTTTTATTTAAATTAGGAATAAATATTATTTAAATTAGAGATAAGGTATAGTTTTAGTTATATTAAAACTCTATATTAACCTATTTAAAAGCTTACATTGTAAGCATTTGAGAGTGAAGAATATTAAGAAAATACATAGAAACACATTGTTCTCTTTAGAAAATATCTTTGTTCATCTTCTTCAAATAATAAATCTATAACCACTGATCACATACAAATCACCATCATTCGTTACATCTACGGCCACCATGGCCCTTTTCTCACACTTTCCGAGGAATCAAAAGCACCACATATTAAAATAGTAAAAAGTTTTATTGTTACAAAGCAAACGGAAGGTAAAAAATACTATTGACTCATATTATGCATCCAAGCTAGAAGCAAACAAGCAATCAAGGAATAGTCAAACTACTGAAAAAGCTAGTTTTTCACTCATAGTTACCAACAACAATAAAAAAGAGGACACGGGAGAGGATTTAAACTAGCGGAATTAACTCATTTATTAGATAACAAACTATAAATGGAAGTATTACAAGATCCCAATAAACAACAGAGTAAACTTACCACAAGGAACCCAAATGCAAGTCCAGTTCCTAGTATAACCAAGTGTGGGAAGTTTCCCATGATATCCGAGGGTGATAGATAATCCCTTTACATTGAAAGAAAAAGGAATAAAGTTCTATGTAAGGCCTAAAAGAAATAATAGAGAAAATTATAAAAACGGAGAGGTTCAATTTACCAAACAAGCACTCCACCCATTAGTACAACAAAAGGATAAAGCTGCCAAGAAAGAACAAGCAAACCTCTTTTAAGCAATTAAGCATACCAGGAAGGAAGAACGAAATTCATTATATATAACTCAATTACCATTGCTAATGCCAATAACATGTTTCCTTTTCGTGCCTGAACGACCTTATGGACATTCTGAATACTGCAACAGAACGTATGAAGCCATAAGCAAAGCTCATGCTGACATTAACTAGAGAGACATGGCATCAATAATATAAAGAACCCTAAGACTGACATGAGATGTTCTCATGGGAGGAAACATTGGCATCTGTATTTCATACTGGGCCTAGGAAGCTAAAATCTCTTGGCAATCATCAAATATTTGGATATGGCTAAGAGATAAAGAAAAAGAAAAAGGCCATTGTCGATAATGTGATTAGATCATGCAACCATCCTGGTAATCAGAAGACCTAGTGTAACTGTAAGGCTACAATAATGCCAAAATGAAAGCATGAGAACAATCCACATCTTTATCATAAGGCTAAAATAATGCTTCACCATGTAACCCTGAATTAAATTGTTAGGATATAGCCACTTACTTGCAACTAACAGTAGGTATAACAGCAAATGCTATCATAAAATACAGCACAACTCTGTATGTTGGAATTTCTAAGCCAAAATAAGGAAGAAAAAGAATTAAATAAGCAATAGTAAAAGTTGAAGAGAATAATGGCAAAAGCCATAAACAAGCAAATGAGATATCTTAAAGAAAGAAAAAAAATCCAAGAGTAACTTGAACAAAGTTAACAATAGAGCAATAACAATTTGTTGAGCTTGACTAGTATTTCTTATGAACAATAATGATAATATAGAATTAACCAATCAAATATACGACACATAAACAGATACAGTTGTTATTACTTAGTAGATAATGATTTCAAAATAGAATGCACCATTCGCACCTAGGTTTTGACAATCTAAAGAAATAAATGGAAAACCAGATACATCAAATAACATACGATCAAGAAAACTAATTGCACAAGATTGTAGAATAGGAATATTGCCGAAACAGCAGCAACATCAAGATAAGGTAGTTAAAAGAAGAACAAAATCAGAATATGGTAGCTATCATATAGTGAGAAAGCTAAAGCAATCTCATTGGTGAATCCATCATAAACTTGTTCATGTAATAACTAGTAAAATATCACTAAGATATACCATATATTTCTTTTACAGTATTTGTGCTGCATCAACTAAAGAAAGCATTAGCTAATAATTCTTCAATTTTGAAGATAACGTAAAAAATAAAAAAAATAAAAAACAAAAACTTACCATTAAGAAAAGGTACCCAACTGAAGATGGGTATGGATTGTCCAAATTGCTGAACCCACCACGGGGCACCTTGAAGGGAAAAAAGATGCTGCAATTAGAACAGTAAAGGGAAAAAGAAAAGAACATAGAGTAAAAATATGAAATAAAAATTCAAAATGTCAAAGTATGACAACTAATAAGTAAAACAAAGTTTTCAAAGTAATTGTAGTTAAAAGCAGAAGAAACACACAGAGTGAGGAAACATACCCAAAAATCCTGTCAAAAAGTGCATTACATATATCAAAGCAAGACCCTCAGTTGGCCCATTAACTACGGGAAGGATCAGCGTATTGGTGAAATAACTGAAAACATAAAAGAAAAACAACAGAAGATTCAGCATTGCTAAACCTTCAACTGTGTGCCAGAAAACCACGCTAGAAACCAAAAGCCCTTCTTAAATTTTATGTAGCAAGGGTGGATGTATAAAAGAGAAATACATATCAAACAACATACTCAAAACACCCCCAATGCAACATGAAATTATCACAACATTTTTTCACCCAATTACCCAACAAAATAGTGAAGTTTGCAAGAAAAAAGAGCAATTGGAAACAAATTTATAAAGCCTTTTAGATAATGTAAGAATCTAAGAGTTTTAGGAGAAAAGTAGTTTCTCTGTATTGGAATTAATCGAGAGAATAATTACAGAAAGATTAGGAGAGAAAAGTAGTTTTAGATAATGTAAGAATCCAAGAGTTTTAGAAGAAAAGTAGTTTCTCTGTATTGGAATTAATTGAGAGAATAATTACAGAAGGATTAGTTCTTTTAAAGAACTAATTACAATGTCCTAAGTTAAACTCTAACTTTATCTCTAGATTTTAGGAATTAGTTTTCTACTACATTACAAACTTCTAATGTAACTAGAACTCTAAAGTATGGGATTAATAGAAAAATGTATGGGATGGCTTCTTACAATGAGGGGAGAAAAAAATACAATTCGAATTGCTTACTGTTCCCATGTAGCTCCATAAAATGGGACAGCTGAAATTACCCAGAACCAGAAACTGTCTCTTCCACACATGGCAGTGCTCCCAAAGGCCATGGTTTCAAACTGTGAAAAAGTTTATCTTATATGTTGAGTTACTTGATTAACCATTGTTATGTAATGCAACAAGTTAACCACATACCGCACATGCAAGTGCATCACACCCTGTAAATTTTCAAAGACAACCAAAAATAATTATTTCATCAGAGAATGTTCTAATGTAAATAGCCACCGATGGAGCAAAAAACATGATAACATGAAAATACCATGGTCAAAAAGTTCTCCAAGGGGACTAGAGGAGTTTGTTCTTCTGGCTTGTTTCCCATCCACAGCATCAAAAGTCTAGCATGTAATTACTAAAATGTCAAAAAGAACAAAACTAAAAAAAGGTAAAATATAACACACCAATAGACCAAGAAGAAATAATTCTAGATACATTGCCAACAAGAAGGTATAAACCTGATATAAAAACAGAAGTAACCCATGTGCAAAATGAACCCATCTTGGTGGGGGTGAATCCAACTGAGGGGAATAAACCTGAAACATAGATATAAATAAATAAACTCACTAAAAAAATAATAGCAAAAAAGCATGTATCATCAGAAAGTCACGGCAACAACGGTTGTGCATCAAACACAGAAACTGCCTTCCAGAGAAATTAAATTTATTTCTATACTAAATGGTAAGTGCATGTGAAAAAGAAAGAAAGTTGTGGTTCTCGCAGGTTAAATCACCATAACCAAGTCAGATCAATATCCTTCTCATTGTTTGAATATTATTTACTTACAATATCACTTTTAATCACCATATCTTTAAAACTCTTTTTTTTTTCATTAATTTGTTGCATTGATTCCAATGTCAGGCAGAGGGGAGACCATGATTCTTTAAATGAATTTCAATATCATTCAATATAAATATGCATACATCCAACTCAAACACACACAAGGAAAATAGCTAGAAATCAAACAACAATAGATAGACCACAAATTCCCATCTCCTTAAATCTGAAAGTTAGAAGATATTAATCGATTAACATAAATTGGGACCAAAGATTTACAAAAGGAATTTTCCAAATTGATGCTGCATTTCAATGAAAGAAAATTTGCAGAAACTCCCAATAAATAATAAAACTACCAGGAAAAACATCTTAAATCAAAAAGGTTAGACCCAGGTACCAAAAATCAAAATAAATATAACTTTGACAAAAATATGGAGAGGGAGAGAGAGAGAGAGAGAGAGAGAGTTCCGACTCACATATCCAAGCACTGCTGATGTAACCAAGAACATAAATCCTGTAAGTGTTATCTTAAGAAACAACAAAATAATAAATTAGTAATCAAATAAAACAGGCAATACAAGTCTATGCAACCCATCCGCTCAGACATGTGCAAACTTGTATGTTCAATGAAGTCGCAATTCAGAAGTCATAACTCATAAGTACAACATACCATGTTTGGTCTGGAAAAAACACCAAGCCAGTAGTGAACATATACAGAAACATAAATACGTTAGTGCCAGCAAATATCACTGAAGACGACAAATAAGCTCAAGCATGATGTAGTGTTTGAAACATAAACTTTCACATTGATAATTTATTTCCCTTTCTGTAAGCTCGGTTCTATATAAAATACCAAAATCCACTATATATACAGGTAGTTAGGAACCTATTCTTAAAACAAATGCCAAGACTTCAGAAGCTATCAAAATGAAGAAGCAATCAGCAAATAAATTTATGGTTATTCAAAGTATTTAAAAAGAAAAGAATGAACTTACGGCATCCAAAGAGGGAAGAAGTTGACAAAGCGGCTCCAAAAGGGTTGCAAAACATATTTTGCAAGGTAAGAGTGATCCACACCACTGTATTTGTATCTTTTCAGAGCTGCTACACCATGTGCCCCTATATATCCCATTCTTCCCAATCACAGTAACTGCCAAAGCTAGACAGAAATTTTATCACAAATCGGTAATTCAACCAAATGGGTGTTGTTAACAATGTTCCAAGATAAGAAAGCATAAAAGAAAAACGATCAAAGAAATCCAATGGAATCAATATAAAGAAAAACCCATGCTTATTTTTCATCAAAAACGTAATCTTTTGAAGAAAAAACAGTTACAGTTGAAGATTCCATTAACTTCGGAGTGAACAAAAACTTTTAGCTCTACCCTAACTGAAGCTTTAAGAAATCATAAGTTAAAAGACTCTAGAGAGAGATGGATTAGTAAAAATCATGAATACAAAGATCTTGAAAAAAGGCCACAAACTGAAAGAGTAAAGCAGATCTCAGACCTAAAAGCAAGCAAGAAAATAAGAAAATGGGGGGAAATCAAAGTTTTCAAATCATACCAGGTTGGGGCAGAGATCAATGCTTAGAAATTTGATTTGCAAAGGAGTCAAATGAGGTCAAGTAAAACCAAAAGATGTTTTATTACATACATAAACAAGAAATCATCCCAATTCTTTTCTATT
The DNA here is from genome assembly GCA_035048815.1 of Abelmoschus esculentus. Taxonomy (NCBI): domain Eukaryota; kingdom Viridiplantae; phylum Streptophyta; class Magnoliopsida; order Malvales; family Malvaceae; genus Abelmoschus; species Abelmoschus esculentus. The sequence continues at coordinate 186,891 of JAUCBN010000030.1, forward strand.
CTTTGTCTTTTGTCTTCTTTTTACAATAATATATAAAAGTTTACTTTCTGACGGTTTTACCCTAATTTTTTTTTAAAATTTTACTTTAATCTAACATTCTACCTTCTACAAATATTTTAATTTATACATACACTTCATCTGTCCGTTATACGAGAAGATAATACAATACAAATTTTATTCACTATAGTGTGTCTTTCCATTATTAATTTTTTATTCAAACTAATAATTGAAATCCAGTCGTTAGAATATATTGGGCCAAGACCATTTTTTACATACAAGTACTCCTGATTTTGAATAAATAGATTTTAGAATCAAATAACGCATGAACTTGGCTTTGTATTCAAATGGATGCTTAAAGTTTGTATGAAGATTAGGCACCAAACGAAGATAGAGTTAAAAGAGACAGGGTAGATTGATCAATGAATATGGACACAGCCACAGCCCACAGGAGTACGAAATGCATAGAGAGATCATATTACGGAGGCCCATCGTGGATGATATTGCACTTGGTCGAGATGAATCCACAGGATGAGGACCTAACTTGTCGACAGTAGTCTATTCAGCCCAGTCACATGGTTAGGTAAGGTTAGACTTGACAGCCTCAGCCTGTATATAGGACAGGTCAGACAAATTTAATGGTGGTCTTTTGTCAAGAGTAACTGGGGAAGTAAGGGATCCTTCTGTAGTATGGTAGACGTCTGAGAAGTCCGAAAGTGCTGTCGGGCGGAGGAGATATAATACTTATAGATCAAAGTAGGAAGATAACACTTTCGAACAAAGTGAAATCAAGAACCTAAATTTATATACATAATGAGACCAAAAAAAACAAAATTCAGATGCCAAAATATATATTTACCTGTATCAGAAAAGAAAACTGAACTAAAAATAACAATCCAAGTCACCATTTTTGGAAAGAGATGCAGATACACGAATCAAATCATAAATTTCAATTAATTACAATTATAAGAATGAAGACCATAATTACCTAAATGCTCAGTAAGTTTTTTCTGTATACTTGAAGAATCATGTTCTTACACTTGTGTTCCAAAATGATACAGATTCGATAGAGGTCTTGGAGGAAAAAAAACAGATTACCATTAGATAGCTTTCTCCAACCATCTTGGCAATCTTAATGAAGTCTTCATTCCCATTCTGGTAAGGAACACGGAGTACAAGAGGTGCAGCAAGAACACAAAGGATACACTATTGAGCAAAACCTGTTGAATTTGCATAATAAGAACGGTTAAATGTCCAATTAAAGCACCTGAAAATCAAAATAAGGGAGCATAAAAGTAGGGTGAATGTACCACAGTCCCAAATATGGAATATATGAAGTTCATCGACGGAATCAAATTGATGCCAACAGCGGCAAAAATGTACGAGAGTGAAGCATGGATGTTTATGGTGATCTGCAAAGCATTCGAAAGGACTGTGCAAGTTAATTTCCAATACTGAAGTACAAAGGCAAGAAATATAAAATGGATGTCGAGCTCAAAATTACCAAACCAAGTATGTTTTCTCTAATTAAGAAAGAGGTTGTCAAGACATAGCCCACCAAACCAATCGCCCGAGCCTGCAATATTAAAAATTGTCAACTATGGCAGATCAAGTTATGAAGAATTACATAGAACCTTGCGAGGAAGAATGTGTGAAGGAGAAAGAACTACAAGCGTGCACAAGGAAACCGAGACTTTCCAATCAGCTCCCGACCTGAGAAAACAGACAAAGAGCACGGAACTAGTTATTAACTAATTTCAATGTGTGAAAAAAAAGCGGGAAATTCCCCTTTATTTCTAATATCACATGCCGTTCAGATACATTTACATATGATAAAACATAACAAACATATACAAGGGCAGGCACTACATTTCTCATATGCTAAAGTACCAGTGTCCGAAAGGACCAAAACTAGTATTCGGAATGTGTTTAAACATGGATATGAGAGGGTATGGTTCTAAAATTATATAGAAAAACTTTAAAAAAATAATAAGCATACCCCTATCAACTGACCTGAATCCTAATAACATAGCTTATATGTAAAGCCATAACAAACATATATAAGGGCAAGAACGACTAGTTACCTCCATAAAGCACCCATTGTGAAACCAGTTATTCCATGAGTAAGCTGCACGGGAAAATATGGAAAAGGTTGGTCATTATCATCATTGCTTACAGAAATAAATGTGAATTTCCACTACCACCATTGCATTGCAGCTTTGGCTAAAAAAAGGAACCATTTTGTTTTGTAAAAAGAGTAATTTGTTTACTTGGTCAATTAACTTATAAGCTGCATAAAATGTACACTCAACATGAGCGAAATACAGCAAAAGCATATCAGGCTTTTGCACTTGAAAAGAAAAATCAGCACAAGTTTTTCTACCAAATAGTGGCTTCATAATAACTCAAGTCAAGCAAAACAAGCTCACATTAAGTTAGATTCAACTCACCAAATAGTTTATGGCTTTTACAGGGCCAGACAAGACAAACAATAACATAACAGTCGCCACCTGCCACAATAAAAGACCCTCTCAATAGTTAGAAACTGATGACTTTGGAATAGTATTGGCACACATTAGATCATCTGGTGAGCTACAAACCAACTGTTTCCTCCCACTCGCAACACCCCATCGCATAGAGGAGATCACGATCGGCAATGAAAAGAAACACCCAAAGTAGTTCTGTTTGCAAATTTTGATCACAGTTAGAAAAATGAATAGCAATAGTCCATAAACACAACATGTAATGTAATAAACTAAGAGTTGTTTCCAAAAAAACAAATACGTAAGAGTTCATACAGCTGAAATGAGAAGTTTTACACTCTAAAAATGACCCATCAAAGAGAAATGAATGAATCAAAAGACACAATACACCATTAACGATACAGAGCAAAACTACTTCAATCCATGAACTACGGTCCAAGATGCTGCAACATATGAAAACAAAATTAACCATCATAAAAGCTCGAAAACACTAAAATTTTAAGTGTTATCATACAAGATACCATTTGAGCTTATACTATACAATGAACCATAATATTTCCTATCTCACTCACAACCCCTGTTGCATGTTTTAAATTAAAGCTTAAAATCGAAACATTTTCATGGAAACCTCAAATTCTAATTATTTAAAGTTGCACCTAATGAAACTAGTAACAATTAGAAGAATGACGAACACATTGCTCTAAATATAGTAATCCAAAAAAACTAAAACTATACAACAAAAAAAAAAGAAGATAAAACCATTTTGCAATTGGAAACTGCGAAAAAAACCTCGATGGAGAGGGAGTTGCTCAAGAAGTAGACAAGTCCAGTAACAGCAGCAAACATGGAACACTCCACCAATCTCAGCGTCTTCCTATAAACGACACCATTGGGTGCCAAGTCTTCAAATTCCATAATCGACCCATCGCTGGGTCCTTCTTCATCGAAATAAACCGATGGCTCTACCTTGGAAACGCTTGAAATTTTGAAGCATCGGGCGGTTTTGGAGAAGGAAAGTGGAGATGATTGGAAGGGGATTTTGGGAAAGAGGTGAAAGGAAGGAGTAAGTCGGGGAAGGTTAGTTTGGTAAATACGGTAATGCAAAGGTTGGTGTTGGATTTTGAGGCGATTAATGTTCATGGTTCTGGTTTTCTCCGACTCTGTCTTGTTTATTGGATTTTATCGTCGCCGTGAGCGGGGAGAGGATAGGAGACTGCGAGAGTCAAGTGGCCTTTTCTGGGCTGTAAATGGGCCTTTCCTCCCTCTTCAAAAATGCGTTTATTGGGTCGACTTGTGTAAAAGATTTCTGACATTTATATTTGATTTTTACTTTATAATTTATATTCAAACTTATTATATTATGGTAATTATTTAATGCATCGTTAGTGAAATTTTCTTTTGTAGGCGGGTTTCCAAGATCACTATGATTCACGTGTTCTTTTAGATTTATTAACTCTTAAACTTTATATTATAAACTATAAAATCTATTTTTAAACATAAAAATTTAGCCACCAACACCAAATACTAAAAGTTAAAAGTTAAAATTTATTTTTTAAAAAATCACCATCATCGGTGTATAAAATATTTTTGATTCATCGCATATTTAAAAACAGTAAAGTATGTAAGAGATAACTTATAACACTCTAATATGGATTCAGTTTTAAAGTACTATATTTAGGTCTTCCTAATCGTCCATAAATCCATATGGATAAAATAACAATTTAAATTTATAAATCAGGGGTTCCAAGTTTCAAAACACCATACAATAAAAATAATAACTTAAAAGAGTTACATAGTCGAGTATGGTAAGGTCTTATAAATACAATCAGTCTAATCAAGATATCAAGTATTGTACTCTAAAGCAACTGCAATGTAGGGAAGTCATCCTCGATATACTCTTTCGCGAAACAAACTATCAACCTATACACGTAAAAACCATAATTTCGCACACTGAATTAACAAAAACTCAATAGTACATTTTTGCTCTACCATAATTCATGAAAATCATAAAATAAACATGCATAATAATATAATCAAGAGAGCACATGTAATACTTCATGGTTTAAAGATCATATATTAGCCTATCCTAACTAGAGGCCCTAAATGGCCTATCTTAAGGTATTATTAATTATAAGGAATTTTACGTGATACAACTAACTTATTTTGTCTGAAGTTACACAACACATTGAGTTATTCAAGCTCACACAACCATCGAGTTAAAGCATATTGTACTCAAATTACACAATCCTAAAATATAAAAGTCATCATATCATCTACACAACATACATAAAATAAGTCATTACACAACATTCAAACAATCATCGAGTAGACACAAGTAGTCTTTACATGTGATCATTTAGTCTATCAAGTTATTCGACTTCATACAACCCATCAAGTTGCTTGAGCTCACACAACCCATCGAGTTATATTTTTTTTTATTCGAATAGGTTCTTAACTGCACCTAGATTACTTAGTCTGTGGGTACGTCGGATGTACTCATTCACACGATCAAAGTATACATCCTATTATATAAGTATCAATACCCTAATGCTAGGACATCTAAATTCTTTTATCATAACACACACAAAAAATATATGTTCCCCGAACATTCAAACGTCTCACCAAAAAGATAAAAGACACAAGACAAACCATTATAAATGTCTGAAGATATAATTCTATCCATTATAATTATTATTTTTCGTTTTTCTAAGTTACAATATTCTTATTAATTCATCTTATGGTTCAAGGCATTTTGATTATATAGGCATTTCTTCAACACACAAGAAGAACCTTGATACCACACGGTGTCAAATGATCCAATAAAGATCCCAATAAGTCACTATCACTAGTAATTTATCTTATAATTATCAAGTTATTAGCTAATTAATTCATATGTGAGGTTTAAATCTTAATTTTTTAGTTTTATAATTTATTTTATACTTTAAAAGTGGGTCTCTTACCTCGAATTATAAAGTCTTGAACTTAATATCAAAATTTTTAAACAGATTACTCAATGAGTACCGATACTCTTATATGAGTATAAAAAATTTAAAAATTTAAAAAATACTCAAATTTCAACAACAACAAAAAATAATCATAAATCCTCAATTCTCTCAATTAGACCACTCTCATTGTCCTTGGTCATGTTTTCGGAGATGGAATGGAATGATATCCTTCCGTCTAAACACCCATATATCATTCGTCGTCGTTTAGAATGAATTTTTTGTTTGAATGTTTTTTTTTTACATATTTCGATCTTTAATTAATATTTTGTACGATTTTAATAATTTTTTTATGACTATGTGATAGGGTAAATGATTGTATTGAGGATGATGTAATCATCAACAACAAAATCGACTCAAATCACGATTTGATTTTTTTTTTGAGTTAAGGATTTTGATTTTAAAATTTATTTTTTAAATTTAGTTTTTTAAAATAAACTTAAAAATAAAAGAAATTAAAAAATTTAACTATAATTAATACAAAACACTTAAAATTATAACAACTAAAACTTTAAATATTTATTTATAAAAAACATTTTAAACACCTAAAATTTAAAGGTAACATATTTTAAATACATTTTTTATTTAACTTTAAAGTCATATTCTTTCTGTCCCATAAATAATGTTTCTTATTGACTTTTTAAAAGTTAAATTTTTTAAACTTTGACTATAATTATATTAAATATTTTAAATAATTAGATTTTATAAAATATATATTTGAAATATACTCTATTAGAGGTTTCTAAAATATATTTTTTCATATTTTTATCAATAATAATTTTTAAATAATCATTAGTCAAAGTTCAAAAAATTTGACCCAAAAAAAATTAATAAGGGACATTATTTTTGGGATAGAGAGAGTATTACTTTATAATTGAATTCGAATACTTAAAAAGCTCATTTCCAAGGGATTGGTACGAAGAAGTCGATTGCGCCTACACAAAACTGACAGAAAAGTCTTAAGCTATTGGGTTCAATGTAGAATTTCCTCGGCCTACAAAGCAAGCCCAGAGACTCCAACGTTCTAACATTTGCCGCCGACGCCTCTTCCCTGTCCCAATCTCTCTCGAAACTCTGAAACCGGATTTACCAAAAGATTCAAGATTTGAAAAATCCCCCTGGTTCTTATAAACTGCAAAAATGACGTGCAAGAAAGAGAAGCTTAAAATAGTATTCACAATCGCCTCGGTTGCCGCAATCTCAATCTTCTTCACAGCTCATATAGTCAGGCGCCGCATCCGCTCGAAGCACAGAAGATCTCAAACTACCTGTTATTTACACTCCGAGCCAAAGCCACAGCTGAGTTTCAAGCGTGTCTTAGCCGATAACGCCTATTCTTCTTTCAAACATTTTAACCGCCAACCGGATTCTGTTGATGGTAAATGACCGTCCTCTTCCCCTTCTTCTATTTTTTATGAAGCTCCGTTTTTTTTCTTTTCTGAATGATCTGTTTATGTTGTAGAGAAATCCCCGAGTTTGACTCATCCTTATGAAGAGGAGATAACGGCATTGATGGAGAATCCGCTGCTTCAGTTTTCTAGGATTGCGATGGATGATTTTGATGTGAAAATGGATGATTCTTATGTTTGGGTTGAATCCGAGTCGCAACTGAGTCAGCTAGCTCAAGTGTTGAGTGAACAGAAGGCTTTCGCTGTTGATACCGAGCAGCATAGCCTACGATCGTTTCTAGGCTTCACTGCTCTAATACAGGTCAATCACTGATATGGAATTGTTAAATTGTTGATCTGTGATTTCCTTTTGTTAATACTTTTTAATGGTATTAAGAGCAGATTTCTACTGAGAAGGAAGACTATTTGGTAGATACAATTGCCTTACATGGTTCAATGGGCATTCTTCGTCCCGTCTTTGCGGATCCTAATGTTTGCAAGGTATACTTCCCCCCCACCCCCACCCCCACCCCCACCCCCCACCCCAAATTTAGGACTTAATCCAAAGTTGAATTCAGAATGTTGCACTTGGATGCTGAAGCAAATAGCAACTGTGAAGAACTAGAACTTTAAAATATGATCTCTTATCATGGAAAGATTATTTATGGAACAATTATATTTTAAATAGCTTCCATTTTCAATTGGAGCCCACTGTTTTTCCTAGATAAGGCAAAGCCTTGGCCGAACTGTTTCTTTTGTATTTCCCTTCATGCAATGTTCATGCCTCCCCTGGGCATGGAAAGTAAAATTTTGATGTTTTCTCAATCTTATGAATTTTCTGATCAGTGCCATTTGATTCAACTTACGGTGAAATCCTGATCATGTGTTGAATTGCTTGGGATTGCAATGCAGGTGTTCCATGGGGCTGATGGTGATATTGTGTGGTTACAAAGAGACTTCCACATATATGTTGTCAATCTATTTGATACTGCTAAGGTGAACTTCTATAACTTGTTTCTCACAAATATGGAAGGATTTCTCCTTGGTCACATCTTAGTTGCCCAGAACTGCATGCAAGCAGATTGCAGAAATGATGCTTTATAACAAACGATTAATGAAATCGATTCTACTGAAATCACATTTCTCTTATGCTGACACAGGCATGTGAAGTTTTATCAAAGCCCCAAAAATCATTGGCCTACTTACTTGAAACTTATTGTGGTGTGTCCAAAAATAAATTATTACAGGTATTAAGTGCTTTACATTGCTCATCTTTTTAAAATTTTCTGTCTAGAACATTGACTTAAACTTATTTATTCTGATGTTGCATTGCATTACAGCGTGAGGACTGGAGACAACGTCCACTATCAGACGAAATGGTGCAATATGCTCGTATCGATGCACATTATCTACTGTATATTGCAAATTGTTTATATGCTGAGCTCAAACAACATGACTGTGGTATGTTTGCTACCCAAAGCTTGTTTAGATATTTAGTACTTTATCTTGTCTGTCTTGAAATGGATTGGAAGTTTGGGACAACAGATCATAATAGATAAGTTCTCATAAATTGGTAATGATCAAGATTAAATGATTATTCCCGAAATCCAAAGAATATGACTATATTTGTTAAATGAAGACACTAGCAATTAATGAGTGTCAGTCTTCTTCTTCATTTGGTTGGGCTGGGAAGGGTGTTTAATAATGATAGTCGGTGGGGATCCAAATTTAAGTCCTTAGTTTGAGGAAAAAGTAGGTTTTTGGCATAAAGAACAAGGTGCATATAATATTTCACGTGGTATCTGTGCTTAAACTTAACTTTTAATTACAACTACTAGAAAGACCTATATCTAGTATTTCCTGTAGCATTCACATGCTAATATATTAATGTATCAGAATATTCATCCTGCACCGATGACAAGTTCAATTTTGTTCTTGAGGCTAGTCGGCGATCAAACATGATCTGCTTGCAACTCTATGCTAAAGAGATTGAAGGTTTTCCCGGGGAGTCTGCTGCATTTTCAATTCTTTCTCGCCAATTGAATGGTCAGGGATCTGCTCCTATGTCTGGTGAAACAAAGGTTCTTTCCCTCCATACTATTTGCTACAGACGCAAGAATCAGTAAAGGATTGGACATTCTTTCAATATTATTGTACTTAATTTTACATTGTATTCTGATGTTTTGATCTTAATTCCAGTTTCAAAATCTTGTTCGGAGATTGTGTGCATGGAGAGATTTAATGGTAAGTGTTTACTTTAAACTACCAATTTAAGATTGCTTCAATACTCAATAAGACTGCATGTAGCATTCTTCTTCTTTATTAAGGAAACACTGGGGCAACATTTTTTCTCTGGTCCTGTCAAACTTTGTTAATAATGCGGAGTGATCAATAAATGTGGTAATAGTTATCTACTGGAGTAATTTGTTGTGTTGGTATTTGAGAGCAGAAGATTTTCCATCATTTTAAGCTTTGCCTCTTATGAACCACTCTTTTTTTAAGCAGAATACTTACAGTTCATTTATTGTTTCGTTCTCTTGGTAACAGTAGTTATTGATTGATGTTTTACATGTGGTGCTATTTCTTTTCAGGCTCGTGTGCATGATGAGAGCACAAGATACATATTATCTGATTATGCTATTGTTGCTCTGTCTTTAAAAGTCCCTACAACTCAAGCAGATATATATGACACCATAATTCAAGCTGATTTGAATATTGACTCTTCAAATCTCAGCTCTTCACTGCCATCGCCTTCACCTCTTGTTTGCAGCCACTGGATAGATGTCCATCAACTAATCCAGGATAAGTTAGGCAATCTTGATAATTTTTTCCCGGTGGTTATTCAAAATTGCCTGGGTCCAAATGGGAGCTGTCCATTGTCTGCATTTAACTATGCTTTATTGATGAACTGTAGCCTCAAACTAGAATCTAAATTAGTATCCAAACAAAATGGGTTCAAAAACCCTAAACACATTTCTAAGAAAGCTTCTCGTCAACTATTCATTCAAAAATTTTCCTGCAAATCTCCAGTGTACCATAATTGTAGGATCTATGCAAATGATGGTCGGCTATTATGCTATTGTGATCGCAGGAAGCTGGAATGGTTTGTTCTTTTTTCTGTACCTTATTTTTTATTTAACCGCAAAATTTATGTTCAATTTGACAAGTTAAGGATTTTATCTTACAGGTATCTTCGTAGAGATTTGGCAAAACTTGTTGAGGATGACCCTCCTGCAATAATGCTTCTTTTTGAACCAAAAGGCCACCCGGAGGATGAAGATAATGATTTTTATATCCAAAGTAAGAAAAATATATGTGTGGGCTGTGGTGAAGGCAATCACTACTTACGCTACCGAGTAATTCCCTCATGCTATAGAGTTCACTTTCCTGAGCACTTGAAGAGCCATCGCTCTCATGACATAGTCCTGCTTTGTGTTGACTGTCATGAAGTTGCTCATGCTGCTGCTGAGAAATACAAGAGACGAATTGCTGGAGAATTCGGAATTCCACTTTATGTCCGTAAAGTGGTTGATTCAAACCAAGCCCCCATGATATCTGGGTCATCTGAGTCAACAAACTTTGAAGATTCAGGTGTCTCACCACTACAATTACGAACAGCTGCCAAGGCTCTTTTGCGTCATGGACCTGAAATGCCTCCCAACCGCCGTGATGAACTGACCCAGGTCTGAAAGCTTATCTTCCGATAGTTGTTTTCTGGTAAAAATCTAACGAGCAATATGTTCCTTTGAATTGTAATGAAAGGGGTCTGAAATCCATCACTGACCCAGGTCTGAAAGCTTATCTTTCGATAGTTGTTTTCTGGTAAAAATCTAACGAGCAATATGTTCCTTTGAATTGTAATGAAAGGGGGCTGAAATCCTAAAGCAAAATGCTTAGCTGCTATGCACTAGTGTTAGCCTATGTTTGATCGGAACATCAAGATAGCTTCGGAAGTAGATGTGTTGTGGATTAATTGAACTAGACATTCAGATGCCTCATGTTTGATATAAAATTTATACTTTATGATTTGGTTCATCTACAACATATTAAGTTGGAAGAGTCAAAGTCCCTGTTCATTTTGCATTTCCACCTGACTGGTGCTTGTATCAACTTTTGTTAGACAAAAGGAAAAGAAAATTACTAGTATTATTTAGTAATGTTGTCACTTCGACTAATGCTTCTTTTTGACTCTTTCAGCTTGATGTTTATCATCGATCACAAACAGTTGTAGCACTTTGATGTATGTTTCACACTAGTTTCTTTAACAAATTAATCTGTTTTGCTTCTTCCTGTTTCTGTTGCAGATTGTTATGACTTATTATGGGGGAAGGGAGATCTCCAACGAAGATTTAGAAAGAGCCTTGGTAGTGGGCATGAGTCCTCATGAGCGAAGAAGACTCGAGAAGAAGAAAGGTTTATCTTTAAATCAGTCTACAGCAATCCCTCCTGTTAAAGATCAAGAAAATAATGATGCGACGAGGATCTTATCTACCACATCAAACTCATCAAAAGTTAACAGTCCCGATTCTTCAGATTTTACTGCAGATGTTTCTCATTCAACGAAAGTTGATACATTGAAGGAAGCATCAGAGACAAAGGATGACCTGGATTTTTGTATGGTAACAAATAAGGATCATACAGACAATCCTTCTACATGTTCTGATTCCAGAGTGACAACAGCTTGCAATGATATGGATCCGCATAGCAGTCGTATCTCCGAGACTGAAATTGTGTCTGCAGTCGATACTGATAACTTTGAGAGCAGCACACCAAATGAAATAGCTGACTCATCTTGTATGAGATACGAAGGAAACACGTCTTTTAAACTTAATAAAAGATTATCTCTGCTAGGACATGGACCCCACGGAAAGCAAGTTGTCGATCATATATTAAATGAATGTGGAGAGGAAGGCATCAATCAATTTTGTCAGCGATGGAGACAGGTCTTTGTTGAAGCTGTCCATCCTCGATTTTTACCCAGTGGCTGGGATGTGATGCACAGGTATGCATTTGTACTATTATATTTGTTTGTAATTGTTTTAGCTTTCATGCTTATAGAAAATCTTGATGGAAAGGAGTGATATTTAGAGAACTTTGGAAATTGTAGGAAGACCGAGGACACGGTAAGAGAGAGACTGAATTCATTGAGGATTTTGATTGATCTAGATTGAATTTGAGAAGGTGGGAAGTGTTTTAAAAAAATGATTAGCATGTGAGGAAATACAGGAATTCAGGAACGTCATAGGCTACATTTTTTAAGTCCTAAGGTTGTGCAGGGAGAAATTCTGCAGTATCAAAACAGAGGTTAATGCCTTGTTGACTTGTGGGCTGATTGTCTTACAATGAAAGAATCACTTATTAGTTGCCTTGTCCTTGCATTTAGGTCAATACACAATCCCCTGAAATATGGGAGTGTTCTTTCTTGGTCTATCCTAAGTCGATTATGATTTCATTAGATTGGAGGTTTCTCAGTATCAATACTCTAAAACCATGATCTAGTCTGGTAGTAGGTTGTGCTAGCCACTGTAATGACTTGTTTTCTCCAGGAATTCCCTCCTCCTTTAGGTTCAGATTTTAATTCACTCGGAGCATTGTAATGCCTATACATGTTAAGTATCAACGAATAACTCCTTTCATTCCGTGTTTGTCCAAGTGCAGTGGTAGACGTGACTTTGGTGAGTTCAGCGTGTACAATCCTTCCAAGAAAGGAGTCGATGTGAGTTAATCTTTTTGATCCAGACGATGGAACTGTAAACTCAAAGACATTTCTGTATTTTTGAGATTTGGAGTGTTTTTGTAGACTTCCGTGTACCTGTCTCGTAGTTTGTTGTTGTTGTTTGAGCTTGTATGACTGTTGTGTTACTCGTATAAACATGGACGTAAGTTGTTAAAATGTGTTGAAGTTTTAAGCACAAATAGGACGCAGGTAGTCAATGTGCAAATATATTCTGGTATTCAACATCTTGACTATCATATATATATATATATTTTTTCTCTTGTTTTTAACCAACGTCAGCTGGTAGTGGAGGCGTGGAGCTACGAACACCAAAATCAGACTTGCACTAATCTACTTGAAAACAGACAAACAAGACAATTTAGGTTGATAAGATGACAAGCATATATGTTTCATATTGTTTATATTAAATGTACATATAACAAGCAAACTAAAGAGACTCAAACTTAAATTATATATGCTTGTATTTTATATATTGATACACATGAGAAAGAAAATTATACTTCATTAAAATTTTAAATACAAAATCTTAAACTTAAGTCTTTCATTTTAAATTCTTAAACCTTGTACCTTAAAATTTTAAGAAATCTGTGTAAAGGAAATTTTTAGTTTACATAGATTGTGTATCATTTTTTTCTATTAATATGAGTTATATTTTGATACACAATATGTTAAAAATTACACACCTTTCATATTTAAATTATACAATCTAAATCTTAAAACTTAAACCTCTGTATTAAACTTTAATTATAATCTTAAATCCTAAATTCTAAACCCTTATAAACTAAATCATTAAAACTAAATTTGGTGTGCTTAATTTACACCATTTGTGTGCCAAAATTTATTGTAATATTATATATGTCTCCATAATTGATACCGCCCAAGGTGAATAAGAAAGCAAGTGAAGAAGATCGGATCAGATTCATTAACCTCCGATTTGGCGGTATCCTCGCGTTGAATAACCAGTAGAAGATCAAAGCAATGTAGCAAGTCTAAAACTTTGTTAAAATGTAACTGCAGAGATTTCCAATTCTTGAAGCAAATGTGACAAGAATTCGACCAAAACACTGCCTAGTTAAAAGCATTACAGTGTTGCTACAAGTTTTCTCTCTTTTTCTACTGAAAATTACCATAAATAATACTCGAGTATATGATGATGCAAGACAAGGCATCAACTATGATTTTAATACCCTTGAAAAACGAACCAAAACAAGCTGTCTAAAACTGAAAATAACAGAATAAGAAGGGGAATCTGAGATTTGATTGCAAATGTTTTTTTTTTTCAATTAAACAACACAATAAGAGTAAGTAACCAAATCTACAATCAAGGGATCAAGAAAGAGAGGAAAATGTACTCAAACTCACAGATCAAACTAGTTTCATTCCCTACTTACCAGATCCATAACTGGATCAGGCAAATCCAAAGCTGACTGTGTTGAATTAAGAAGTATCATTCCTTTGGAGGCACATAGCTTCTTCCTTCCAAGACACCTAGGCCCGTAGGACCTCCCTGTCGCCAAAAGGCAAGGAAAGCTATCAACGGAAACAGAGAAGGGTTGATGAACGTTAGACGGAGGAGAGGACGGCGAGATCTGAAATATGGAACTTGTTCGGTGTGATCTAGCGCTGATTCGTGAGTCTCTAAGGCGAGCAAGGGCGCCGGGTTTAAGGTACTTTAAGAAAGGCTCCGATCGATTCAACGAATGTCTGGCAAAGGATCGGCACCGGATACCCATTGTCATCGGCGGCGGAGGATGAGGATGAAACGACAATGACACCGCCTGCTGTTTCTGTTTTCATTTCGATGGATATAGGGTTTGGGGAACAGGCAATTAGGGTGGATATTTTAAGGAGCGAGAGAAAGCGGGAAATTAAGGGAGGGAAGGGAGAGCTTTGAAAGTGAGATCAGAAGCGCGGAATTATGCATTGTAGGCTTGGAGGGATAACATTGTAAATAATTCATTTTATTTTAATATAATATAATATTAAAAATTAATTTTTAACGTTTAATTAAATAATTATTTTATTTAGGCATAAAGATACTTTTAGCCTTTAACTTTTATAAATTTTATCATTTTGGCCAACATTCTTTTTTTTAGATAAATTTAACCCTTAACCTATAACTTTTTGACAAATAACTTATTTTTTAACTAATATAATGATTAAACCGTTAACAATTTAACGATGTTAACATGTCATATATATGTGATAATATATTTTAAATAACATGACATCTAGTCTCATTCTCTCTCTCTATATATATAACATGTCATTATCGTTAAATTTTTTACGGTAATGACAAATATATACATGTAAAATATAATATTATTCTAACATAAAATATAAAACAATTAAAATTCAAATAAAATATTAAAAATTAATTAAATCTAAAATAAAAGGTTACTAAACATTCTCAAATCTTAAATATCCTTCTACATATATATGATATATCATTATCGTTAATTTTTTAACTATCTAATCATTATATTAGTTAAAAAAATAAGATATTTATCAAAAAAATATAGGTTAGAGGCTAAATTTATCCTAAAAGAAGGTTTAAGGCCAAAATGATAAAAATCGTAAACATTAAAGATTAAAAATATCTTTATACATTTTATTTATTTAAGTTAGTTGGTTTTTATATTTTTATTTTATGTTAAAATATTTTTTTATAAATAAACGTTACTAATCAACTAATAATAAATAACTTAAAATTATTTCATAGAATAACATTTTAAAAAATATTTTATATTCATATAATTTTTTAAAATTATTTGTAGATTCGTGTTATTTTATAAAGTTTGTATAGTTTGTATGATATTTTTATTAAGGTGTGAACTATCATGTATCTAGGTTTACCATATCATTTTAAATTATTTATCATCAATTGATTAATAATTTTTATTTATATAGACATCATTTTAACTCAAAAAAGAAAATTGATAAGAATTAAATTATTTAAAAATAATAATAAATGATTATTAAATCAATTATTAAAAATATTTTTAATAATATATTTTTATTAATATTCAGTATTTTTAATTATTTTTTATAATGATTCTGAACTAATGTAAATATTCACTTTGATATTTATTAATCAAATCTACCTTACTTTTATGAATAATTTATTAAAATATGTAAATTTATTATAAAATGGGTTAAAATTTATTAGTATCGTATAAAATTTAATTATTTTTAATTTTTTGAATCGTTAGATATCAATAATTAAAAGTTCAGATTTTTTCTTATTTATTTAAATGATATTTTTTAAAATTTTTATTGTTAATTTTATTTATTTACTTTTACGTAACAGTTCAAAAAGTCAAACTTTTAAGTTTTATATAATATAAGAATATCTTATTATATATTTTAAAAGATTTATTAATTAACTGACTGATCAAATATCCTCATTTTAAAATCTTAAAATTTATCTTAAATACAATCATCTCTCTACTTAATAAAAAATTTACATTCTATTTTTTTCTTTATCTACATTCAAATATTTCATTAGTTTAATATATATATATATATATATCTTCATTTAATTTAGATTTAAATTTAAATTTTCATGATTAATATATTTATATATCCTTGTTTATTAAGGATAAATTATTTACCTATCTTAAATTATTTAATTTAGAGACTTTTTTGTCTTCTCGTGGTATTCGTCAAGGAGATCTAATTTCTCCATATCTCTTTGTTTCTTGCATGGAGAGGCTTAGTCAGACTATTCAACAGATGGTTCAAGTAGGACAATGGAAAGACTTTTGTACATCTAAGCGTGACCCTATTATATCTCATCTAATGTTTGCCGATGGTATGGTTCTTTTTGTTGAGGTATCTATCGAACAGCTAGAGGTGATTCGTAATGTGTTGTCTGATTTTTGTTGTGTTTCTGGGCTAAAAGTTAATATTCAGAAGACCAATTTATTTTATTCAAAAAATGTTCCATAATATTTGCACCATCAAATAAATGATTCACTTGGATTTCAAGAAGTTAGCAATCTTAGCAAGTATCTTGGGGTTTCTCTTTTACGTTAACGTGTTATCAAATTTACTTATTCTTATTTAGTACAAAATGTTAGAGATCGTCACACAGGTTGAAAAGCAAAGTATTTGTCAATTGCAGGGTGTGTAACTCTTGCCAAGCGTGTAACTCTTGTCATTCCCATTGTAGTGCTATGGGAAAATATGTTCACTTGGTTAGCTGGATGAGGTTTGTAAACCTGTGGAACATGGTGGGCTTAGTTTTAAACATCTTAGTATATAAAATGATGCTTTTCTCATGAAAGTAGCATTTAATCTTGTGGCTAAGAAAGATGAACTATGGGTTCAGATGCTAAGAGCTAAATATAAATATTTTGATGTGCTTTTAAAATCTTTGACTCGACGTACATGTTCTCATTTATGGTGTGGGTTGACTAGTGTGTGATCTGATGTTCGTAGTAGTATTCTTTGAAACATCGGCAATGGTACTCATGTAGATTTTTAGTGGGATAACTGGCTAAAGAATATTGGACCGTTAGCTTCGGTTAAGACTGATAATACATATAACTTACCTCATTTTCTTCCGGTGAGTTTGATGATGGCGTTGATGGTAAATGGGCATGGGATCGGTTTTAACACCTTTTACAGTCTGACATAATAGATCATATAACAGCTGTTAAGCCACCAAATCCTTTGGCACCTTCTGATAAACCTAGATAGAAATGGGAGGATAATTTGACATTTACTGTTAAACCTACGTATACTTTGCTCTCTCAAAATTATATTAGGAGTATTGATAGTATATGGAGTGTTCTTTAGGAATTTAAAGGTCCTCAGCGAGTTAAAAATTTCTTGTGGCTTGTGTGCAAGGGACACATTTTTGACAAATGTAGAGCGAGTTTGTAGACATATCGTGGACTCTTCTGAATGTGTTGTGTGTGGGGCAGGGACTAAAGATGTTGATCATTTTCTTCGGTATTGTCCATGTGCGAATGCGATATGGATGAGTTTAGTTCCTCAAAACAAGCAACAAATTTCTTTGTCTCTGGTTGAATGGATCAAGGTTAATTTGGAAGATTAATGCAGATGGTGCACGAAACCAGTCTGATAGAAAATCTTCTTGTGATGGTGTTATTAGGGACTCTAATGGTCTATGGATTGCGGGATTTTCAAAATTTATTGGAAAGTGTTCCACTTTTGATTCAAAATTATGGGATGTTTTAGAGGGTTTACGTTGTGCCATACACATGAATGCAGAGTTTATTATAATTGAATCTGATAATGCCGAAGTTGTTCATGTGTTGCGAAATAGTGATAGGAGAAGGGATGACTTTTCTTTACTTTATTCTATTCGGAGTATTGTACAAACCTTTGAGCAAGTCGATGTCAAATATGTTTTTCATGAAGGTAACAAAGTGGCCGACGTGATGGTAAGATTGTATTTTTATGATAATTTTGAAGCTCGACTTTTTCTGCAACCTCCTGATGCTGTTCTTAACTTTCTGCACGAAGATCTTAATGTTTGAGGTCTAGTTGTGTTCTTTTGATGTTTATCCTTGTTTTATTCTTATTGTTGGTTTTATTGTTGAGTTTATCTTTTGGATTGTTTATGTAATATTATTATAGGTACTCTTTTCCTTCAATTTAGGATTATGGAGGTTTTTAACGAGGCCTATTGTAACGACCCTTTTTTAAAATCGAAAGTGTTGAAATAATGGTGAAAGGTCGTTAATTAAAACTTTACTTATTGTTTAAAAACGAAGAATTTGAATGATACTATTTTGATAAATTGGGTTTAAAATTGATGAAATATGGAGAATTGGGGATTTTAAGAAAAATGAGTTTAAAAAATCAAGTTTAGAGGATTTAAGGAATGAAGATTTATTTAAAATCAAGGTTTGACATTTATAAAATTAGGGGTTTCAAAAAATAGGATTTATCTAAAATGTTGGAGTCGCCACCGATCACTTTGGTAGACCGGACACCGTTAAAACCAAAGATTCAAAATACTTAAAAGAAAAGGGTTCGAGAGTCGGTTACGGTTTAAAAAAGGGATAGCATTTTGAACCGCCCAAAATTGGTAACTTTGATAAAATTTATCACTCGATTAATTTGGAAATTTTTGATTTGAGGTGGTATTAAATCGACTATTTATTTAAAATTCGGGTGTATTTTAACGCCTCTTTACTTGAAGATAGACGTGTACACCGCCACCACTTCGTTGGTGTCGGGCTCGCTACGATCGAGTAAAGTAAATATTAATTCATTAATTAAAGGATTGATTGTACCTTTGATCCATAAAATATGCATAAAAGTAAATACGACATAACATGGGAGTGAATAAATAAACAAAAATGAACAAATAAATAAGCAAGCTAGGCACATAAATAAATTAAACAACTATAAAATAAAATACATGCTAAAATAAATGAAGACTGAAGCAAAACTGCCAAAAGGGAAAATTGAAACAAAAACAAAATTTTGGGTTCAAAACAGAAACGAAAATTATTCGGGGACTTAAAATCAGGGACCAAAATGGGAGATAGTAAAGATATAGGGCCGAAAACAAAGGAAACTGGAAAGCAAGGGACTAATTCGGTGATAAATAAGAATAGCCTTAACCCGTGACTAAATTATAGTAACTTCAAAACATCCAGGCCCTTCCATCGTTATTTTGAAATGAGGAAGGACCCATGCCGTGAGCTCCGAAAGGCGGAGGGACCTTTTGAGAGTTTAACCAAAATGTGAATAACGGTTACTGCTTAGAATAGGACTAAAATGAAAAACGTTTCAAAATCTAGAAGACGTGGGACATGAAAACAATAGCACGGAGGGGTTTAATGACTGTCATTGACCCATTTTTAAAAGGACTAAAGTATAAAACATAAACACAAAGAAAAATAGACCCACTCCCTCAGTCATTTAACAAACCGAAATCAAAAGAATTTTAAAACTCTCTCTGTGTTCTTGAAGGAAACCAAGAACAACGATGAACATTCATCGTGTTCATCTGTTAACCCCATAAAACCGCCACCAAACCCAGATTTAGGTCGTATCGGTCGTCGCTAGCGGCGGCCGACGAAGTAAAAGCCTAAGCTTCCCTTCTCTTTACGAAACCCCCATCAGATCCAGCACTCCAACCTTTTAACAAACACAGAAACCCGAAAAAAAACTACACCCTTATTCGTAAAACAGAAAGCTCACCCCTCTAAATCTCAAGAAGAGATTTGGGGTTCATTGCTTATACCATTCGAAAAGGCAAAAAGAGAAACCCTCTTCCCTTTGGCTCACCAGTCGAAACTCCCGGAGGAGGACTGAAGGCTTATTGCCGTCGGGATGCGAAGGTTCGGAAAGAAAGGGAGTGAACCGCCTCGTTCGCGCTCACCGTTCACAATTTCAAGAGAGAAATCGGAGAGGATTATTGCCTGAACCAAGGCCGTGGTTCGACACCAGAGGTAAGAAACTTTTTTTCTAACTACTTACATGCATGCCGAAGAGAAAAAGACTACCTTTTTCTTTCTCTGAAACTCTAGTGTATTTCCCTTTTTTCTAGATGAATCCCTTACAATCGCTAGGATTTGCTTTTATATATCCCTGTGGTTACATGAATAAAAATCAAAACTTATTTGTTCTGAGGGTCATTTGGCTGTATTCATGTGTGTCTCTGGCTCTGTCCCCTGGTCGGTTGTAATCCCCTGAAATTTGCCATTTCCGGTTTGCTTTACGACAGTCTGCTTAGTCCTTCATATTGACATATTTGGTTATTATTTTTTTGCATGTTGATGTGTTGCTCCGGGGAATTACTGGTGATCTGGATGAACAAAGGATCATCGGACGGCAGGAAGGTGACCGGAGAAGCAATCGACAATCCGTGGAAGCTGGAAGGCCGTTCGTGGGCTGCACGCGGGATCTGAAGAGTCCCCTAGGGACTGCATGGGTACGCGTGGGGAGGCCATGGGCCGCGCGTGGGTGCGTTGGGAGACCACTAGTCGCTTCTTCTTTTGATCTGAGCCGTTGGATTAAGATTGGATCCAACGGCTCAATCGGGCTGCGCAGAAGGAAGATAAGGGCATTAGATCAACCGGGCTAGGGTTTCTTAGAGTTGGGTTGCCCGATTGGGCTTAAGTGTAATTGGGCTCGGTGTAAATTAAAAGTGGATTTATTATTTATGGGCTTGTCATTTAATTTTGTGGGCTATGTAATTAATATTTTAATTCCGGGCTTATGTTTGTAAACTTGGACTGAATATTAAATGAAGTTTGGGTTTTATTTAGGTCTGATATTAATTTGGGTTTAGTTATTTTCAAGTTTTATTTATTTGTAATATAGTAATAATAATAACATAATATAATAATAATAAAAAGTAACCGAACAAACAAAAATGATAATAAAATCAAAACATCAAATTGAAACAATAGCATAAGTAGAAATGGTATAATCTTTTAGACTTTTTATAATATCAAATATATATTAACATACTTATATTTTATAACCAATAATATTTTTTTATCTTTGGATAGCAAAAAGAAATTAAACACAAAGGAAAAAAGTGTAGATATAATATTATTATTTTTTTAGGTTATAATATTTTAATATTTTCATTTTATTTAACAACTACAAGTCCATTATTCGAGAATAGTAATACTTTCATATTTAAGGAAAATAGTACATTTTCATATTTAAGGAATTAAGCTAAAATATATTTTTAGCATTTAATTGAATAATTATTTTAGTTTTTATTTTTGAATTAATTTAAGTTAAAATATTTTTTTTATATGAAAATTATTAGTTAACTAATGATAAATAATTTAAAATAATTTGAATGAATGGCGAGTAAAAAAATATTTTTTATAAAAATATTTTTTTTGTTGGTGTTTCATTATGTAAAGCCATCATATTTGTTTATATTATTTGTTATCAAGACATGTACTATCATGTAGGTTGTCATGACGAGTTACAAAAATATTTTTTTATAATTTTATCGTCAATTGACTAATGATGTTTTCTAAAAAAACCGCCTAATTTAAGGTTAAAAGAAAACCAACGATTTTTAACCGTTAGATTTATCTAGATGATTAATAGCCTTTCAATTAAAAAATTTTAAAAAAATAATATTTAAATGTCACCCGATTAACGAGTAACTTTTGAGTTTGGGTGATCTCGTGTAATAAAAATGGTATCTACCGTTTTTATTACGATTTTATAATAAACTATGTACAACTTGTAGTAATTTATGTACCTACTAAAATTTTCACCCTTTTTGTAACAAATTAGGTTTTCTTATAATAAAATATGTATGTACCTAAATACTTAACCTAAGATGAGCTCTTTTGGGTTTAGATACGATTTTATAATAAATACGATACATACCGCTTTTATTACTTGGGTAATAAACTATATACAACTTGTAGTAATTTATGTACCTACTAAAATTCATACCAATTTTGTAATAAATTAGGTTTTCTTGTAACAAAATAGGTATGTACCTAAATGCTTACCCTAAGATAAGCTCTTTTGGGTTTGGGTGAGATCTTGTAATAAATACGATACCTATCGTTTTTATTACGATTTGTGTAAAAAATTATGTACAAATTGTAGTAATTTATGTACCTACTAAAATTCTTATCGTTATTGTAATAAATTACGTTTTCTTGTAGGAAAATATGTATGTACTTAAATGTTTACCCTAAGTTAAGCTATTTTGGATTTGGGTGAGATCTTGTAATAAATTGGGAAGGACCGTACGTAGTAGAAAAAAGCTTTTTCAGGAGGAGCATTAATCCTGACTGAAATGGATGACAATGATCTGCCCAATCTAGTAAACTCAGACTCAGTAAATAAGTACTTTGCTTGAAAACCCCTAGACACACGAAGATACCCCGTAAAGATAGCTCTGTAACGCTGGATAGTCAGATATCTGGGGTATCAAATTTTGTCTTTTTGTATTTTATTATTGTCAGTAACTATCTTAAATTGTCAATGAATTTTTTGTTAATAAAAATTTAGCAAATTATTTTCATACATTGCTTCTGAAATCTCTTAAAAACACAGGGACTAGAAGTGATTTTACTCAAGAATGTAAACCTTGTCAAGAAATACTTTAAAAACAGAACATACATCATCTAGATATATTGGAATCAAATAATCCCGCATGATGTCAGAAACACGACTATCAGAATGCTAAAAGTCAACCAAGTAAACTAATTAAGCAAATCTTATGAAAAATCGTTGTCATATGCATTTTGCATTTCATGCTAGGAGTATGCATGCATCAAACATGTTAGGTTATAATCATAAAGTGCATACTAGCTTTCACATTTCGAATCCATTTACAAAAGTATTGCAGATTTTGTCACTTCAACAAGCAATGAAGCAGAAAAATATACCACAACCATCAAAGCCCCTCGACAAAGTAGTGCCCACTTACCTCAGATTACGACTCTTCATCGAGGTACGCAGGTAAGAGTCATCCTTTCTTATTTATCTCTACTTAGTAAATATGCCATTTGGCAAAATGTAAGGCCAATAAATGATAAGGAATTTAAAATTCCTTTAAAAATCCATTTTCATGAATGGTCGAAGGAAATCAATTCCTTCGGAGAAATCCAATTTCAGGATTGGTACCAACTGATTGTACCCAGGAGAATGGTATAACAAGCCCGAGGCAAACAGTTACCGGTAAAGGCGAGTTAAATTCGTTGACCCTTGTGCATTTGGGAAAAATACATAAAAAATGATTATCCAAATGTCCTTTAAAACCCATTTTCACGAATGGTCAAAGAAAATCAATTCCTTTGGAGAAATCCAATCTGAGGATTGTTACCAACTGGTTGTATCCAAGAGAATGATACAACTAGCTCGGGGCAAACGGTCACCGGTAAAGGCGAGTCAAATCCGTTGACCCCTGTGCATTTGGGAAAAATGCATTCTAGAAGGACTATTCGAATATTCGTTAAAATCTATTTTCACAAATGGTCAAAGAAAAACAAACTCTTTGAAGAAATCAAAACTAGTCACCAAATCACGCTTCTCCGTTAGTGTAGCAGCTAGATCAAACACCAAAACTCATTATCGAATCGTGCTCCTTCATCAGTGTGACAACATCAAAAATTCGTTAAATCATTCATATTCTTCAGTTTTGTAGCTAATTTGAGTGTCAGAACTCGTCGTCAGATCTCGCTTCTCCGACAGTGTTGAAAGTGAATCAAATGACGTGCTCCATCTTATCGGCAGTGTTGTAGATGGATCAAATAGAATATGTTTCTTCGTCAGTGTTGCATCAAAATTGAGCTTCAAAACTCGTCGTCAGATCTCACTTCTCCAAAAGTGTTACAAGCGGATCGAATATTGTGCCCGATCTCATCGTCAGTATTATAGATGGATCAGATAAATCATGCTTCTCCGTCAGTTTTGTAGCCTAATCGAGCGTCATAACTCGTCGCCAGATCTTGCTTTTTCGGTAGTGTAGCAGTTAGATCAAATATAAAAGCTCGTCGCCAGATCTTGCTTCGCCGACAGTGTTGCAAGTAGATCAAATAATGCCCCATCTCATCGGTAGTGTTTGTGATGAACTAAAATTTGCAGACCTCGATTCTCCGGCAGTGTTGCAGCTAGGTCAAGTCTTCATCAGAAATATTAACATCATCATAACTCAAATTTTGTGCCATTTTCTCCAACGGATCAACAATTTTGAAGGTTTTGTTAATAAAAGCGGTGAAGTAGATCAAGTCGAAGCTACAGAAGAAGAAGCGATGACCAAAAAAGAATCTTAACCCTACCAAAAAGACCCCCTTACTTACCAAAATGAACCTCTAAACCATGCCAGAGTAAATGGATTATTCTTTATCTTTGCTCTATTGTCGTTATACAACAATGAGCAAAAAGGGGAATCTATAATAACCCATTTAATAATCCCAAAAAAAATCTATTTTATTATCAAATCCAAAACCAATTACATTATAAATCCAAATACATTAGCCCAGATAACAAACCCAAATTGAAGCCCAATAACCCATTACAACTAACTCAACTTCAAAACCCATCTGAAACCTTAATTCCCCAATTAAATCCTAACTAAACTAAACCTAATTACCCCTTCTCCAGCAACTAGAACCAGCCACCGCCCTGGTACCCTTGCTTTCTAATTGTCTGCGCGTGGCTGCCATGCATGGCTCTTCGAGTCGCGCATGGCGGTCACACGCCCCCTCATTCGTCCGAATGGTCGGCCACCGCATGAGTGATCAGCCACCACCCATTTCACATCCGACCTGCAAACGAAGGGATAAGAAATAATTAATCTATGTTTTCAAATCTGAAAATAGGATAGATTTCCTATTTTTCTATTTTGTAAATTCGGTTATAAAGAACGGATTAAAAGGCTTATAATCGGTTACCCGAAAAAGGATTTGAAATAAAAAAAGAAGGCAAACATTCGAACAAAAAAAAAACGGATCCACAAACCAAAAAATTACCATTCCATTCGAACAAAAAAAGAGTACTCGAACAACAAAAGAAAAATTAAATCGAGAGAAGAAGAGAGATCATACGTAAATAACAAACAAAAAAAGGTAAGAAAATTGATATTCGAACTCTTATCTTTCATATCTACATTGATAGAGTCTTCTTTCCGAAAATCGAGGCTAGATTCGTGCTCTTCGCGTCGAGACGAGAAAAAAAGTGGGCTCCTTTTCTATTTTCGGCCTGTCGCGTGTCAAAAGTGTGCGTTTAGTGCAAGTGGACACATCGCAAGTAATAAGTGATAAGTATTTATCGAGTTATCGTCTCCTCAGGGACCGGTCTACTTAATATGCTTTCTTTATCTTCTTGCTCTGTAGAAAAATAAAAACACAAGTGAATGGGTGTAATTTCGGGCACCTCTAGTATGAAGAAGAGATTTTCTACAAACCCCAAATCTTGAGCCAGTTTCGGGCACCTCAAAGACTTGTGTTTTTCTTTTCACTAAAAACCTTTTTGTCTTTTCTTTTTGATATTCCTTAACACATACTAGAGCCAATTTCGGGCACCTCTAGTATGAAGAAGATATTTTCTAGAGCCGGTGGTAGGCACCTCTAGTTACTTTTCCAAAAATCTAAGTCTTTATCACCTAGGTTCATTAAAAGAATTCCTATAATCCACAAGACCCAAAAGTGTTTAAAATTCTTCCTATAGTAAGCTTCTAAGTTTTCATCCTTAAGCATCCTAAGGTTAAACCCTTTTAACAGAACCTAAACATGGTAAGGAGAAAGATTTCTATAGCCTTAAAGAATAAACTAAGGCAATACTAATGATGAGCAGTGCAAGAGTGTAGGCAGTTAATTCAAGTAAGGCGGGGAGCATAAAAAATTAAAAAAAAAATCACTGGAATACTCCCTTTTTGGCAAGGCCACAGCAGTAGATTGCTGCCTTGGCAGTGAATCTACACCCCCAAACTCAAACCAAGCATTGTCCTCAATGCTTTATATTTGGAAGGAATAAGCGGCAAAACAGAATATGAATTTTATAGGCAGCAAGGAAAGATAGTAAAAGCAATTGAATATTGAAATAAAGGACAAAGAATTTTAGAGCGACTCCGAAGAGCTGCTCGTAACAATTTTTCTCCGTTGCCTAGATGCCATGTGCTTTGTCCTTGGGGAGGGCGATGGTTGCGCCTTTGCTTGCCTCGGCGGCTGGACTCGAGTGGGTGGGGTCCTATGCATTGGGGCTTCTACTTCTTCTCTTTCTTCAACATTCGCCATCTATTCGGTTATCATCACGTCCGTTCCTCCTCCCATCGCAGTGGCTCCTCCGGTGTGGTGTGTGCTTGGGCCGACGGCAGTGGAGCCTTGGTGTACATACGCATCTATCTCGGTAGATAGACTGCCCATGATAATAGGCGATCTTGGTGGAGTGCTGAAAACGGCTCTCCGCTTGGATGGCCTTCGGCTGACAGATGAGGCCGCGGCAGAATCTGCTGGCCTAGATGGTCCGGTAGCCTGGTATTGAGGCTGAGGGTCCGGATGGAAGAACGGTCGCGGTCCTCCTAGGGCTGGTGTAGTCTCGGTGTAGGGTGCGACAGTAACGAACATATTGCTTCAGAACTCTGGGAATTGGACGCCTTGGTCCGGGAATGCGTGCATCATCATTTGGGCGAGCGTTCCATTGAAGTCCCGTTGGTACTCCATGTACCGTTGTTGTCGAAGATCCATCGCGGCCATGCGTTGCAAGATTTCTTGATACGGGCCTGCTGCGGCAGAGGTATGGGCAGTACCAGGCATATCTGCCGTGTATTGGGCCTCGGCAGCAGTGAACTGCTGTTGTGTTGCCTGGACAGGCTCTGCTTGTGTGATCTGCATGACTTTGTGGCAGAATTCCCTGGTCCATCCTCTTCTTGGGGGGTGTATTCATCGGTTTCTTCAATAGGCACACCTGCAGAAACACATAAACCCGTAATCAAGCAAGGGAAATACAATGGTCCTCGATCTTTCTTACCGCACTCGTGAATCTCCCGTAGGATAATTTCTCCAACGCTGATGGTCCTTTTGTTGATGATGGATTGGATTAACACCAATCTCTTGCGATTCACCATGCTATTATGTGATGTTGGGATGAGGCGTCGTTTGACGAAGGTGTTCCACATCTTGGCCTCCGGCTTCAAACTTTGTCTTGTTACGGAACCCCGATGGGTACCGGTTTCCTATGGAGTGTTTGCGTAACAAAGGTCGTCTTTGATCAGTTCATAGTCCTCGGTAGTGATATCTTCGAAGAAGTCCGTATGGAGATTGCTGGCTGGGGTGAGGCCGTAGAAGCTGTTGATTGTTTCGGCATCGAGTTGCACTGGCCTGCCGCGGTAGTGGACAAAGAGAGAGTCTTTGCTGGGCCCATGAGCGTAGAACTCCCGTACTATTGTGGCGTTTGCTTGGGCAGGTTGCAAACATAATACTTCCCAATTTTGGTACTTGATTATGTCGAACAAGTAGTGTTCGATACCATAATTCTCTTCGTCTGCGTGCTGGAACCCTTGTTCTTCCCAAAGTTGCCTCGCGACGAAGGATCGATTGAATCGCTCTTCAACGTTGACTGGGGCGAATCTTTTGTAGGTTGCCATCAAGAAAGAGAGAATTTGGTTCTTGGAGGTTTTCTTGAAGAGAAACTGGAAAATCAGAAGGGATTAGTATGCAGAGAGTAATTGAGAGAGGGATTGTTAAGGATACTAAAGAAAACAAGAAAGTAAGAGTGAATAGTTCAAGAGGAAAGAGTTTCTTATATAGGCCTCGGCCTTGTAACCGTTGAGATTACTAGCCGTTGTAACCGTTTCCTTCTTCTGCCGTTTCCTTTTCTGCCGCAGCAGGGATCTCGGCAGACTAGCCGTTACACTTTTCTGCCCGTTGAGACTGCTGCGGCTCTGACACTGTTTTACTGCCTCGACAGTGTTCCTGCTGTGAACTATTTTCCCCTTATCTTTGCTTTTTATTCCTAAATAAAAAAAATTTAAACACACAAAAGAAAAAGAATACTTAAAGCGAAAATAATTAAAACAAAATAAAAATAAACTACTAACCCTAATATAATAAAGAAAAGAAAAAGGGAGAGGTTAGGTTACTGGTGGAGAGCATGTGAATGCGTCTCCCAATTTTATTTTCTCCCTTAGGCCCAAATTATGTATTGGGTGTGGGCCGCTCCTTAGTGCTGTCTATCCATCCGTCTTGGGCTTGATTTTCTTGCCGAATATCCTGCCGAGCAGACTGCCCAGGCAAGATATCTTATTGTCTACTGTGCGGATGGCCTTGCATTCCTCTGGATCGTCATACCTCTTTAAGTTGTGGAATGTGTTGAGTTTGACTTGTTGGTCATTGACCCGCATAGTCAACTCTCATTTTTCCACGTCAATCAATGTACGTCCAGTTGCTAGGAAGGGTCTCCCAAGGATGATCGGTGCGTTGTCATCTGCTTCACAATCAAGGACAAGGAAATCAACAGGAAAAATAAACTTATCAACTCTTACCAGTATGTCCTCGATTTTTCCTTCAGGTTGCACATAGGATCTATCCGCGAGTTGGAGCATCACTGTTGTAGGCTTCGGCCTTCCAATTCCAAGCTTTTGGAAGACTGATTTAGGCATGAGGTTTATACTTGCTCCAAGGTCGCATAAGGCCTTTCCTTCATAACTCTTTCCTATTGCACAAGGTATAGTGAAACAACCAGGATCTTTTAACTTTGGTGGCATGCGGTTATGCAGCATTGCCATGCATCCTTCGGTGGCAGCCACTGTCTCAAACTCACCTATTCGTTTTCTCTTTGATACCATATCCTTTAAGAACTTGGCATAGTTGGGCATTTGTTCAATGGCCTCAACGAATGGTATGTTGATGTGGACTTGCTTCAAAATATCGAGGAACTTCTTGAACTGTTGATCCTGTTTTTGTTTCTTTAACCTTTGCGGGAAAGGTGGTGGTGGTCTCATCTCATCCAGTGTTTCCTTAGTTTGGAATCGTATACCTGGCACCACTGGAATTTTTGTTGCCTCGGCAGACTACTCAGGTGCTGCAGTGCTTTCTGCCGGGGCAGTGTTGTCAGTCTCGGTTTGCTCAGCCTCTTCTTTTGATTGATCCGTCGGTTGGGTTTGGTTCTCTAGGATCTTCTCTTTCAACTGTAGACCACTCCTGGTAGTGATTGCTTTGCACTGTTCATGGCTTAGTACCTTAGCAACCTCAGTATTGCTAGGTAGGCCTCCTTGTGGTCTAGTGTTTATACATTGAGCAAACTGCCCAACCTGAATTTCCAGAGTTTTTATGGTCGCTTCTTGATTTTGTAGCCTCATCTCAGTCCTATTCATAAAGGCGTCGGTCCTCTTGATGAAATTACTATTTTCCTCCATATATGACTCGGTTTTCATCATGAAGGCCTTTAACGTGTTTTCCAATGAATTGACCGGTTGCTGCTGCATCTGCGGCGGCGGCAACGGTTGTTGGACTTGCTACTGCGACATTAGCTGCTGAAATCCCGGTGGTTGGGTGATTGGGTTTAAGGCATTATTTGGGTTGTTCCATGATAAGTTTGGATGCCTCTTCCATGAGGGGTTGTATGTGTTGGACATCACATTGTTACGGTTGTAGTTCCCAACATACATACCGGTTTCTTTATTCATGCAATCAACTGAACTGTGGTTACCTCCACATAATTCACAACATAAATCAATTACCTTGACCTCACGGGTATTGTTTTGTAATTGGAGGTTTTGCACCATCTTGGTAAGAGAGGCCAATTGTGCTGCCACTGAACTTGATGAATCTAATTCGTTTATCGTGGCTTGGCGTCTTACTCCTCCTCGCCTAGATGTGGGAAACTGGAAGTCATTCCTTGCGAGTTCATTCAAGATTTCGATAGCTTCTTCGGGTGCCTTGTCTAGGAGTGTGCCGTTTGCCGAGGCATCCAACATCATCCTTGTCGGGGCATTCGTGGCGTTGTAAAACATTGTCACTTGTGTCCATAAGGGAAATCCATGCAGCAGACACTTGTGCAATAGCTCTCTATAGCGTTCTCATGCCTCGTACATTGGTTCGTCTTCAGCCTGTCGGAAAGAAGTAATTTCATTACGAATTCTATCATACAGATTGGTAGGATTAAAACGAGTAATGAAATCACGGCATAGTTCACTCCAGGATCCAATAGATCCCGCTGGAATGCTATTCAACCAAGCTTTCGCCCCATCCCTCAGTGAATAGGGGAATAGCTTTAATCGCAAGACATCTTCATGGACTCCTTGGATTTTGAAAGAGTTGCAAATCTCCATGAAGGATTTGAGATGCTGCCTTGCGTCGTCAGTTGCAGACCCACCAAATTGTCCAATTGTATTTAACATGTTGAACATAACATGTTTAAGTTCAAAATGGGTTGCTTCAATCTCGGGTGTAACGAATCCTGGGTTTAGTCCATTTAGGTCCTCCTCCAAGAAATCTCTGATAGTCAGCTGCCGCAGCCCAGGTGGCGGCGGTAGACCTTCATTGCCGGCAGGTATGTTTTGTCCTGCTTGAACCTCTGCCATGACTCATCGGATTTGTCTCCTCAACCTTAGCCCTGTTCTTTCAATCTCAGGATCTAACTCGTATAAGGGGTTGGTTGGATTGGCCCTGGTCATACACCAAGAAAAAAAAAAGTAAAAGAAAAAGAAAAAGAAAAAGAAACAAGAAAATAAGGAAAACAAAATTTAGTTGCCAGTCCCCGGCAACGGCACCAAAAACTTGCCGCGTGTCAAAAGTGTGCGTCTAGTGCAAGTGGACACATCGCAAGTAATAAGTGATAAGTATTTATCGAGTTATCGTCTCCTCAGGGACCGGTCTACTTAATATGCTTTCTTTATCTTCTTGCTTTGTAGAAAAATAAAAACACAAGTGAATGGGTGTGATTTATTAAACTAGAATAATTGAATAAAAATAAAAGGGTCGAAATATCAGAGAGAAAGATGGGCCAGGATCCAGTTGTATTGTATTGTGGACTTGATTGACTTGTCTTTATCCAATGCAATCGCATATCTCTACCTCGGCAGCACTGCAGTTTACTGCCTGGGCAGCGATAACGTTGTCTGCCGCGGCAATCCCTTGCTCGTGGGCAAACTTTACCAAAGTTCGGCAAAGTGTCCTTGAATGACTCCGCTTATCCCTAAGTCAGAGTGCTATTGATGACTAGTCCTTGATGATACCTCCCGGCGTGAACCAATTATACTCACCAACCAATCTCACACTTCTTTTAGCCGCTGAAACTCTTAACCTATCCCTAGGCCGAGTTAGTATTTCGCGATTGAAACACCGTACTTACCCCTTTCGTGAATCTAGCTCTCCCGAGCTTACATAAATGGATCACTTACAAACTTCCCTCCTAGGCTTGAATGCAAGAACAACGAATAACAAAGAATAAGCAAACCTTGAAAATCTTTATTGCATTGAATGAAAGATAAAGTACAATATCCTCTCACAAATACTCCACAACCTTCACCTAAACCCTACGAAGGATTTTAGAACATGATGGAGAGGAAAGAAACAAGAGTAGAAGTCGGCTCTCCCTAGGTATTTCGATGTCTATTACATTGGGTGGCTAGGTCTTTATATAGGCTAGACCTAGGGCAAACCTTTCCTAAGTAGACTACAACTTGGAGTAGGGAACAAGTCAAGTACATAATAATAATATATTTCCAAGTTTGAATTCGGCTAAGGGGGCTTTCCCGCGTGGTCTTCCTTTGGGCTTTTTCTTGTGCTAGCCAGCTCCGATTCATGGGCTTCAAGTCCAGACACGTTCCTTGGATTTTTGTCTTTCCATCGCCTATCACTTTGCTTCCTGTCTTCCTGCTGCTGCCTCGGCATCAGGTCCTGCCTCGGCCTTGTCTCTGCTGCGGCACTGGTTCTCCTGCACAAATATGAAAATGCAGTAAAACGTGCCTTTTTTCTGTAAATAGTATCTATTTAAGTATAACTTCTAAATATATCACATTAAGCATATGCATTGGTTCAAGTGGGTGAATATTTGGTGATAAATGCCGATAAAAGGAATAAAAAGTGATAGTGTGTTGAGCACTTATCACGGCCACCGCACCGGTGGCCGGCAACCGCGTGCGACGGTCGGGAATGCCTCCGGAAACCGAGTCTTCAGAGAGCTTCAAAAGCTTTGTTATTTCAATTGAAGGGAGGAGTAAAGAAATGAACATTGAAGAAAAAAATCAATGGAAGGGCCTTTATACCGAGTCCAAAACGGCACCGTTTTGGTGTCGATATTAAAGACCTTAAACGGTGTCGTTTCATTCCAGGAGCCCCGAGACCGACCTGGTTACCCAGTCCAATCTGCGCATAACCCGATAAAAAGGGAAAATTACAGTTGCAGTCCCCGTGTTTCCAACATCCTTGCATTTGGCCTCACAGTTTGTTTTGTCTTCGATTTTGGTCACTGTTTTTTCACAATTAAGCATTTTTTTAAATTTTTTTCAATTTCACCCTTATTATTATTATTATTTTAACCCTAAAATTTTCTATTTTGTAGATTTTACCCTTGTGTTTTTAGCTAAAATTATTAGTATTATGTTTATTATTATCTTTAATAAATTTTACTAATCGATTTTTTTCTTAAATCACAAATTCAATATTGAGCTTACATTTTCGTTCGTATAAAATATTTTGTAACCGATGGGTGCCAATTTTGGGCGTTGTGGGGGTGCTCATCCTTCCCCACGCGTAACAGACTCCCGGATCCATCCTGATTCGCAGACCCGATTTTGGTGTTCCAATCGCACCATAAAAAATGATTGGTGGCGACTCCCCAGACGAATTCCGGTAATTACAGTAGTAATATATGTACCTACTAATGTTCTTATCGTTTTTGTAGTAAATTAGGTTTTCTTGTAGTAAAATAGGTATGTACCTAAATGTTTATCCTAAGATGAACTTTTTTGGATTTGGGTGAGATCTTGTAATAAATACGGTACCTACCGTTTTTATTACAATTTGTGTAATAAACTATGTATAACTTGTAATAATTTATGTACCTACTAAAATCCTCACCCTTTTTGTAATAAATTAGGTTTTCTTGTAGTAAATAGGTATGTACCTTAATGCTTACCCTAAGATGAGCTCTTTTGGGTTGGCGTGAGATCTTGTAATAAATACGGTACCTATCGTTTTTATTACGATTTGTGTAATAAACTATGTACAACTTGTAATAATTTGTGTACCTACTAAAATTCTTAATGTTTTTGTAATAAATTAGATTTTCTTGTAGTAAAATAGGTATGTACCTAAATGATTACCCAAATATTAGCTTTTTTGGATTTAAGTAAGATCTTATAATAAATACGGTACCTACCATTTTTATTACGATTTGTGTAATAAACTATGTAGAACTTGTTGTGATTTATGTACCTACTAATGTTCTTATTGTTTTTGTAATAAATTATGTTTTCTTGTAGTAAAATAGGTATGTACTTAAATACTTACTTTAATATGAGCTTTTTAGGATTTGGGTGAGCTCTTGTAATAAATACGGCTCCTACCGTTTTTATTACGTAATAAACTATGTACAACTTGATAATTTATGTACCTACTAAAATTCTCACACTTTTTGTAATAAATTAGGTTTTTTATAGTAAAATAGGTATGTACCTAAATGCTTACAGTAAGATGAGTTCTTTTGTGTTTGGGTATATACATAAATCTTTATATCATAATATTTTATATATATACTATTTTTATTACAATTATTGTAATTATTTATGTACAAATCTCATAATAAACCATGTACAAACCGGCTACTTGTTGAATAGGTCAACCTTAAATTAGCCTTATTTTAACGGTTTCACCATAGAATCACCCATTGACTAACACTTTTCATACGCAAAAAGATCATTTTGACCCAAAATGAAACATTAAAGGTTAAATTATTAAAAAATATGAGCTAAAATAATTATTCAATCAAACGTTAGTGGCATTTTTGATATTATGCTTACTTTTTTTCTTAACCCTTTAAAACTACTTTACAAATAAAGTTATTCGAACCTGAGTCAAGTCAAAAATCAAGATCAAGAGGCTAAATAGTAAATATAATTAGCCATAGAAATAGGAGGGACAAAGTTTAAAGGAATTAATGAAGACAACCCTACTCTTTTCATTAAACTATGATCTAAATATGATATTTGTTTACTAAATATTAAAGGAAGAGGAATGGCTTTTTGAAAAAGGTTGAAACTAGTTTAATTTGCTTTTGAAAGCATTGCTTTGTTTCTTTGGTATGTTCTAAGCATCTCTCCCCAGGCCCCACCCAATAGATTGCAGATTGCTTCATTCCTTTATAAGAGGATCTGAAAACAGAGACAGACAGGGGAAAAGGATACAAATCAGCAGGAAAACTTCACAGTTACACACGATTTGCTTGAACTCTTTATCAAACAAAGAATCCGAGTCATTATATTATCAAATGATCAAGAATAAAAATTTAAAATTACATTAGTAGTAAATGAATGATGGGTACGTTTATATTCAAGAGTCATGAATTTTTCCTACAGATCTCAGAACTTAATATATCTTAACTAAAAGCCTGCCATTTTCACATGACGTCAGTGCATGAAGTCGAGCTCACTTGAGCGACACGTAAGATCAGACATGCATCTAAAAGACTGACACTTTCCAAATTCGTTACTGGCAAGACACAAAAAAATAAAAACCACCTCTTTCGCAACGGCGCTGGTGGTTGGCTTGGCTCGTCAGTACGAATGCTTTCTCAAAGTCTAAAATTTTTTGTAAGGATTTTGCAGTGCAGTGCTCTTCTCAGTTTAAAAGAAAAAAGTAAATCAATCAGTAGAAGTTTGTAAATTTAAGGGGAGAAAAGGTGAACAAACCAGAGAGAGATTGATGGGGCGATACGGCACCGGTGCGGCGGTGATATCGTACAAGGTGAACGACGAAGCCAATGGGTGGAGGGACATCAACGACTCACCGGTCTGGCAGGATCGATTGTTTCACATCCTCGCCACCCTTTACTTTCTCGTTGCCGTCGTTGCTATTGTATGGCCTCTCCTCCCTTTTTCCCATTACTATTATATTTACTTGTAAGTAATTAGGGTTTATCTCTGATTGATTGGCGTTGTCTAGGAACACTTATGATTATTGCTTACATTAAAGACTTGGTTTCAATTTCATTACTTTTACGTCATATAAGAAGATTTTCTTGATGTCGTTGTCATGAATGGCTATTTTCATCTACAATCTTTGTTCTCAACTCGTTTATTTTATTGATTTTATAGGTTCAATTGATACGGATACATTTGAGAGTTCCTGAGTTTGGTTGGACCACTCAGAAGGTCTTCCATTTACTAAATTTCCTGGTGAATGGGGGTTTGTATCTGAAAATTTGTGTTCATCATTTCTTTCCCAATTTAATTTTGTTTGTGTATTTATCAATGTTTTATTTGTTTGACAGTTCGTGGGCTAGTCTTTGTTTTCAGGCGGAATGTGCAAGGCTTGCATCCAGAGGTTGGTGATGTTGGATTCCGCGCTCTGTTTTTTATATTCTCGGGCATGATTCATGAACTAATCATAAGTTGTTGCTTACTTGCATTTTTGTTAGATTGTTCAACATATCTTGCTGGACATGCCAAGTCTAGCCTTCTTCACGACATATGCACTTCTGGTTTTGTTTTGGGCTGAGATCTACTACCAGGTTAGATTAATATGATTTGTGCTTTGCCAGGCATGCCGGTCTTTATTGTTCTGAAATAATTAAGTCAATTAGCTTTATCTTAACTCTGAATATCCTGAAACAGGCACGTGCCGAATCAACTGATGGACTTAGGCTGATTTTCTTTGCAATAAATGCGGTGGTTTATACGATTCAGGTGAAGTATTTTTTTTCCTATTATTTTGGTATAAGGCACACAGAAAGAGATTTTGAAGTTGGATTCTTTCTACCGGAAGCTAGTCATATTTTTAAAGAAAAAGAAGCATTCCATTACATAGTTTTGCTTAGTTATTTAGTTGACTAATTTGTTCAAACTCTGTAAATCTTTAGCTGTGATGAGGCCATGAGGGTGGCAAATTTTGACAATGGATTGGTTCTGTTTGGTGACTGTAAATACTGTGAATGGGATCATATCACAAAGCTTATTTTTCATAAACGATCTTCCTTTTTCTTGGAAGGAGAGTCTAAATTTTGTGCTCCACGTGGCAAGATCGCAGTAGACTGATTTTATGCTTTAGTTCTTTAATTGTATGAGAATCAAACTAGTAAATTATCAAGGATCCAATTTGTGGTGTCAGTAAATAAAACAAAGAACTTTATATTTATGAGATAAATATTTGGGT
The DNA here is from genome assembly GCA_035048815.1 of Abelmoschus esculentus. NCBI lineage: Eukaryota > Viridiplantae > Streptophyta > Magnoliopsida > Malvales > Malvaceae > Abelmoschus > Abelmoschus esculentus. Next base: position 223,293 of record JAUCBN010000030.1, read on the forward strand.
TTGGTGTAATTAATTAAAGACAAAAGACACTTTCGATATCAAGTATAAACTAGAAAGGTACATTTGGGGTGATTAAAATTAGTCTGTTTAGGATTTCTTTGCTATATATGTACAGAACAATCTCCACGTTTGAAGGTATGGTCTTGCAACAGTATAACCTGAGTCAGCTCCTTATCCTCCTCATTTTTTGTGGATTAAGTAGCTTGTTATCGTCCTGTGCTGGTTTTCTATTCCAGTTATTCACAAGGCATTTGTGTCTTTATTCATTCATACATCATAAACCTCTAATAAGTCCTGTTGTCTTCCATCAGAAGTTTGTTGCGTTGGCTGTTATGGCATACTCTGAAGTTCCTTTTCGTAGTTATGACCTCCAAAAAGTCTAGTATTCTACTGCCAATAGGGATTTGAGTTTGAAACTTATTCTTAGGTCCCAGGCTCTCCCAGCTTTATATATGCTAAAATGATAAATGAAATTGCTTGTGCTTCATGCATCACTTAATGTTTCTTTTCCTTTTTGGCTGTACTCTTGTCAACTGTTAATCCTGATTTAATACACTGCGCTTTAAGTTGCTTTAGCAATGAAGCCGGATAGTTTGAAGTGCTTCAGTATTCCATATCTGCTAGTTTGTTTATTGAGTGTTATTAGTGCCTCTGACCTGTAACAATTGTTTTTAAATTTTTTATTTCACATACCTTTAACCTGGTTAGAGTTTCTCATTAATTTATCTTGCTTAATTTATGTGTCAAGCTATATTCAATGAGACTATGACCTGTGCAGCTGCATGTTTATTTTTTGCAATAGCTTCATATTTCTTATTACTTTACACGATTTCTTCTGCTGGAATATGCCAAGAAGCAACCTTGATGCTGACCACTATAAATCATGGTCAGAGGAAAGTTAAATCATAAAATTATTTGTTAGATAGGTTAGAAAATATTTCCTTTACTAAAATGGTGTTTAGGATGTAAATGTTACTTTTTGTAAATTTTAGTAGCAAATTGGTAAGTCCCCAAAAAAGTAGCAAATTGGACCTACAGTATAGGATTTTTCCACCCTAGCACATTCAGTCATTCTTTCGGCCTTGTTGAGAAGTGTTGCATACTTAACTTTTTTCGGAAGTATGAGTTTTGTTGAGGGAATTGATTTCAGATTGCAATGTGGCTGGTATTGTGGTGGAAGTATATCCCAGTTTTGGTCCTTATATCGAAGATGTTCTTTGCAGGTAAGTATTTGTTGTTATCTTATTAGATTTAATAGTTAACCATCAAGTAATTTAGTATGCTCTCAAAATTCATCATGCATAATCACTTGGTAATTTGGAATGCAATATAGATAACAATCGCTTGGTATTTGTTTCGATAATGAATGAAAGTTTTTGATCCCGACTTATGAAAATGGGCAGGTGTGTCATTGTTTGCAGCACTTGGGTTTTTACTATATGGTGGAAGGTAATATTGTCATATATTGTATTTTAGTGGACATTTATTCTAATCACTGATAATTCAGTTGGCAATTATGGAAAAATTAATATTTTATTGATAGATAAGCTTTTGGGTACTTGGTAGGGGTGCTCCAGGGTGGTTAACCGTACCGGAACGGCTTGTCTGTACGGTTACTGGAATGAAAAGTTTGACATTTTTGTGAACCATTACCGTCCCGTTTAAACTGGTTACCGTCTAAACGGTTAACCGATTTCTTTGGTACAATAACTCGGTTAACCATGAGCCATTTTATACCTCGTATTGTATATAATATATTTATTACACTAATTTTAATAGTTTAAAAAATATCAACCTAAGAAATTCAAATAATGTCTTTAATATTTATATTATATGAGACATCAAAGTTCAAAATATTTGTTTTTGCTCAGTAAAAGTATAGTTTACTTTTATTAAAATATACCACTGGAAACAGTGAAATTAGATCAAATTACAATCTAGTGCAACCATATCATAAATAGACTGTTTTGGTTTTGGAAGAGCATGGAAAAATATATGTATATGTACACTGTACACACATATATAACTTGTTCAATCCTTGCAGGCTTTTCTTTATGTTGCAGCGGTTCCCTGTAGAGTCCCAAGGACGGCGTAATAAGTTGCAAGAAGTACAATTTACTTCGATACTAGAATTGGCTTTTAATCCCCACAATTTGGCTTTTTATTTACATTTTTTTTGTTTTTTTACTTGGGCAGGTTGGTTATGTGACCATCATTTGCGTCTCATGTTTCCTAGTCAGATGCATTATGGTAGATTACTTATTTACTTTCTGGCTCTAGTCAGTTGGTTTGAATTTTTGACGTCGAAAGCTTTTTCTAATTTGAGCTCTATTGTTGTATTGTGTTGTGTTTTAGATGTGCTTTTCTGCCTTTGACAAAGCTGCTGATCTTGATGTTTTGAACCACCCAGTTCTAAACTTCATTTATTACCTGGTATGTTTCATTGAAATACAGTTGCATAACCCTTCTTATTGCCATATCAAAACCGAAAGAATGTTCGCTTTAATGTGCATTTTTGGTTGGATGAGCTGAGTGTGTTCCATGTTTTTTATGGGAAGTCTTTTAATGTTTTTCTTTGGCAGTTGGTGGAGATACTACCTTCAACATTGGTCCTCTTCATTTTGCGTAAGTTGCCACCACGCCGAGGCATTACCCAGTATCATCCGATACACTGATCTGTGAAGGTTGACATAAGAAGAGATGAAAGTAATGATGTTCGACCTGGCTTCTGTACCCTTTAAAGAAAGCAGAGAAAGCAAAATAGGTACATGAACTCTACACCTTTTTACTGTGTTGCAAGTAAGGAAGGTTGTAGATTGTTGTAATAAATGGATACCATTTTGCGAGAGCCTGCGTGTGTATGTCTGTAAAGATGTTTGTTTGATACAGAGATGAAACTAAGACATACTTAGGAAGACTGGTGTTGCTGAATCAGTATATAAATAAAAGCCAACTTCATGAAGGTTTGTTTGACTAAGATAGAACAAAACCCTACCATTCTAAGCCTCTTCAATTTGAACATAATTCTAGTTTTTGCTTGGTCATGGAAACATAATGATAAAAGGTCAAATTTTGCTTCTATCTGACAGAGTATGGAAGGCTACCCAAAAGAGGAAAATTTTATTTATGCCCCTTAAATATTTTCTTCCTGTCTAACAAGCTCGAATTGTTCAATGACAATGTCTGGCAAATTGTGTTGCATTATCTGCCTGATCAAACAAAAGAAATGCCTGCTCAGTCAGGTATGTTTGAACTTGATTACTTTATATATCTCGGAAAATTAACAACAAATTCATAAGAACATCTGCAGAGTTTAATTTTCCTTATTTAAAAAAGTCGAAGACGATTTCCTTCTCGAGGAAGGATCCCAACACTGATCTTATCCCCATCATAAATCCACCTCCAGGCTTTGATATGCCTTACAATATAGTAAATTCTTTGTTCCAGCACGGTTATCTTCCTCCCCCGGCACTCAATTCCCGGTTCTTCGAGTCTGTCGATCCCCGCCGGACTGATACCGTGTTCATCGTGGATGTGCTATAGAAACTGTTTACCTCCAAAGATTGTTGTTAAATGGATGAGTGAGAACTACAAGGAGTACCGCAACAAAGCTTCCTAGTCCTCGTCATGCCCTGCTTCATGTGAATCAATCAAGGCATTTGCATTTCACCAACTTTAATTTACCCTAATTACCTGAGTAACGTGTTATTAAATAATTTCTACTTTTTGACGAATCCTGTTGTTTTATATTTATTACGAAGATACAAATCAACTCTTGATTCATCAAATTTAATATAATATTTTACTTGAAAGTTAATAAAAGCTGTGAGTTAAGTCGGTTAAACCCAAGAACCCTGACAAGTTGTAATTAAAGGGGAGACTGGAGAGTGATCAAATAAAAATCCAATTTTTCTTCACCAGAAAAGTCCTCCTTTTTCTCCCTTTATTTTCGAAACAAAAAATGCACTACAAAACCAAATCTTCACATATCTCTGTTTTTCCTTTTTCATGTTAAAACCATCAATCATCTCGCAGAAAACACAGCCAAACGCAACCATTTTTTCAGATCTTAGCTAAACTAGACTAAACACACCCATTTTGATGTTGCTTTGTTGCTACCCATTTCTTGTAAAAGGAAACCCCACTCTTAATATTTGGTTTTTTTCACTGAATTGTTCTGAAGTTGAATTATTTTGAGTGTTCAGAATTTCGTTTGATCATCTTTTAATTTATTTATGTTGTTTTAGTAGTTTGGGTAATTTGTTGGATTGGTTAGGGAGTTTTTTCGATTGTAATGTCATCGGGAAACGTAGTTTCGTTTGATAAAATGCAGTTCCCAGCTCCTGCTGCTGCAACTGGCGCTGTTGGTGACGGTGGCGGCGGAGGAGCTGCTGCCTTCGGAGGAGAAATCCAGCAGCACCTACACCAGCAATGGTTCCCCGACGAGCGTGATGGGTTTATCCATTGGTTGCGCGGGGAATTCGCAGCAGCGAATGCCATGATTGACTTGCTTTGTCACCATCTGCTTGAGGTTGGGGAGGTTGGAGAATATGATGCCGTCATTGCTTCCATTCAGCAAAGGAGATATACTTGGAATCCCGCGCTTCATATGCAGCAATACTTTCCGGTCGCCGATGTCTCGTATGCGCTCCAACAGGCAACGTGGAGGCGGAGACAACGGCTTTATGACCAAGGGAAAGTTGGGGGAAAGGAGTATAAAAGATCAACCTTTGGGTTCAAGGGTCATAGGGTAGAGCCGGTTGCTAAATTGCAGAATTCGATGGTGGATAGTGATGTGAATTTGACTGTTTCTACCGTTTTGGAGAGAAATGATAGAGTAGCTGAGAAATGTGAGGATGTTAAATCGAGTTGTGGGGTGGGGAATGTGGATGATAAACCAGGTTAATTACTTGCTTCGTGCTCCTCTCTTTAATCTGTTTTGCCTTGCTTGTTAGTGAATAGTGAATAATACCTTGGGTTGTTGTGGAGGTAATTAAAATTTTTGTATATCTAAAGGATTTTGGGTGTTGAATGTTGGTATTGTTGACTTTGGAACTGTTTACTAGCTTATTCATATCTGAAACTCGTGTTGGACACATTTCTGGAGACGGGTATGTGGATATGAATCTTCGAGGACCTTGAACATATCTGTTTTCCTATATCTAATGGATTTTAGGTGTTGATATTGATGACATAGGAACTGTTTACTACCTTCTCTATAACGGACACTCATTCGATTTTGGACATATACGGACTTACTTATATCTGACACACTCACTTGAGTTTTGAGTAATATAGGTTGCCATTCAAGAAAGTAACCTTTTTGTTCTTTGATAAAATTTCTATCGGATGTAGGAGATTAAAGCGATTTTGAATATGTATCTATAGTTTATACTCTCACTTGAGTTTGAGTAACAGTGTAAGTGTGTAACACAAGAAAGTAGCTTTTTTTTTGTTCTTTGGTAAAATTTATATTGGGTGTAGGAGTTTAAAAGCAAGCTCTCTTGTTTCGAAATCATTACCATAATCTTTATTTCCACTTTAACCTGATCATGTATGATTTTGACATGATGGGTTGGGTTGCTCTTAGCTCATGCAAGTTTTTGAAAGTGAAAGCTACACTCCGTACGAGTATCAGTTGCCGTACATTTAATGTTAATTATTTGGCCTAAGAGTTCAGCTTATCTAAATTTATGTATTCTTCGTAAAAGAATCCTCCCCGTTCCTATTTTGCTAGAAAGGGAGAGAATAAACTTGGTAGGGTATTTTAGTAGTTCTAACGTACGTCGAAACACTTGGAACTCAGGCATTTTACTTTCTTTGAATAGTTTGTTAATTGTTAGAGTAGTACATTTAGTTTCAGTGTGTTGTGTTATATCAATTTTCCTTTGTAATTGATCTTTCAGTGAACGATTTACATTCCTCACGAAATCAAAATGGAAAGCAGAATCTTGCTTTGAGCCCGAAAACTTTTGTTGCTAATGAGGTTTTTGATGGAAATTCGGTAATTCCTTTTGACTTAAATTATAATATTTTGTGAAATTCTAGATAAACTGATGTCTTCTTGCTTCTTTTCTATATTTTGTTTATACTTCTTATGCGGCGATGTTTTTATTATAAGGTCAATGTGGTGGATGGCCTAAAATTGTACGGGGAACTGTTGGATGAGAAGGAAGTTTCTAATCTTGTTTCATTGGTGAATGACTTAAGAGCTGCAGGGAGAGGAGGACAATTGCAAGGCAAGTTCTCTACGTTCGTTTTCCTTTTTGGACAGCAAGAAGGAATAAGTATTTGCATCTATTAAAGAAGAAATTCCTAAAAATATACTATAAATTTGACCTCCTATAAGGATGCATCTACTATGGACTGTTCTGGGAATTGTCGAAGGCTATATTTCTCAGTCTTCTTTTCCTTTCCTTTGAATCATCCATGTCCAACATACTTTGGATGTGGCTATAATGATATAACTCTAAATACATGGCAAAACCTTTAAGATTAAATGATCCATGTTATGCACATGACGATTTCCGACATTCATACATGAGTTTGACTGTCATAGGTTGAAGATGATAGTGTTTCTTTTAGTAACATTATGTGACAATTTGACAAGAAACAGGTCCGACATACATGGCTTTGAGAAAACCAATGAAGGGACATGGCCGAGAGATGACTCAATTGGGCCTTCCAATTGCAGATGCACCTCTAGATGATGAAACTGCAGCAGGGGCTTCCAAAGGCATGTTTCTATATATTTAATTTTTTTGGCATGCATATATATAACTGCGATTTTAATTCGTTTTAACTTTGTTTGATCTTTAGCAGATCGGAGAACGGAAGCCATTCCTTCCTTGCTGCAAGATGCTATTGGACGTTTGGTCGACCTGCAAATTATGACTGTGAAGCCCGATTCTTGCATCATTGATGTCTATAATGAGGTTGGTAAAGATGGTGCTTCCTGTGGTTTTATATAAAACGATTAAGGATGATGTTATGGTGGCTTTTTCTTTCTAGGGTGATCATTCACAGCCTCGCACGTGTCCACCTTGGTTTGGAAAGCCTGTTTGCCTCCTGTTCTTGACTGAATGTGACGTTACTTTCGGAAGGGTAATTGCAGTTGATCATCCTGGGGACTTTCGAGGTTCTCTAAAACTTTCTCTTTCACCCGGGTAATTGTTTTACTGTTTCTCCAATAATGAACACATTCATGATCCTGCAAAAATTGAATAATATGTATATATTTCTGGATCACTAAGGAAAATTTTATGTATTTAGTCAATCTTGAAAACTGTTATTAACGCCTCAAAGGTATTTTGAGTTCCATAGGATTCTTTTGTTTTGTTTTATAGTCCTGAGATTGTGTTATTTCATAACAACTATCATGCAGATCTGTCCTTGTGATGGAAGGAAAATCAGCTTACTTCGCCAAGCATGCGCTGCCCTCCGTCCAGAAGCAACGTGTACTTGTTACCTTTACCAAGTATCAACCGAGGAAATCTGTGTCTGGCAACCAGAGACTTGTTTTACCTTTCCTCTCTCAGTCATCACAACAGTGTTTGCCATCGAATAGATCACCCAATCATTTTCAACATTCTGTTGTTCCCAAGCATTATGCAGTGGTACCAACAGCGGTGCTGCCAGTCCCGTCGATTCAGCCACAATTTCCACCTCCGAATGGTGTTCAAAATTTATTTGTGCCTGGTTCAGTTGCTCCTGCAATTCCTTTCTCTGCTCCGGTTGCTGTCCCACCCGGTTTGACTGCTTGGCCAGCTACTCCTCCAAGGCATCCTCTACCAGTACCACATCTATCTATTCCTGGCACTGGAGTTTTCCTACCTCCCCCAGGCTCCGATAATTCATCACCTCAACTATTGCCAACTACTTCGACTGAATTCAACATTCCTGTTGACACAACTTCTCCTAGTGTGAGCTTGGATGGTAAATCTCAAACCAATACAGCAATGTAAGTTTAGATGGAACTGGCAGCGGGTGAGCTATGATGAGAGCTACCAATAGTGTTGATGAAACCTGGTAGTGCAGTTGAGAGATGCGCTGTCAACGAAAGCAAGTGTAAATAGTGTCTATACGAGACATTGAGTTCCATCCTGCAATCCACTTTGTTCTCTTTTCCTTTTGTTTTTTGGTCGTCTTATTCGTTATGTTATCTGGTTTACAAGGTTTTCTGGATATGCTGTAGGCTGTAGCTAGTAGCTAATAGCTATTTGAAAGTGCAGGTCACTCGCAGGAACTGAAGCACGATTTTATGGTAACTTTTAGGAAGTTATATTATTTTTTTGAGGAAGGATTAAGAAGCTAAATTAGAAATGTACAAGTAAGAAATTATAAAATTTTAGAGAAATACAAAAGAAATTAAAGGTTTAAACTAAATTTTTAATTTTTTTGAGGGTATTTAAAATTTTTAGGGGTGATTATCCTCTCAGCACTCGGTTTCTGATGAATCAAGTTCTTGGGGCTTAATCTTAGCAATTTTGGTTAGGATACGATTATAATTTATATGGCACGATACAAGTTATTAATTAGGGGCGAGGAAAACTTGAACCGATTCAGAAAAATTAATTAGTTTGATTTGAATTGAGGTAAAAATATTGAACTCATTTTGACTCAATTCAAAATTTTATAAACTTGATACGACTTGAAAAAATTTAAATGAAGTTTGAGTTATAAAATAAAAATTCGAATAACTCAAATAATTCAAAAGTTTTAATTAGGAGTGTTCAAAATTATCCAACTAACCCGACCCGAAAACCTGACAACCTGAAAGAAAGATATCGGGTAATTCTCGAAAAAAAACTACCCGACCGGGCTGGGTACCCGACCCGAGAATTATTGGGCCGAAAATTTTCAATTCCTGAATACTTGACCCAACTAGTTTTATATATATATATATATATATATATAGTTTTAAATTATATTTTATTTTAAATTTTTTAATATTTATACCTAAAATTAAATTTAAATCTCTAAATTAGTTTTATATTTGAATTATATACTTTTAAGTTTTAAAAATTTTAAATATATTTTTATTAATTTATTAATACCGAAAGAAAAAACGAGATTAATACTTTTAATGTCATTTTAGTGATAAATTTTAATAAATATAGATATATAAGTTCAAATATTCTAAAATTAATTTTAAATCACACATTTTTATATTCAGTTATGTATAATAAAATTTTAAAATTTATATGTTTAATATTTAAAATTTTAAAATAAAAAATAAAAAAATAATAATTATGAATCGGGTACCCGTTACCCGGTTAGCTGGGTAGGGTTTTACGGGTACCCAATAACTAATACCCGATTTAAATAGGCCGGGACACGGGCCGATTTTTGGTGACCCGAAGGAACCGGGTACCCGAAAACTGGGTACCCGGTAATGAACATCCCTAGTTTTAATAATTAGAGGATTTATTTTTAAGTTTGAGATGAGTCCTTCAAATTTTTATAATATATATACCTATATAAAAAAATATGAAGAAATATTATTACATACGAAAAAATATATATAATAAAAATCGTTTGAATTACAATCAAATCGTATTATAAAATAATAAATAATTATAATTAAATTTTGATAAGAACTCGAAAACTTGACTCAACTCGAAAAAAATTTCAATGAAAGTTCGAATGATAAAATTAAACTTTTAATTTGAATAACTCAAATTTTTTTGACTCGATCGAGCACTCACCCCTATTCCTAATACATGATTATGGGTGGAACCTAAGAGATTTTGAAGAAATTATTAGATGAACCCATGTTTATCACGTCATTTGTGGTCCACTAATCAGCTTCGCTTATCTCAAGATAATTACTTAATATCTACTCTCCAATGAATCTGATTAATTAAAACTACGAATAACGTGATAAATAAGATTTTATCTAATATTTTTTTGAGATTTTATTTTTTAAAAAATAAAATTAATTATATAATATCTTTAATATTTTAAAAATAAATCTTATTATGTTTTTCTTAAAAATTTAATTTTATTATGGCCTTTCCTTATAAATTTAATATTCAGAGGGATGTGATATAAATGGATTCTTATGAGTTACGAAGAATGTAAAAACAAAAATTAAATTATAAAAATAAATATAATAAACGAAAATCTAAATTAATAATACAAAAGATTTTTGGGCCTGCAAAACAAAATTTTCAAACATTTTAATGTTTACAGGCAAAGCAAACGATACAAAGCTAGTGACGGAGATGGAGATGGAGATGGAGATGGAGCATCCCAGGCTGATTCTACACAATTTCCTTACAGAAAATGAATGCAAGGTTAGAACCTAATTTTCAATCACACTTATAATCTATTTCATCTTCATATTATGAATGAATTTATCAAAATATTGAATTCTTAAAAAAAAATAGGAATTGGAGTTCATACACAAGAGCAGCAGTACGATTGGATACAGGCCCAACGTGTTTTCAACAACGCTTTCTCATCTCATTGCCACGAACTCTTCGCATCTAATCATCCCTTTTCTTGGCATCAGAGGTTCTTTGTTAATCCTTTCGATTTCGATTCTGTTTCTTTACTAATATCTAATTCCAGTATTGTTAATTATTAGGTTTTGAAATTTGATGTCCAGATAGGTTGAAAGAGAAGGCGGAGGAGTTCTTTGGTTGTGAATATGAGCTTGTTACCGAGTTCACTGGCCTCATTAGGTACCAATTTTGGTCTGAAATTGTAAGGAAGTTAATAGTAATAAAGGATTGTATTTAGAGGATACTATGTCCATAACCATGTCCTTAAAAAGAAAAGTGAAAAGTTGTAGTGTATTTGCTTGTTTATTCACTTTACCTATGATTAATGTTATGATTATCAAATAATGAGTATTGTAGTTGGAGCAGAGGAGCAAGTATAGGTTGGCATAGTGATGATAACAGGCCTTATCTCAAGCAACGCGATTTTACGGTGTGTGTTCACAGCTTTTTCTGGGGAAATATTAATGTCTTTTGTCAATAAGTCCTGCTGAGGGTGTTTCGTTTTTGTTTGAAGGCAGTATGTTATTTGAATAGTTATGGGAAGGATTTTGAAGGTGGACTGTTTCATTTCCAAGATGGCGAACCGAAAACGATTGCACCTATGGCTGGAGTAAGTGCAGCTGTTAAATGTTTTCTTGAGATATGTCTTCTCTTAGTATTTCTTGCACGGAATGTACAATCATATTTTAGTAATATGATTTTGATATGGATCTTATTGTGAGTTTCAGACATGGGTATGCTTAAATCTTTAAATGTTTCCCGTTGTTGGGAGGGTTTAGCTCCATATCCATGTCCAGAGATGTGTTGGGTGCTTCGAGAGAAATGAATAGTCGTAGTAATTATTGAGGTCTAATTTGGATAAGTACTTCTCCAAGTTTTACTTATAGGACTTAAATAAGGGGTAGAAACTGCCTTTGGGATGCTAGTCATGGGGAAGAGAACATGATGTGGTCGGAGTGCCGAATTTCAGAGTCGCCACTTTGCTTATGTGTAGAATGCGTTGGTTGCTAAGATTATCTTTACTTAATGAAATTTAAGGTATTTGGAAACTTCTACGGAGAGTCACCTCATCTAAGTGAAGAAGTGGCCATGTCCATTTTATTAACTATTGAAACTAATGAAAGCGTGGTTACTCTGACATTTGATTGATACTTTTTATGTTAATATTTATCAGGATGTCGTGATTTATACAGCTGACAGCCGCAACACTCATTCAGTGGATGAGGTACTCTCTCTCTCTCTAATTACACACACACACACTCTAATTCGTCTATCAAAGGAAAAACAAATGTTGTTAGGGTTCAATTGGGAAAGCAAAGTTTAGCTGCTTAGTGTTGGGCTTGATATCTATTTTAAAGCAGGATTTTAAGCTTGGATTTGAGAAAAGAAGATAGTGTCAAAACTGTCTTAGCTGAGTCACGCTCTTAGTGAAAAATTGACTTATACATTTCATTTTCTTTCATGACTCGACAGTTTTATAAAGACGGTCGTTTACGCTGACTATTTTGGTGTTGGCATTTTACATTATTTGACAGGTAGTTGATGGAGAACGGCTGACGCTTACTTTATGGTTCAGTCGTGATAGTTCCCATGATGAGGATGCTAAACTTATTTTGCTACTTGAAGAAAACCTAATGCTCAAGTCCAACAATGCGCCATGGTCATTCCTACCTTTTCCAGCATCGGATAGTATGTACTGGTTTTCTCCTAATCAAGCATCTAATCAAGATGCTGGATTCGATATTCGCTTGGGAAGATTACATGCTCTTGGATTTGATGTATATTATTCCCAAGATTTGAACTTCACCACAGATTTGTCTGAACTCCTTATGAAACCAATGCAATTAGCAAGGCGAGATCAATTGCTTGAGCATAAATTTGTCAACGTTCTGCATTCACTTCAGGTATCCTTGCTATGATATTTCAGCTTCAAAAATTTTGTTAATTATGTGCAATAGAATAATAAGATATGATCATATTCGAATTTATCCGTGGGATTAACTTAGTCTACTCATTGCAATTCCTAAACCTGTTTCAGCGGATATTCCAATCATCCTATGTTAACCCGACTATATCTCTGATTCTGAACAGGTGGCACAGTTTTACTTTTGGGAATTGTGCAAATCTCAAGCTTTGACAAACGAAGTTCCATGCGGCAAAGTGGTTCGATTATCACAATCACAATCCGAGAAGATTGCTCAGATGAATTCCGTTTTTCTGAAGGATACTAAACTGGTGGAGACGGTTTTTCATGGTGCAGATCAATGTTATTTTGAGCCCGCTGCGTTTTCAGCTGCTATTACTGCATGGGAGGACTATTCATGTAAGTTACATAAAGAAATATTATTGAGCTTGCCTCAGTGGAGAGCTCATCAAGCTATATATAGTATTAAATTCAATGTGTCGTGATTCTCGAGGAAATTTAGTTATAGAATCTATGGTGATCTTGTGATAAATACCTCAGTTTATTAGCTATTTTGGATCGTTAGATTTTATAGCCCTAAACTGTTTTGATTTTCGATCAAATCAACTAAATCTGATTGGTTAAATTAATTTAAACTGATAAATGCTCACCCCTAACATTTAAATGCATCATGCAAGTGTTAAAACTTTCGTGTGATGACTGAACAACTGTGGTTATTATGTGCCATAGCCTTTTGGGAGCAAACCACAAGGCTCAAGGGGCCAAAGTAGACAATTCCCCTTGGGGTGGAGTGTAACAATTGGTATCAAAGTTGGCTCAGGAGTTACTAGTGATGTGTCATTAGGATGGTGGGCCCTTGTTCAAATGGGAATGTCATGGTCCTACCCGTGAGACCTACTATGCTTTGAGTTCATTTTTGTCCAATTCGGAGGTTTCTTCTATGAAATGAGTTGGATTGTAATGACAGTTTTCGGGCATTCCCTTTAGGTGTCATTGAATATTATTGGTTTTGGTAAGAATCAATAATTCTAGTGGTAACTTTAGTTGGTTATTTACTGTTGGCATTGTATCCGTCTTTAACATGTATCCCATATTTGATACTTACACTCAAGTCACAGAGTAGCTGCTCTCTCTAAACAATAGGTGAAAGGTGAAAACTAGACGCGTTTCTATGTTTAAGCACATCTTTGTCGAACACATACCTCGAATCTAATTACTCACAGCCGAGTTGGACTGATATAGTTCCTCTTTCTAACCTATAGGGGAAAGTTGAAAACTACATCTCTCTTTAAACGTATCATCATTGGACACATATTATGTATCTGATATTCACTTCCTAGTCGAAGTAACATAATTCTTCACTCTCCCTGACCCATAGGTGAAAGGTGAAAGCTACATTTCTCTGTTATATTCCCTTCTTTTTGAAAACAGGTAACGTTATATTGTAGGATAAAGTGCTACAGTCTTATATGGAATGCTTTTTGTCTGAAGACTGATTATGAAGGAAAGAGTGTTTGTGATTCATCAGTCCCAAAATTGCATTGGGACCTTTGTCCCCACATGCTGCATTTGCTGACATATTTTAGCTTTTATTTTATTTTTCAATTTTAAAATCTATGGATATTGCAGAGAAGCAACCAGAATCAGATGATATCATGAGAACTCAATACAAAGGTACTATTATGTATGTTATCTAAATCTAGATAGTAAATACGTATATGTATTTGAATACCATGCATAAAGTATTGTTTTTTTAGAAGAGTCTGAATAGCATGATGTAATGAAGCAGCAGGGGACAGTGCAACATATAAGGATAATCTCTGTAAATGTGGAAGTTATATTATTAAAATCAAAATGAACATCTGAATTAAGTTTAGATTTTGTTCCTGTTTTCAGACAGATTAGATATGAAAGTGGGTCTTAGTAGACAACTGGTCCCCTCTAGTGTGTGTTGAGAATCGAGGAGTTGAACCCCTTGGAATTGGTTTGTTTGATTGTTTATGGATCGGATTCTGTAGGGACATATTCATCGGCCAACCTTATCTATTGGTGTGCTGCTTTTTGTTACTTTGTATTTTTTTTTTTTAAAATTTTCTTATTTGATGTTTAATTTTTGAAAAAAATTATACCATGAATCTGACTTATCACATCAGTTATGATCACAATCAATGAAAATCACTTAATTCACTGTTTTTTTCTCTAATATTTTTTTCGACTAGTAAATCTTCACTAACTTGTTCTGAATTGATGATAAAAAAATGAATTATGTAGTTTTCATCGCTAGATATTATAGCTGATGTGATAAATTAGACTTAGTGCATTTTTTTGTTATATTGGGTACGAGTGTAAGAATATAATACTCTGAAGAGATTTGAGTACACTCAGATTTTTTTTAAATATAAATATAATGCAATCTATTTTTAGTTTTGAATAAAATTAGATACGCTTTGCAAATAAAATTATCGAGGAAAATATTTTTTTCTTCATTGAAGCCATTCCTTGATCAAGTTTTGGACATTAAATTTACCATTTAAAACAACAACAATAATAGTAGTAATTATTATATCAACAGATTAAATCCCATGTTTTCTAAGAAGTCATAAGTGTTTCCTCCTTAAGAACAACATTCAAGGATTTTCCCAGGAAATTTTTCAATTTTCTCTGCTCTTCAAATGCATCTGAAACTAGAACATTACATGGTTGAATAAAAGATGGCTATTTTTTTTTTCTCTCCAAATGATTCAAACTTGGTCGAATTGCTTAAGCATTTGAGAAATGGTAAGAGTCTGAGGTGGAATTGGAAGGAGAGAAGGCTTTCCGATACGAGGCTCCGCCATAACGTGGTTGTCACGAGTGAGCGTGTGATGCCTTTTACGTACCGCTCTTACCGGTGGCTCCGCCGTCATCTGCTCCGATCTCTTCTGTGAACTTTCTTCCGCAACCCTTTCTTCATTCCCCTTTCCATCCTTGAAAAACAAGTAACGTAATTAAAATTGCTGTAGTCTTCTTTTTCTTTGTATAGATTAGAGAGTGCAAAAGGAACTAAGACTATCGAAACGTACATGGATGGAAGAATCAGAAGAGACAAACATTGGGCATTTCACAGGCCGATCTTCATCTCGAGGTTCCACAGGATGTTCGACGGGACAGAAGAAAGCGACGTCGAACTCCACCTCCAGCGGCTGCGTGCGCAAGTCCATGTCCATTCCACGACCTTCAAGTTCCCAGCTCCGCCGCCTCACAACAACTTCACTTTCCTTTGTCTCCTGAAAAACGAAACCAAACATTGATCCAATTCCAATTTCCAACCCTAAATAAAATCCAAAAAATATAAGATTTAATTAGTTGATGGTAGAACTGCATAGAAGAAAATCTTACTTTGTAGTAAGGGGGAGAGAGAGAGAGTAAATCAGAAGCATCCAACGAAGGAGAAGCAATGGGAGAGAAAAGGCCGTGTGGGATCTCTGGCACAGGGAAACACCATCAAACCTCACTCGCACCATATTATAATATATACACACAATTACGTAAATGTTCGAGTTGAGTAGAATTTACATTAGAAAATAAAGACCAATTCAAAATTAAGATTTTTTTAATTGGGTTCGAGTAACTTACGAGTAGTTTATACTCTGTATATTATGTTATTTGGTTAATCGAAATAAAAAAAAAATATATGACATGGGTATATATATGTTTGAAAAAACTTTCGATTTAGAGTTTTATTGTTGATTTTGCTATCAAAATTCAAAATCGAACTTTTTTTCCTTTCTTTATTACTTTGCTATGTCTGTGTGTCCCTGACTGGAGCCTGGAGGTGAGCATGGCCATGGAGCTTTATCTTTTTGTTTTACTCTGCGCTTTAGTGCTTTTTACAAACTGAAGGTGGAGTTGGGTTGAAAACCCCACATTTGTTAAAATAAAACAACAAGCTTTTCAAAGTAATATGAATTGTAGTAAATTTTGAAGGATATATAATTCAGATGTGACAGACAGTTGTATTTTTTTACTAATAATAATATATTTAAAACATGTACAATTTCATTTTACTGAAATAACCCCAAAATTCTTGACAAGAGAATATTTATAAAACGACACAAATACAATCCAAGCAACAAAGAGACAGAACCAAAAGCAACCCCTTCGTTGGTCACATATTTTGGCTCTAAAATAATCCATTGTTCATTTCATTGTAAGAACTGTTGAAGCAGGACCAATAGCTTCCATGTATATTAATATGAGGGGCGGGGGAAATCCCGATTACCCGGTCCTGAATCTGATAAGACATGATAAATTTTTATTTGGTATTGTTTCGGTGGGATCAGGATTGGACCTAAAATTTAGGTCTCGGCTATAATTGAGACCAAGACTGAATCTTGATTTTTTAGACCTAGTACTTGGTGGGTAACTCGTAGAACCGGGACCAATACTAAATATCGGGTATTGTTTTTTTTCATCAAATTTTCTCTTTATGTACGAATATTATGAGTATGACTAGTTTTAAAACTTTAGTTTTCAAGTTTACAATATTCTAATTTTATTATTTAATTTTATTGTTGGCGGTTGAATTATTTTTTCTCCAATTCTTTAATTGTTTTTAAGAATAAACTAATTGACTGAGTACCCAATATTTGAACCGATACCTACTAGTAAGTAGTAACGAGACCGGTTCTTAAAATTTAAGACTCGGTGTGACTGAAACCGGGACTGGTTCTAATTTTTAAGAACCGATAGTTATCGAAACTGAGACCAATTCTATTTAAATTGGCTGGATACCCGGTCTTGCCCATCCCTAACCAATATCATATTCAAATGCGTACCCCATTTTAGGTGCTTAAAAATAATAATCTTTGTATTTAAAATTAATTATTAATTAAATGGGTGCTTATTTTTATTTTTTATTTTAAAAAGAGAGTTGTTATTGAAGAAACTACGTAGCTTTTGCTTGGAATTTTGGGTCGAGAAGAAGAACCCAACTCTATGTTGGTCTGAATATCCCTGAGCAAAGATCTTAATTTAGGTAACACAAAGCTATAATGGATTAGTCTTTATTTTTTTCGAACCAAAATAATTAAATGGATTAGTCTTTTTTTTTTTATTCAGCTACAATAATTAATAGTATTTGAATTTTAGAGTATACTCTAAACCTTTTTAACATTGATTGTTCAGTCACTGTGCTGACAGCATCGGTGCTCGAACCCGTGACTTTTAGGAACAACAACCGTTCCTTTAACCGATGAGGCTAGATGATTCGTGCAATAGTCATTAGATATGCGTTTAAGGGGTGATTCTTTTCATGGAAACGAAACCCATAACCTAGAGTTAGTTAAAAATGTCAAGTATGCACAATTTAAACTTTATTTATAGTTTCTAAAATTGTAAAACACTTTTATTTATCACTAAACTTTTAAAATTTGTAATACAATCACTGAACTAAATGGATTTTAAGAAAATAGATGTATATGGGGCAAATTAGATAAAAATTTTACGAAAATAATTTGGACTTAAAACCTAAATTGACATTCGAGTTCGAAGATATTACAGTAATATTTTTTTACTAGAAAAACCACCTAATGATAATAAAAGGAGGGAATGGTCCAATCAAAACTAAAAACTAAATCTTTTTAATTCACCACTATTAACAATCAGACTAGCTTTAATTCGAACTACGTTAATTATATGGTCAAAGTTTCAAACAGAATTTTCTTACCATCAGGATTGATTGATAATTGCTCCGTTTATTGAAAATTTGGCCTTTGATAAAAGTACAAGTTTAGAAAATTAAGAATTCTTAGTAAGACGACTTTAACGTGTCATGCTAATATTTTTTTAACAACAACATAATAAAATTGAATTAAAAATTCAGTGATTGTATTATAAGTTTTAAAATTTTTATGACCAATGTGAAAACACCCTAAAGTTCAAGGATTACTTGTATACTTTACCTTTGGTTTAATATTCGAAAGTTAAAACACCAATGATGAAATATATATATATAGGAATGAGATATGTTATATGTAAAAGTTTTTAAGTTTTACACATTTTTGGATTGTTGGTTAAGTAAAACAAATGTTAGAGATTAATAGTAAGATATGTGAAAATTATCAGTTAAAAAAAATAAAAATTTATTTATTTTGAATAGAGATCTACTAATTTTATTAGGCAAGAATATATCCGAAATCATAATGAAAGTTTACATTCAGTAAACAAAACACTTCAAATCAGACATATACCTAATAAACAAAACTAGCAACCATTAGATCATTAGAGGACCAAACAAGGAAAAGATAAGAACCTAATCCAAAGACTCGAAATAAAAGAAGGATACAAACATCACCAAAATTCACATGATAGGTAAAATCATTAACAAACAACATAAAAATGCATATTACAATGAAGGTGTGTTGACAACAAAGATATTACCACTATTCAATCGCGAAAAGGAACGATAGATGTAATCGCATATACAAATCTTGTTCGATGGTCCAAAATAGGAAGATCAATAATATAAAAAAAGGAACGTCATCTTTATCAGTCGTGATGTCGTCAAATCCAACCCTAATAGAAAACCAAAATAAAAAGAAAAAACGTGTCAAAAGACAGAGAAAACATACCAAAAGATAGAATAAAATCGTGCCATAAAAGTAAAATAATTTATTGAAAGTTAAAAATAAATTAAACAAAATAATAGATCTGACGGTCGACAGTCAATATTAAAACCGACGCTAGGAAGGAAAGGGAGCGGCTAGGTTTTCAAAATTATAAAGATCTAAACGTAATTATTTTGTTTTAAAATAAAATTAATTGAAACATTTTTCAAGCTATTTTTCAGATTTTTTTTTTTAAAAATTCCCCACTTTTCATTTTAATAACTTTATTTTTTTTAATTGAGAAAGTGATACAAATGAACCGTCAACTCAAATTTAACATAAAACTTATTTAAAAACATGAATGAAATTATATAAATTATAAACATATCAACACATACATATTATATGAACAACTTAAATCTAATGTTTTGATTTATTTTTTAAATTAAAACAACGTTATATAACACATTAGATTTAAAATGTTCATACAGTAAGTATGTTTTAAATACGTTTCATGTCATATTTGCATCGACACCAATGACGGATTTATGTGTATGATAGAGTGGGTTTAAACCTACCCTGAACTTTTTAAACTTTACATATTTGTCTTTAAATTTTAAAATTTTATAAGTTAGTCTTTTAATTTTTTTAATATTTCTGAGTTGTGCCTACCCTGAAATTTGAAAATTTTATGTGTCCACCCTCAAATATTTTTCTGGATCCGCACCACTGATCGACCCTCAACATCCATTGTTAAATTAACAACAAAACTAACTAAAGTACTTGGCACAGATTCAGAGCCTGTGTAATATTTTGAGGATGTTTGTTAGAATTAACCCAACTTTAAAATAGAATCCTAATACGTGCTCCAAATCTGTAGGGGACAAATGGCAGATGATGGACAAGAAAAATCATCTGTCACCAACACATTTAGCCGGCGATCCTAAACAAATCCTTCGCACGGGACAAAGAGTTGCTTTTGGTTGAGGAATTTGTTGACCAAAATAAACTAAAAGGAATGAAAACACCAATTACAAACTGGAACCAACGACGAAGCTAAAATAAAGAGCTTAAAAAACCTCATCCGTCGCCTTGGCTTTCTACTTGACTTCTGGGGAGGAAACATTGAGCGACGAAAAAAGGAGAAACGATGGGGTTATGGAACAGAGTCTCCGGGGTTATCAAAGACAAAAACAGCATCATGTTGGCGAATTTGCCAGGGAAAAGCTCCTTCAGGAATCCAGGTCTAGAGACGGCCATCATCAACGCCACGAGTCATGACGATTGTCGCATTGACAAAAGGAACGCTCAAATTGTGTTCTCTTGGATACGGGCGTCGCCGATTAGGCTATGGCCGCTCATGTGGGCGTTGTCCAGAAGGATGGAGAAGACTAGAAGTTGGGTCGTAGCCATTAAAGGTCTGATGCTGGTGCATGGAGTCTTGCACTGTAAATGCCCGGCCGTTCAGAAGATGGGGCGTCTGCCTTTCAATTTGTCGAGTTTTAGCGACAAACATTCACGGCCGAGCCGAACGTGGGGTTTCAATGCTTTTATACGCGAATACTACACGTTTTTAGATCAAAAAACTCTGATTTGGTCGGAGAACGGTAATGGAAACGGCAGCGACGACGGACGTTCATCGATGTCGCAACATCTTTCGAGAGTTCAAGAATGCCAATCTTTGCTCGACATGTTGCTTCGAATTAAGCCTCGAGACGAAAACATGAAAGTTGGTTTGATTTTCGAAGCCATGGACTGTATCATCATCGAAATATACGATGTTTACAGCAAAATCTGCACTGAAATCACAAAGATTTTGTTAACTGTATGTTCGGCAGAGAAATCCGAAGCTGCGACGGCGTTGAAGATACTCCAAAAGGCGACGGCACAAAGCGAAGAACTTGAGTCATTTTTCGAGTTCTGCAAGGAATTCGGCGTCTTAAAGGCCGGTGAATTCCCGACGGTTTCTCATATTCCAGAAGACGAAGTCGAAGAACTCGAAAGAATCATCAACGGGGCTTCACGTACGGCTGCATGCAAGGACGACGGAGATTTATCTAAGGAAATCGACGACAGGTCCGCCATTGTTGAATACAAAGAAGTGAAGGGAGCTCTTAAGACGGTGATAACAGAGAAGTGGGTGTTTTTTGATGACAATATCCCGATCATTGAGGAAAAGACTGAACAGAATTGTAGTGCTGAAGAATCTTCTCCACTCATTCATCATCTTCCAGTTTATAATCAGCATGAAATCCCAGATTTCATATGTTTCTAGCAGTTCAATTTGAAGGAGTCTAAAATAAAATGGTGTTAATATTCGTTTAAAATGATGTTAATTTTAGTTTTAATATTTTATAAATATATATAAGTTTGGGCGTACCACTATTTAACATTACGTATAGAAAGAAAACTTGTGAGATTATATATATATATATATATTTTAAAAAAATTGAACTAGAATAACTTGCCAATCGATCAAAATGTAACATTTGACATATTTATTTTATTTTATTAAAAATAAAATTTTATAAAAAAAAACACAAAAATGTTAATTTCTCAATTTTTGACATGTTTATTTTATTTTATTCAAAATAAAATTTCAAAAGTTTTCAGTTTTTATAAAGCAATCACAAATTTCACAAAAATTTCAAATTCAAACTTTAAATCGTCACCAATTTCGCCATTGATCACCACCTTAGATTATATTCTTTCGATCGTCGAATCTAATCAGTTATTTTCCCCCAATACAACATCATTGAAATTGACATTCAATTGGCACCTCGTTCATCATTTTCAAAAAATAGATTGTTTTGGATTTTCTAAAAAAATTAAAAAATTTAATATTTTTTCAAGACTTAAAAAAATCAAATTATTGAAATCGCATCGATTGGTTAATGATCTTTTAACGATAGTCAATTATGATGCGCTTAATTTGTAACAATGTAAACTTTATACGTATATTTTTATAAACAAATATATTTGTCACCTAAAGCTCAAAAGCAGATTTTAATTTCATTCATAATTTAGACACTCGTTATGTGTTTCTTAATTGTTGATTTAAATATTAATTAAAGATTGAGAGTGATGAAATGAAAGGACCTCCAAAAATACTGTTTTAAGCCTATCTTGGATGGGTAAAGATGAAAAATAATAAACTTAAATCACACATTGATTAATGAAACCAACCCAAGATAATCGAATCAAAGATTGTGCCAAATTCAAGCTTGTTCAATCTTTCAAAATTGAGATTTTAGCACAATTTAAAAAGTTTTTTTTGATTTTATCATCTAAAACATTTAGATCAGATAAAATCTTTTTTTAATTGTGATTAACTGGAGCAAGGTGCATTATCCTACTTGGGTACATGATAGGGGAGATTTAGAACCTGACGCAAGGCAATGGCCAGAAAATGGTTCTTCATCGGGTAATGGTGAACTCAAACTTGTCCATCGGATCGCCCCTCCATGACCACAGTCCTTGAAATGTTATAATCGAACATCGATGGTCTGGAAATGCCTGACAAACCAGTTGTAGAGATGCTATCACCTGAGACAAGGGAGAGTAATATCAAAGCATTTTCCTAATACAATTCTGTCATCTGGAAACCACAATTAGAGCCGGTCAACACTCTAAGCTTTCATCTGCCTCATACAATGAACACTCCCCTAATTTAGCAAAAATCAACATTTTTGATTCTTACAGAGGATTTGACATGGTTTCTTTCATCAGTACTGAAAACTAATCCTAAAATGTTTTCTAACAATAACAGATAAATTTCTCTTGCACAAACGTAAATCAACAACAATAATAAATCAGTCACATGTTTATGCTAATAAAGGGAATATAAAAATGACATACATATCGGTTTAAAGAAAGCAGCATTTGGCTGCCAGTCTTTAATAACACTTTCAGGGGATTAACCGAACAGGATAAAACAAATAAAAACTCATCCATGACTTAAATGGATGTTCTTAAAGCAGGAGCATAAATGAGAAACTAAAAAGTTCGAAAGAACCGCGATGGCCACAGGAATATATATGTATACAGGTGAAGCAGACCATAAGGGGTGGAGTTCGATGATCATTACCACTGGTTTTAAACCTACCTGATAGTGACAAACTTGTTGGTACCGTGTCTCGCCCAATGACTCCTCAAATCAATAGGATTACTGAAGTTATAATTTTCGGCTGCGAGTTTCTCAAGGACCTTCTTGAATGCTTCCTGACTCATTTTCCGGCCAGCTATTCTCGCACCACGCCTTTTGGTGCTCATTGGCAGAGGATACATAGATACATTTGTGGTACAACAAGCAGATTGCCAACCACCACAGCCCCATCGATAACATTGCTGAGGGGTTCCAGTGCATGAGCAAACTGGAATCGGAATGCTTGAAATATCCATGTCAAACCCATTTATTTGAATGTCAATACTCTTCTTTGCTGGCTTCACACGTTGAACTGTAGAATTGGCATTTTCCTTGGGCTTCCTAGGCCTTTTGGCCTTCGGCATCTTAGGGGCAGCCCCATCCTGCCTTTTCTTCTGTTGAACACCATCCTTATTAGTTGGTGGCTCTTCGACTCTACTTGTCACCATCTCATCTCTTGTAGAAGAATCAGGTGGTGGCTGCAAATTTGGCAATGAGTTAGCTGATGAGGTTTCTGGAAGGATGCCGCAATTTGGGGTGGTGGCCTGTAACGTGTGGAAAAACTTTTCTCGTTCACTAATCCAACTATCCCGAACATAATTCACGGGGGTATGTGCCTCCGAAACAATACAGTCCCGTGGGTGAAAGGGTGTATTGGTATTATTAACCATGAGATTGTGATCTCGCCCGGGGATAATGGGCTTTGTGTCCCGTTCAACCATGCTCGACATTAGCTGTAGACTAAGATGCCCTTTAAAGGACGGTTCGTAGTAACCCCAATTAGGCATATTCAACACATCATCATCCATGAAGCTACAACAGAACAGAATTATTAACATTTATGTCATCCAAATACCAACAAATACTGCGGAAAAGGAAACAAAATTGAGAAAAGAAACATTGAAACAAAACCTAAGGCTTCCACTACGAAATGCGTTGCAGTTAGTCGAAGGGAGATCAAAGTCAGATCCAATGACGTTCAAAGATAGATAAAGATCAAACAGAAAAACACTCAAAATTCAAAGAATGATAAATAATCATTTGGTTTCCGAGAAAACAGACAAAAAGAAAATATTTACATTTCTAACTCTAAAATATAAAAGCATACCTTCAATGAACTAAATTTCAAGAGGCAATGTTCATATTTTCGCAGACCAAGACTATAAATATATAGCAAAATTGAAAATTTTAAGATTCCAAAGCAGCAAAAATGGAAATCTAATGATACCAATAAAACAATTGGAAACTATCAGATTCAAACTAGGTTCTAATTGCCCACATTTTCTCACTATCCAAACTTTCCGTGCATCAAAACCCATAATCAGATCTATTAAATAAAGCTAAAAACCTAAAAAAAAAACAAGTTTTGGGGTTTCAAATTGGGAACTTCATAAGAACCTAGACCTATAATTCACAATTCGACTTTCACAGCTCAAATCAAGCAAACAAATAGATAAATAAATATATTCACAGTATAACAAATGAGTTAGGGACCCATAATTCCAACAATTAGTTAGAAAAGAGAAAGCAATGAGAGACAAAGACAGCAAAAATAAAATAAAAAAAAGTATAATAAAAATAAAAGAAGGAAAGAGAAACGGAAGTTAGAGGAAAGATAAAATCTTACTTTGAGAGTGTAACTGGATCTTTCGAGTTTTGGCCTTTCCGGAGAGAGAAAACTCAAAAGGAAAATTAAGTAAAAAGATGTAAGAGAGAGAAAGAGAAGAAAACTAGACAGAAACTATGAAAGAAAAAGGGAAAGAGAAAATATGTAGCTATAACATTTTTGGTATTTATTTGTGCAATGTTTGGTAGAAAAGATGGGTAGGAATTTCAAGTTCATGTTGGGGGATAAGTCAAAGTTTGAAATAGATGGGATTGATTTAGGTAAGGAGGTTGTTTCTAGGGTATTTAATTTTTGGATACCAAAGCACTCTAGCCTAAATGGTTAAAGCAACAGTTGTTGTTCCTAAAGGTCACGAATTCGAGTACCATAGCAATGCCAACAGAGTGATTGAGCGATCATTGTTAAATGGTGAAGATTATATTCTAGAACAGTACTGTAATCGCTATAAGTTTATTAAAAAAATATTATTTGATTTTTTATATTATATATATTAATTTATATTTTAATCTATCTTAATCAAGTATTTTTTTATTAAATATTTATAAAATTTTGATACCAAAAAGTAATGTCAGATATTTGAATTTTAAATTTTAAAATTTTAAAAAATATATATTAAATATATAAAATTTTAAAAATTATATAATATATAATTTAAATGAAAAAAATAGTGATTTAAAGTCAGTTTTAATTTTGATGGGTAAAAATTTTATTAAAATTTATTATAAAAAAATATATTAAAAAGTTTAATCTTTATCGTGATATTTTTTTTCTTCAAATATTGTACTAACAAATTAATACAAATATTTTAAAACATTAAACTTAAAATTTAAAAATATATAATACAAATATAAAAAGAAGTTAGGGATTTAAATTTATTTTTAGAGTAAAAATATTAAAAAAACTAAAATAAACATATAATTTAAAATAAGGTTAGGATCAACTTACATTGTGTAAAACTCATTTAGTTTTATACTAATTTTGGATCGATTAATTATGATAATAAATGACTAAGATTATTTTCTTATTTTTTTCGAGGGATAATCTTCGTATTTTCTATTGTTAATGTCATCCATTCATTTCACACATCTAATGGTCATAGATTAGAGTAAAACTAATTTAATTTTATACCATGTAATTAGATCTTATCTCTTTTAAATATAATATATATGTATATATAAAAGTATCATATCAGGTACCTGATAAGGGTAAATTTTTGTCCAAGTCCGACTCGTGTATCCCCGACCCGATAAAAAATAAAAATCTTAAAACTACTCATCTGTTTTATACCAAATAATCAGCCTAGATTAATCAGGTCTGGTAATTTTAAATATCCCTAAGTTTATATATATATATATATATTTAGTTTAATATTGATATTTAATTTATTAAGTGATTAATCTGAATTGAATACTATAGAATTTTATTATAGGCGATCTTCTCAACCCAATCGGCTTCATTATTTTATGCATTAATAAGGTTTAATCTTGGTTTTATCTCTTTCTCTAGGTATAATAAGGATGGGATATAAATTTAGGTTTGTAAAACTAAAATTTGATATAACAAAGGAGTTAAAAGACTATTTTAAAATAAAATTTTAAGTTCCTAAGTTAAACACACAACTTCAAGTCAAACCAAAACACAAAACAAATTTCTTCTAACTGTTTCTCAAAGGTAATTTTGTATTTTTATTACAGGTGTTTCGATACACCGAAAATTGGTTTCAAAACGACCTTCACGATTTTAAACTAAGTTCTTCAATTTTGTTAGGTGTTTCAATACGGTCTATAATCGTTTTGATACGTTTTGAATCTATCAAATTTGGTTTCGAAACACTTGAAGTTGGTATCGAAACATGTGTTTCGATACATCCATAGGTTGTTTCGATACCGTCCTATACTTAATGAAATTTAATAAAAATTTCAAGGCGTTTTGATGCTATTTCAAATTTAAATATTTTGACCGTTGTTTAACAGGTAAACTTTAAATGTTGGTTAAACCGTTTCGAAACGTCCCTAGGGGTGTTTCGATACCATTTTTCACAGTTTCAAAACGTTTCGATACATCCCTCAAGCTATTTCGATACACATTTGTTTTAAAGACTAACTATTTCGATACCATGACATATGGTTTCGAACCCCTTTAATAAATACATAACGTCTCTATCTATTTTGGTACCGTTTCGAAATAGGTAGCTAACGTTTCAATACCAATAGTTACAAATGTGCATCTATGGTGGGAAGATGAAGCTCTACCGTCTATAATTATGTTCCCAACAACCTCAAAGGTTATAATTCAATGAGAATGTATAAAAACAAGCTGCAATAAAACTATTGAACCTCAAGCAAATATCCAAGCAATCCTATCCAACTCCATGTACTCTTGCTAAATTCATACACTCAACTCTTGTTCTTCATATCTATTCTTTAATTGAGTTTGGGGAGTGCCAAATTATAATTAGGGCATATTTTTCTTTTTAGAGAAATATTATTTGCCTATTTTTATCTTTATAATCTTTGTGAGCTATACGTTAATCTTTGTGTAGAAAGATTAACTTGATTGTAAAGGTTAGCCTTGAACCTAAAAAAAGGTTGAATTCATTAGTGAATTGGTTAAAAAATCCTTAGTGTTGGATAAGGTATTGGATGCAGAGTTTGTTTTGAAGCTTGAACCACTATAAATCTTGTGTCCTCAAATTTTTACATTTTCACCAAATCTTTCACTTAAAATTTTAATTGCCAATTTACCCCATTTTGGCGAATCTTATCATTCGTTCAACTCAACAAGGCTTAACACTAAAATAAGTGCTCAAACTATCACATTTTCTCATTTTAAGTGCATAAACTATTTTTTTGACCCTTTTAGGTTTCTAACATTTTATTTCGTTACCATTTTAAGTTTTTTTTTTAATTTCCATTAAAAAAATAGGTTTAACATTAAAATAAGTGTCCAAACTGTCATATTTTATCCATTTAAGAATCTAAAATATTTTGGGCCCTTTTAGGTACCTAACGTGTTATACACTTTAATAAAATAATGATAAAATAAAAATTATCTATCTATATATAGCTCTCAACCTTAAATTCTGCCTAAACCGTTAAGCCAAGGGATCATTACTATCATGGTTTAATCAAGATTTATTATTAGAGATACAATGGTAGGGTTTTGTCATGACCCTAATTGAACAATCGAAGGGATTAGGGATTTTGACAGCATAAATTGGGGATTTTGATCATAAGACGCGTGAAGAAAAGAGACAGGGAGAAACGATGACGTTTGGAAAGGGAATTAGTGATGAACTCATAGCCACTGATGGGCTAATGATTGGATCCAAGGTTATCAGCCCAACAAGGCAACCAGATGAGGAATAGCTTGAAGAATGATTTTATTATTATTACTTGTTAGTTATGGCAGTTGTAAAAAGATAAATTCCAGTGCAACTAACTTCTATATAGTTTGTACTGTGCTGAGCACGAGAATCATCTTCCAAGAAATAAAATCTTGAATTTTCTCTTATAAAATCTTATTCTTCTATTTTTGAAACCTAAAACTTTCTTTACATACCCTAGTAAGCATAACATTTTGGTATCAGAGCAAGTTCGTGAATCCATCAAGCACACTGGGAAGATCCAAGAAAACACAAGCAATGAGAGACCCTGTGGACTTGACTGCCCTACAACGACAAATAGATGAAATGAAAATGGACAAGAATACATTGGAAAAGAGGATAGATCTGATAGACACAAGAATGGAAGAGGTACAAGCTGACATCAAAAAGATAATTGCAACAATGACTAGAGCAGTGGAAAACCCGGAGCAAACAACACCTGAAAAAAATAAACCACCTGAAAGCAACACTCAGCAAAGGAACGAGAGTAAAAAACATGTCCATGTAACTATTATTGATGAAAATGAAAGATACTCCATGAAACTTGATGAGCCTAGGGTGTTAGTATCTAAACCTCAGTTTTTATCATCTCCTAATGATACATGGAAATTTGGGAGTAGAAGAATTGAAAGAGGAGATACTTCTTCACTTCAGAAAATTCCTAAGATTGAGAAGGACAGTAATGAAAACCTATGGAGTTCTCTCAATTTAAAGCCTAAGATTGAGTTGCAAATGTTTGATGGTGAAAACCCTAGAGCATGGTAAGGAGATGTGAAAATTATTTTGCTATTTTTAATATTCCTGAGAATCATAAGTTAGAAATAGCTGCTATGTACTTAAGTGGGAGAGCTAAGGTTTGGTTTGATGGATATATGATGCAGAAACATAGGGTGTAGTGGCATAAATTTATAGCTGACTTATGTCATAGATTTTGCAGCAAATCTGCTAGTGATGTTATTGAAGAATTTGATAAACTAGCTCAAAAATTCTCAGTAGAAGAGTACCAGGATAAGTTCAAAGAATTGAAACCCCACATATTGCAAGTTAATGCTTCCTTAGATGAAAATTACTTCATTTTCAGTTTTATAAGTGGGATGAAGGAAGAACGTAAGCACAGAATTAAGATTCATCCTCCAAAAGATCTGGCTGAAGCTTTTAGACAATCTAAGCTGATTGAACTGTCCCTTGACTTTGAGCAGAGAAAACATAAGTATACAGTAAAGAGTTCTTCTTCTAGTGGTCATCAAATGAATTCCAGAACCAATGGATCCTTGCAGCAAAACAGAACAAGTTTTCCAAATCAAGTTAATAAGCAATCACTGACAGAATATATGAGGGCTCACAACTTATGTTTTAGATGTGGGAAAAATACAGTCCAGGCCACCAATGTAAAATGAAACAACTTAATGTGATGGAGAAAGAAAAGTCACCAAAGGAAGAAGGAAGAAAGGAAGAGGATGTGATAGAGGAGCTGGATAAAGAAGAAGAAACAAATGAAAGCATTGAACTGAAAATTTCTATGAATGCTTTAACAGGCAACATTGGTTTTAACACTCTTAGAATTTCTGGTTCTGTAAAAGAAAGAATGTTAAGTATTTTGGTGGATAGTGGGAGTACCTACAGTTTCATTACTCCCAACTGGTCTAAAGAAGGGACAAATATAGAAGAAACTCCACCCTTGACTATTATTGTGACTAATGGGAAAAGGTTATATAGTTCAACAAGGTGCAACAATTTTCAGTGAAAGATGCAGGGTGAAGAGTTTGAGCATGATTTCAGAGTTCTGAGAATGAGAGGTAGTGATATGGTTCTTGGGGTAGATTGGATGAGCAAATACAGCCCAATATTAATGGACTTTAAGAAGCTGACACTAAGCTTTGAAAAGGATGGCAGAAACATTGTGTTACAGGGTGGAAGTAAGCTGAGCAACATAAAAGTGATTAATGAGAGGAGAATAGTGAAATTAACAGAAAAAGATCCAGAATGTCTTGGAGAAATCTATATGCTGAGTATTGAAGGACATGAAGTAAAAGAAATAGAAGAATTTGAGGTTTCAGTAATTTTACAACCATTGTTGAATGAATTTTAGGACATTTTTGAAGAGACAAGTGAATGAGATGCTAGCAAATCCTGTTATCCAGACCAGTAAGAGCCCTTTCACTGCTCCTTGCTTAATGGTGAGGAAGAAAGATGGGAGTTGGAGGTTTTGTGTTGACTACAGGAAGTTAAATGCCCTCACTGTGAAAAATAAATTTCCCATCCCATTGTAGAAGACTTACTTGATGAACTAAATGGAGCTGGTTACTTTTCTAAGATAGATCTTAGGTCTGGATATTGGCAGATACGAGTAAAGATAGAAAACATTCCTAAAACAGCTTTTAGGACTCATCAAGGGCACTATGAGCTTAGGGTGATGCCCTTTAGTTTAACTAATGCCCCAGCTACTTTCTAAGCCCTAATGAATGAACTGTTCGAACCTTTTCTGAGAAGGTTTGTGCTGGTCTTTTTCGATGATATTCTGATTTATAGTAAAAGTTTAGAGGAACATTGTAAGCATGTTAGGATGGTGTTGGAAGTATTAAGGGAACATCAACTGTATGTCAAGAGGAAGAAATGTTACTTTGGGCAGAGGCATGTTGATTACCTAGGGCATATTATCAATGAACAAGGGGTAGCAACTAACCCCTCCAAGGTAGAGGCTATAAAGAATTAGATCTTGCCAAGAAACCTTAAATCCCTGAGGGGATTTTTAGGGTTGACATGTTATTACAAAAAAATTATTAAGGGATATGGTGAAATGAACAGACCCCTTACCAATATGTTGAAAAAAAAGGATTTTGCTGGACTGAGGAATCAAAAAAAAGCTTTTAAGACCCTAAAAGAAGCTATGTGTAGGGTACCTGTATTGGTCCTACCAAATTTTCAGAAAGCTTTTTGTTTAGAAACTGATGCGAGTGCAAAGAAAATAGAAGCTGTCCTTTCCCAGGAGGGGGGACTAGTGGCATACCTAAGCAAAGCTCTAGGTTCTAAGCATACAGACCTCTCAATTTATGAGAAGGAATACTTTGCCATTTTCATGGCAGTGACCAAGTGGAGGCATTACCTAAAAGGTAACTCTTTTATTATCAAAACTGACTATGAGTCCTTAAAATTTTTATTGGAGAAGAAATTGATCACAACTATACAGAAGAAGGATCTTACCAAATTATTAGGGTTGAACTATATAATCCAATACAGGAAAGGAAAAACTAATGTTGCTGCAGATATTTTATCCAGACAGCATGAGAAAGACTCGGAGCTGATGAATGTGACCATTACCTGGATAATTCCTCAATAGGTATCTGAGGTGAAAAGTAACTATGAGGGGGATAAATTAGCTCAAGAAGCTATCACAGCTTTATCAGTAGGTGGACAGTACAAGGAATGATGAAACTTTGCTAAGGGAATACTAGGAAAAGAGGGCAGAGTCTACATTGGAGATAAGAGAGAGTTGAGGCAACAATTAGTGAAAGAAATGCATGACTCCCCACAAGGAAGACACTCAGGAATCCAAACTACTTATCAAAAACTTAGGAGTTGTTTTTTCTGGCCCGGATTGAAAAATATGGTGGATCAGTATGTGCAATAGTGTGATGTGTGTCAAAGGGTCAAGGGAGAACATATTGCTAAAATAGGGCTTTTGCAACCTATTTCCATTCCCACACAAGCTTGGGAAGTTATTACCATGGATTTCATAAAAGGACTTCCTACTTCTAAGAAATTCAATTGTGTAATGGTAGTTATTGATAAGTTTATCAAGTATGTCCACTTTGTGGCATTGTCCCATCCCTACACAACAATGGACATTGCCAGAACCTACTTAGATCAGATCTATAAGCTACATAGGGCTCCTAAAATAACTATTTCTGATCGGGACAAATTTTCACAATTTTGTTTTGGAAGGAGATGATGGAAAAGGCTGGTACTACCACTTTGTTTAGCACAACCTACCATTCGGAGACAGATGATCAAAGTGAGAGGTTAAATCAATGTTTTGAGCACTACCTTAGAAGTATTTGTTTTCTTAAACTTATAACTTGGTCTATGTTCCTACCTCAGGCAGAATTTTGGTACAACACAAGTTATCATACTGCTATTGAAACTACACCTTTTGAAGCACTTTATGGGTACAAACCCCCTACTTTAATGTGAAATGTGAATTCACCAGTGCAAAGTGTACAGGAAAAGAAGAGCAATAGAGAATAGATGAACAAGATGCTACATGAACACTTAACCAAGGCTCAACACAGGATGAATCACTACTCAGATAAAAGAAGAACAAAGAGGACCTTCGATGTAGAGGATGAGGTATACCTGAAATTACAACTTATATGCAGAACTCTTGGCTTTAAGGAAAAATCTGAAATTGATTGCGAAATTCTATAGACCCTACAAAGTCATACAAAGGATCGGGTCAGTAGCTTATAAACTGGCATTACCAACAAATTCAAAGTTGCATCCTGTTTTTCATGTCAGTTTATTAAAGAGAAGAATCGGGCAAGGGACAGTTACCTCTATAGAACCTCCAAAATTAACTGAGGATAGGCAAATGAAGGTCTACCCGGTCATCGTCCTTGATAAAAGGATGATCAAACGTCAACCAGGCTGTGACTCAACTGCTGGTGCAATGTTTGAATCTTGGGATGTGAAATGTCACATGGAAAGACTATAGCGTGTTGAAATCACAATTTCCGGATTTTGATCCTTGGGGACAAGGATCCACTAAAGAAGGAACCAATGTCATGACCTTAATTGAACAATCGAAGGGATTAGGGATTTTGGCAGTACAAATTGGGAATTTTAATCATAAGACGAGTGAACAAAAGAGATAGGGAGAAACGATGACATTTAGGAAAGGCATTGCTGATGGACTCATAACCACTGATAGGCTAATGATTGGATCCAAGGTTATCAGCCCAACAAGACAACCAAATGAGGAATAACTTGAAGAATGGTTTTATTATTATTACTTGTTAGTTATGCCATTTGTAAAAAGATAAATTTCAGTGCAACTAACTAATATATAGCTTGTACTGTGCTGAGCACGAGAATCATCTTCCAAGAAATGAAATCTTGAATTTTCTCTTCTAAAATCTTATTCTTCTATTTCTGAAACCTAAAACTTTCTTTACAAACCCTATTAAGCATAACAAGTTTGATTAAATATTTTAATATTTTAGCCATCTCCCAGCTACTTAAGCCATCATAACTTAATCTTCTAGAATCATCATATCATTCTGACCCTTTAGCTCTTTACCTGGGATTATCGCCCGCACTCCGCTACTATTGGACGGTGAAGCGTGCATTGCCGTCACCCTTGGGATCACCTTCGTGTTCTGACCATGTTGTCGACCTCAACGTGTAAAACCAATCCAGAAGAGGAGAGGTTGTTAAAGAAAAAAAGAAATTGTGTGTAAAGGAAGGAGAGAAAAAAAAAACGAATTTTAGTCGGAGGATTATCGTATGATGTCACCAAACAACATTTTGAGTACACGTTTAGTTAGTACTGGAAAATTCTTGAATCTCATGTACTTTTTGGGGTTCAAATAATAAATAAGTTGTTTTCTCACTCATTTTTATCTTATGTTTGGTTGCCTGAAAAGTTAGATAAGTGTATTGGTGGGTGATCTACAAGTTGTAGATTTTGTAGAAAATGGATTGTTGAATTTGCCATCAATTTGGTTGAATATTATATGGTCTAGCCTTGAATATGTTCTTTGAAACTGGATTTTAGACAGCTTTTGAACAAACATTACTCTTAAATTTTGCCTAAACTTTGTTTTTTGACATCAACATCAGTTTTGATAATAATAGATAAAACAGATTCTATTAAATTTTTTAGAACTGAAACTTACATTATGACATTTGTTCTACAATATCATGTCAAATTTGCTTGTTGAACTTTAAAATTTCATGTTTGTTGTAAATAAAGAGTAAATGCTTCCTTATGTCAATGGTAGAACCTATTTTAAAAGCTTATTTGATATTGGGGTTATACACAATTTATTCAGTTTTTTGTTTCTCTCTTCCTCGTCTAATTACTTTTTTTTAAGTGGCCATTTGGGGTAAGCATCATAGTGAAGTATTTGTGAAATTAGTTCAGAAAATTTTATGGCAAGATCATTGTTTTTTCTTTCTTGTGGATAACAAATAACTCTTCGATTTGTATCAATTTGTCTTTTTATAAGTATTGGAGTTTTGTCAAGATATATTTTTCTTTTTATAAGGATAATAATTACATTTCTAGATGTGAAGCCTTACATTGTTGTACAATTTTCTGTAAATGACCATTTTCTGTTCCGTCTATACTTGATTGAAATGATGACAATGAGGAGCTATGTATACTCATATGTGATTATGTAGTTTTCCTCATAGCAAAGTTAGTTGCTTTTGGATAGGATCAATATTATCAATCGTTTGATATAGTTAGTGTTTGCACCTTATTGGCTTTCAGAGGTCAAGAGATGTCAAATTCGAGTTCAAGGGATCAAATGATGTATCTTGGATCGATCGTTGTACTCCAGAATTAAGGTAATACTTTACTACCTTCAACTTGCTTTATGAAATATTTTTGATATTTGGAAAATGCTTGTTTAAACCTGTTACAGTGTATAATGATTAATTATTCACGAAAAAAAAGGATAACGAGCCAGTTAAGACTTAATGTAGTTACGAAAGTGAACGACTGACAAGGTCTTTTGAGACCAAAAATAAATAAAAGATAATACTTTTATGTTAAAAATTTGGTTATACTTGATAACGATTGAAATTTTCTGAAGTATTTGGTTGTGAAATGACAGAACTACCCTTGAGATGCTTGATTGACTGAAATACTCTTGATTATAAAAATGGTATGGTTATCTACATTTGATCTGGTAAAATAATTGTTTCATATGGAAACCTCATATCACTAAAGACATTATGGTAACTAGGCTTAAACTGTTAGAGATTGTTTTGTGCTTAAATAATTTTTTGAAGATTAATTTTTGAAAATTATTCGTATGCCTGAATTAAACAAAGCGACATAAATTATTGAACGAACTAAAATGATTAAAAAGGTTTAGAAATATTAATCAAACTAAATTGACAGGAGCAAATGAAATGGCCGAAAAGATGAAAGTTTTTGGGCATCGAAAATTTTTGAATTTAATATAGAAAAAAAGATAAACCCTTAGGATCTGAATTATTACGGAAGGTCTGAAATGAATAAACTGTCGAAAGATTGAAACACCTTTGAGTACTTAAATGATTGAAACAACTACATCATGTTAGTATTAGTGGTATATTATTAAGAGTTTAAGATGTATTCGACAATTTGTGTCGCTTGTATTCGACACCTTAATGTTACGCCTGTATTTGACACTTCGTGTCGCCCGTATTCGTCACTTTTTTGCAACGCCTGTATTCGACACTTCGTGTCGCCCGTATTCATCACCTTATTGTGACGCTTGTATTCGACACTTCGTGTCACTCGTATTCGTCACCTTATTGTAACGTCTGTATTCGATACTTCGTGTCGCCCGTATTCCTCACCTTATTGTGACTCATGTATTCGACATTTCGTGTCGCTCGTATTTACCATTTTAGTGTGACGCTTGTAATTGACATTTCGTGTTGCCTATAAATGATAGTAATTTATAGCACATGACTTGTACCTTAATCATTTGATATTTACCTTGGGTTATACAATTTTATGAAATGAAGTATGTTTTAAAGTCAAAGAATATTATGTTTATGAAAGTATCATGTTTTATTAATTATTCTTATATATGTTACTTTCTTTATGCCTTACTAAGTTATACTTGACGTTTATTTTGGATATATACATAGATAATCGAAGTAGTAACATATATTATGTTTATGAAAGTAGTAACATATAACGTTTATTATGAAATGAAGTATGCTTTAAAGTCAAAGAATATTATTGTAACCCCCTCGACCCGGTCTAGACGCCACTCGACTCGAACGAGCTACACGGGGAATATCGAGGCTAATCCGGAGACTCGCCCCGATAAACAACCCTAAATTTAATATCTTTTATCTTTTCTAAATGCTTTAATTAGATCCTACATGTTCATGCAAGGACTGAGTTCATTTGCAGTGGAAAGAGATGTGAAGTGAGTCCTAATTTAATCGAACAAGTAAGGTTCTCTAGATGCATACAAGACCCTATAGGCGTAATCCACACTTCGAATATCATCCCTAGATGCAAAGTCACCTAATTCCACACGCAAAACACATAATTTAAGCATACTTCAACAATAACAAGCATGGTATATCATACTTTAAAATTAACTTATAATAGATCTCAAAATACCTCGTTAACATAAAAGTGTATCTTTTATAGTATTCAAGCCAGAATATCCAAAAACACATAGATTCACTAAGTCATATCTTAAGCAATAACAATGTTGATAAACATCGAATATATATAAACATACGACTACAATAAGTCTTATCATCATATCAATAATCTTAACATGATAATCCATCCCCATTGCTCTCTCACTACTACTAATGTTATAAAGACATACTTGAGCTTTCACTTGGCGGTTACTTGGATCCTTGCTTCCCTTCGTTGTCTCAACATTATTTACTCTGCATTGCAAGGTAAATGAGAGGGTAAGCATAAGCTTAGTGAGTGAATAAAAACAAGTATAAAAACACCTTGCAATGCAGCCCATATTAAACCAGTTTCATCAATTTAAAATAACATTTCATGCTCTTTATAAAACAAAACAAACATGGCTAATAACGCCACTTTTAAAACTCAGTAAGTGTCATCAAATCATGGCTAACAATGCCATCATTAAAATTTAGTAAAAACCACTTTGAAATCATATGCTTTAAAAGCTAAAACACAAGTCTTACATGCTACTCACATAACAATGCTTACACGTGCATCTCAATGCACAAGCTCAAGTCTTACATGCTATCAACATAGCAATGCTATAATCACATGCATACCAATGCACAAAACCCAAGTCTTACATGCTAACAACATAGCAATGCTCATATCACATGCATACCAATGCATAAAACCTCGCATGCATAATCTCATATGCAACAAGTAGAAACCATGACACTTACCTTTAAAAAGCAAAAACATATATTGATGCTAGTGATCCGATTTGTACTACTCCAAATCGTTAGGATAAACGGGCAACCGCATGTTAGTACTACTCCCAGAGCATACGCATGTTGATACTACTCTCAACATGAATTATCTCACCTTGGTGTCCGGTGACAGTACTACTCCGATCAACCCGTATGTGACAGTACTACTCCCATCACATAGCATTGGAATAAAAGGCAAAATGCAACACGCAAGGAATTTAAACACGTACGACTTTTGAATGTTTATAGTGCACTCTAGACCCTATTGATCGATCAACTTATCCCATAAGGTTAATCACTTAACTAGCCAATATATTATCAAAATTCAATGCTCAAAACTTAATTCAAAAACAGAATTCAAATCACATGTATCCCACTTTTCACGTATCACTTGCAAAACCCGATAAAAACCACTTTTATCTTATTTTTTAAAACAAAACCGTGGGAACATCGAATGCTTATAAAATCTCTTTAAAAACAGTTTCATGAGCATTTATATACATGCATAATCACATATGCACAACATAACAAGAGCATGACAAATAACGTTGTAAAAACAAGGCATAATATGGGAACCTTTAAGAAAGCAAAACTTTAAACTTACTTCCGAGTATAAAGAGGTTTTTCACACCTTCCCTACACCCCCAAACCTTTGAAAATATATTTAAAACCATGCCAAATTGGCAGCCCTCATAATTCACTCACCGATAATCGAAACTTGCTCGACAAGTCACCAATTCGATCCAAAACTTCTTCAAACGTAATCACCAACTTCTTATCCTGTTTCAACCATCAAAAACTAAGGATTTAGTGCTCCTAATCGCACAAAACAAACCCCAAGTCGAACTCCCACTCAACAACCCTTAAAACCTATCAAAACCTTAACCGAAAACTTTCCGAAAACTACCAAACTTCTCCTAAACCTATAGTCCGAGATTATATATGTTTAAAACATGTTATAAACATTATAATACATTCAAAATCATGAATTTAGGATTCAAAAACAACGGATCAAAATCCTTGAACGATAATTGGGATTTTTAGTCGAAAAACCGATTTTTATGAAATTAAAGGATTAAAACAAAAAGTCCAAGCCAATAACTTGGGAATTTCAGTAAAGAACTTTATTTTTCTAGAGGATTGATGAAATCTCACCTCCAAAACTGATCCAATCGCTTTCCGAGTTTTAGAACGAGAAAACGATGAGAAAACAAGAGAATTTAAAGAAGAAAAGTTATTATAATTATTAGAAACGAATTTAATTGAAAAAGAATGAGTTTTTACCTTGAAAACTTAATGAACGACTGCCTCCAAAGAGGGAAAACGAAAATTAGAAAAATATGTGATATTTAGGTTAATTAAAAAGGGTTTTAAGAGTTTAAAATTAGGTTTAACTAAGTTATTTAATTTAAAATAGGTTTTGGGTTTAATTAATTAAAATTTGGAAAGCCTAGACCAGCTAGGATTATAATTGGATCAAAGCCCATTAAGGATTCAAAGTTTTGGCTTGTTTTATAAAATCGTCCTCGAAGTTTTCAATTTTTACAAAATGGTCATCAATTTCTAAATCCTAGGGATTTAAGGGTAAATTTTCAAAATTGATTTGACCAAAGTCAAATATATGTTAAATAAGAATTTTAGGATATTTTCCCTCAATTTATTTTGATTAAAAACTAATTTTTAAGTATTTAATCCCGAACTAGGCTAAACCGGCTCACTAACTTCTAAGCCCATTTTTGGGGTGTTACAATTATGTTTATGAAAGTATCATATTTTATTAATTATTCTTATATATGTTACTTTCTTTATGCCTCACTAAGTTATACTTAACGTTTATTTTGGATATATACGTAGATAATCGAAGTAGTAATGGAGTTTTGTACCATCTCTTTTGGGAGGAGATTCTACTTTTGTAGGTTATTTTTGGTATATACAAAATCTTGATTTTGTATAAGAATAGTGGCATGTATAAAATAATCTATCTATTTTTGTCAAACTACTTAAATCTATATGCCTTGAAATGGTTTTGTTTATGAATGCTAAATGATATATGATATTCTTAATTACTGTGTATTCTGTTAGAATATATATTCGGTTAACGAATACAAAAATGGGTGTTACACTTGATCTCTGACTAGGGTAATTTTTTCTATATAGGTTCTTGATCTCCTATTGAGGTAATCCCGCCTATTAAGGGTTCCTAGTTTCGACTAGGTGATCATGCTTGTTTTCAGTTCTTATGATTCAGCTAGAGTAATCCCGCCTATAACCTAAGGTGTCGGTACCTTCGTCCATTTTGGGATCTAGGTGAACGCCTGCATAAGATATTGTTCTGGGAAGTCGTATCCTACTATTCAATGAAGAGTAGATAGGTTGCTTGGAAACTTTTATGCTTTAATA
Source organism: Abelmoschus esculentus (assembly GCA_035048815.1). Lineage (NCBI taxonomy): Eukaryota > Viridiplantae > Streptophyta > Magnoliopsida > Malvales > Malvaceae > Abelmoschus > Abelmoschus esculentus. Next base: position 263,024 of record JAUCBN010000030.1, read on the forward strand.
ATTCAATTTTCATAATTATTGATGTTCCACCTGTTCTTTAAAAATATTTTATTTTGTAATAACGAAACACACTATATTTCTAGAATAATTTCTATAATCGAACTCCCATCTAATTCTTTGAATAATAAATTTCTCGCCGAATACTTAGAAAAAAAAGAATAAATTCGTTAATATAAATCTAACACTTGAAAACATTATTTCGTAAATTAGAGTATGCTATATCGAAACATCATGATAATGTTTTCCTACTCTATACTTGTATGTACTCACAATACAATATTGGTAATTTTGTATTACTAGGCTTTCCCAAGCTCATGTTGTTTTACTATTTTAGGAAAAGAAAAGAGAATTTCTCATTGTGTTTTGACGAACATCAATGCTCGGAGTCCCTCAGTGTCATCTTCAGAGTACGAACTAGTACAATTATTGGGCATGTATTCAAGTATTATTTTATGATCGAGTCTGTGAATTATTTTTTTTTCTTCAGATATTAGTATGTGTAAATAAATTTTATTACGATGTTTTAACAAAAGTTTTTATAACTTACTGATTTTTTTTCTTATTTCTCTTCTGTTTTGTTTTATCATGGATCGTTTTAATGACCCTAATGTGACTACTTAAGATCCGTAGTAGCATACAAACATATCTAGGGGTTACATAACGTTACATTTTATTACCATTTTAAGGTCTTATTCTAACTTCCATTAAAAAATACAATATCCAACAAAAACAAGACATGTATCAATATTTTTAATTCCCTTTTTATTTCTTTAAAGATACACACAATTAAAATTACGTTAACCCTTATTTTTTTTCATTTACTCTTCTCCAAATGTTTGGGTTTGTTATATTTGTGTATCCAAATGAAGCGTAAAAGGAATTCATATTTTGTTTACGATTCTCTTGTCCTCGTTAAGCCTTACAAGAAGAAGGGCAAAGTTCAAGAGAAGTAAAGAGAATGCTTCCTTTTATTATCTGAAGAATCGACAATAGTGATTTTAATTTTGCAACAAACGATTAAGGATTTTAAGGTTTTCAAAATTGATTTAGAAAACCTTAGAGACCATGAAAAGAGATCTTAAGGATTTTAATAGCCGTTGGAGAAGAAGAGTAAATAAAAAAATAGAGGTTAGGGTTAGTTATAATAATATATATATTTATATTTTTAAGAAATAAAAAAATTAAAAATATTGACAAATGTCTTATTCTTATTGGATATCGTATTTTTTAACGGAAGTTAGAATAAGACCTTAAAATGATAACGAAATGAAACGTTAGGCACCTAAAAGGAACAAAAAATAGTTTAGACACTTAAAAAGGAGAAAATGTGATAGTTTGACCACTTATTTTGGTGTTAAACCTTTTTTTTAACGAAAGTTAAAAAAAAGACCTTAAAATGACAACCGAATGAAACGTTAGGCAACTAAAATGGACAAAAAATAATTTAGGTACTTAAAAAGAGAAAATGAGATAGTTTGGACACTTAATTTAATGTTAAACCTTAAAAATATAAAACTTTTAAGTTTAGAATATTAAATTATCAAGGCCAATTCTAAAAAAATTCATAATTTAAGAGACAATAGTCATTAAACTTTAATTTCATATTTTAAAGTTTAAATAGACATATTTATGTAAAAATATATTCACTATACATTGAATATTATTTTTTAAATAAAATAAATCTCACTAAGTACGAGACAAATATTTTGTGAAATTTATTCATATACCTCGTGAAGTAATATGGTTGCCGATAAAATATATAAGCTATTTTCTCAGAATAATTATGATATGTGTTTATTTTCCTTTTCTCTTGATAAGGTTTTTATTCTTGTTACATGACGTTATTGATGTTAGTGTTATGAACACAAATTAATTGATGAATAAAATTTTATCCCTTATTGTAAAAAAATATACGAGACAAATACAAAAAATTCTGAAATCCAAATCTAGGTTTTAGATGGTGAAAAATTAGATATTATATAAAATCTACGATTCATATTTAAAATAGTTGAAATTTTAATATTATAAATACAAATAACTAAATCAAAATTGTATTTTTTATCATAAAACTCGATATGAATTACAAACCCTAAAACGAAAAGTGCAAACAAGCAAGATACGAGCCCATACAGCATAGGCAGGAGGCCCAACGCCTTCTAAAACTGAACTGGGAGATGGGAAGAGAAAGCAAAAGAAAATGAAAACAAAACTAGACGGATGTGACCTTAATTGTAAAAGAGTAGAGGGATTAAAAATATAATTTAAACCTTAAAGAAATGCAGGGATAAGCACAGGAAAGCGCGCCAACCAAGCACTCCGCTCTTCTTTGAGGTTTGAACTCGATTAGCTCCGATCATGGCCATCGACTGCCTCGTCCTTGGTAAATTCTAAACATTACCCACGGTTTATTCTCCCATATCAGGAATTCCCAATGTTTTCATTCGATCATTTTACAAACAAATCGACGATTTTAATTCTCAGGGGCAGGACAAGAAGTTGGGAAAAGCTGCGCTGTGGTGTCGATAAATGGAAAGAGAATCATGTTCGACTGTGGGATGCACATGGGATACACTGATTATCGCCGATACCCAGATTTCTCTCTCATTTCAAAGACTGGAGATTTCGATAATGCTCTCACTTGTGTCATTGTTACTCACTTGTATTCTTTCTCTCACACAGTTGATTTACTCTCTTCTTTTGGTTCTTTCAGTGGATATAATTTTTCGGTTTGGATTTTCGACAAACTGTTTTTTTGCAGTCACTTGGATCATATTGGAGCGCTTCCTTATTTCACTGAAGTTTGCGGTTATAAGGGACCAATTTACATGACTGTAACTTCTCTCCCTCTATGTATTTGATAAAATGTCCCACTTAGGATATCACTGTTATTATTGTTTTTGTTTTACTTTTTTGATGTTTTTTTTTCCCTGGTATTGGCAGTATCCGACGAAAGCATTGGCACCTTTGATGTTGGAGGACTACAGAAAAAATATGGACCGAAGGGGTGAGGACGAACAATTTACTGCAGATCATATTGCTGAATGCATGAAAAAGGGTACTTGGATCTCCATTTCTTTTGCACATTTTATCTTCAATGCTTAAAATATGATGCTATTACGAGTACTTTTATGCACATATGATGGGTTGACTTGTCTTTCTGGTTCATCAGGTAGCAATTCAGAAACTGTCCTAACTTTCTAGGAGTGTCACTTTCCTTCCAATATGTTTTCAAAGTTGTGTCATTAGCTATGAATTGAATCATTTGCACAACCTGTTATTTTTGGAGTACGGTTCTGGTTAAAGATTTATTGTGATCTAAATGGGACATGGAATCCCTTGCACAATTTTATGTTCTGTAATCTTCGTGGTAACCATTTTACCGAGGATATATCAAGATGACATTGCATACTGTACCTGGTATCAAGCTGCAATTTATGATTAACTATTCAGAAACTGCACGCAAGCATGAGATCAATTTATTATTTGGACATTAGGACTTCTCCTTGAATAGCATTACATAATGATCTCTGATCATTATTAGCTTCCTGATTTTACATGCTCTAAGTAGTTGAATTGAGAATTGGTCAACTAGAACCTCATCAAAGGTCTCATTTGATTTGAAACAAACTTTAAGTTTCATTTAAAATTAAAATCATGAACCTTCTATTGACTAACTAGGGGAATAGAATTGTAAAGATTTCCGTAATATATATGATGTAGTTTTCTTGCATATTCACAGGTATATTTTTATGAAAGACCAACTTCCTTGTTTTAATTACTTTCTGGAAGTGTACTGTCTGAAGTTCACGTTTTTATTTTTTTCCAACTTGAATCCTTATTACAGTTATACCAGTGGATTTGAAGCAGACTGTGCAGGTTGATAAAGATCTTCAAATCCGTGCCTACTATGCAGGACATGTAAGCATTTTAAATTCAGTTCTAAAGCATGATCTTTATTAGCATTTTTCATATTTGTAGTACCTATACATGTGATCCGTTGGTATGTGAAAGATGTGTATTTATCATTGCAGATCTGCTAAGTAAGTCTGTTAAATTTAATCTACTTTGATAGAGCCACCTCTCTTAGGTCTTAAGAAGGATGTCGAGGAATCCATTGAATAATGTTGGACCACAGCTTGAGTTAAAATCATTGAGTGCTGAAATATGAATTGCACTGTCGTAAATAGTTCTTTTGACCTCAAATTTTATTATTTTTTTAAAGAAAGAAGACAGTTCTTTGAGGCAGCATGGTTGTGGTAGAGAACTTTGTGAATTATGAGCATTGATGGGATGATTTTTGGTTCCTTGAATTAATTATATTTTTGGTAATATGGGAGTCATGTGAGTAAATCATTGCAAATCAGGAGCAGCATTTAGTTTGAGAGGAGCAATCTAGGACCAACTAGTAAATTCTGGTCTGGTCTTGACTTCACTCCTAGGACTGGATAGGTCAATCGAATCATATAAACTTATTAATGAAACCAAAGATTGTTGAGCCGGTACCAGAGTTGAAGTGACAGTAGTGGTGACCGAAGATTGTGATGGCAGTAGGGTACGAGATTTGAGAAGAGAGGAGATTTGAGAAATATGGAACAACAAATGAAGAGCCGTAGGGAAAAAGGGAAATACTGTAGCATAAAACCTGAAATGCAACATTGAGTGAAGAGTATGTATAGTAGATAGCTAATTGACTAATGTAAGAATTAATCAACTAACTACCATGCTAATTTGACTCTATCTGTAATTAATCCAGGGCAACCAAATGAGTGAATGACAACTCAAAATAACAGTTTGCAGTTAAATAAAGAATTACTACTTTACCGTGACAATATTTTCTAGTAAAGATATATGCATACATGAATATATATACACACACATATACTACCCGAGAACTTGGAGAACAAAGAAACTTGGTATCTCCTTTTTTACTGGATATTTGTTCATATGCATTAACCAGTAATGGCGAGTAAGATGAATTTACCCGTTTTTACTGGATACTTGTACATGTTTTCATTTCATAGTCTACCCTCCTTTTTAAAGTTCTTCGTCTACCCTCCTTTTTAAAGTTCTTTGCCGTTATTTACTGAAAATGATGTCGGTAATTTCTAAGTGGTTAATTTTCATTGTCATTGCAAGGTCATTGGGGCAGCAATGTTTTATGCGAAGGTGGGAGATGCTGCCATGGTATACACAGGAGATTATAATATGACACCAGATAGACATCTTGGAGCAGCTCAGATTGATAGACTACAATTGGACCTTCTTATAACAGAGTATACAAATATAATATTTATCTTTGGTTTCATTAATAAGTAAAGTTCGGTTAGTAGTGCTTGATGAAAAATTTCCTAATAATATTCCCATAACAGGTCAACTTATGCTACAACCATACGTGATTCAAGATATGGGCGAGAGAGGGAGTTCCTTAAAGCTGTATGTATATACTACATTCACAATTTCAGGCTATTTTTCGGCTGCATTTCGTTCCACTTGTGTTACTCTCCTGATATTTAATTTGCTCTTGCACATTGCGACTATTTACTTGCTCTTTAGACCACTAAAGTTAGAGTATCTGTTCCACATACAGTTGACATCTATGTGTTATCTTGCATCAACTATGTATTTTCTTATTTTATTTTAATTGTTCCTTTTTGAGGGAACATTGAGTGGGGACAAGAAGTTTTAATCAGTTGTGAATATCTGCGGTATTAGTCTCTTAAGTGCGGAGGATGATAATTAGATAACTGAGTGCTCTTAGATGCATAATTACTTCACTTGAAGAATGAGCTTACTGCTTATGTGGAAGATTTTGTAAACTGGAGGTTAGTAGTTGGTCTCAGAAGTACCTGGTTAAATTTATAGTAGAAACTTCATTTGTGATCGACTAGATAGAGAGATGTGAAAGTCTGATTATTTCATTTGACCTGAGCATGTTCTATTTGGACATTCCTGATTTTAATACTTCTAACTTTTATGGATTAATATATTTGATTCAGGTTTGTACCTTTAATTTTGAAGTTACATACACCTTACGGGATTGATTTTCTTCCTTTTTGTTCTATTTATTTTTGTGGTGGGGTGGTGGTTGTTCTTTTCAGGTTCATAATTGTGTTGCTGCTGGAGGAAAGGTGCTTATTCCAACTTTTGCTCTAGGAAGAGCACAGGTATATATGTCGATCTTATATATATGTATATTGTGTAGCTATGATTTATTTTGCTATAAAAATGATTTAGCTGGTAGCAAAAGTTCTAACTAGTATAGATTGAGGGCATGTTAACCATGTTAACCGATAGTTGTTCAAAGTTCCATACTTTTCAAATGATCACCAAGCGTGAGGGAAACAAGTTAAAAAAAATCGTTCCATGAATTGAATCAGTTTTCTTTTAGCAGTTTTGTTGATTTATAAAGGAATCAATAAATCTTGACCAATCTGCATATTTTTAAAAAGTAATATTCCAAATTCAAGTTGCTTACAGTTATTGGTCATTTTTTCACCTTGAACAATTATGCTGTTGACTAGTCATAGATGCCTTATGCTGAATATTTTGATATAACTTGATCTGTGATTGATATCAAGTTCCGTATGATTGTCACATAGGAACTATGTATACTATTGGAAGATTACTGGGAACGCATGAATCTAAAAGTTCCTATCTACTTCTCAGCAGGTTTGATTCATCTTTTGTGTTAAACTTTTTGCATCATTGGTTCTTTTTTTAGTCTTATCATATGGCAATGGAATCTAATTGCTCCTGTCAAATGCCAATGTCTTCATTCATAGCTTTATTTAAGTTAATTGATAAATAACGATTTTCTGCTGACAAGTTGGATTTATTGTGTTTCAGGTTTGACAATCCAAGCCAATATGTATTATAAAATGCTTATTAACTGGACGAGCCAAAAGATCAAGGAGACATATGCCACACATAATGCATTTGATTTTAAAAATGGTACGAATCTTGCTGAAATAATGATTTATGAGACCCACAGGTTTACTTATTTCCTTGTTCCTGCCATTGATAAGTTTTTTTTTTTTCTTTTGGGAAGTTAATATCTGTGGTGGAGTTAATGATGTTGAACAGGGGACAGAATTAGGGACAAAACATGGATCAAAAGTTGAAATAGAATGTACTCATACTCTCATAGGAAACTACAACCAAACCCTAACATAAACAGGAAAGGTTTAATATCCTTTTGATGTCCTAAAGCTTAAATAACCTAAAATTTACTATATATATATGGGGGTATTCATGTGTGTATATAAATTCTTCAATTGAAGAGGCTGAATCTGAGAACTTGAATGTGTTAAAAATTAGAAGTTCCTTTTGGTATTGAATTTGAAGAATAGCATGAAGCAGGGAATTATCACCAAAAATGAAGTGGTACAGCGACTTGCATGAATATACCAGGGTTAACATTTAGGAAGGAAAAAAGATCATTTTTATGCTTCATCTGCTACTCTTTTGTTGCAGTTCGGAATTTTGACCGTTCTTTGATAAATGCTCCTGGACCTTGTGTTCTCTTTGCTACACCTGGTATGATTGTTGGTGGGTTTTCACTTGAAGTTTTTATGCAATGGGCGCCTTCCGAAAACAATCTTGTGACATTGCCTGGGTATGACTTTCTTATACATCATCAAGCCTAGTATGGCTACTTCTATAACATGGAACATAAGGGGGAAAAGAGAAAAAACTATCTTCTGTGAATTTCTTTTTCTCTAATTTTCTCCTTTTGTAGGTATTGTGTGGCCGGAACGATAGGCCATAAGTTAATGTCTGGTAAACCAACCAAAATTGATTTGGACAAGGACACCCAAATTGATGTCCGATGCCAGGTTGAATCTCCTTTCCTATGCTTCAATCTTTTGTTTCTTCATTCATCTTCTTATTTCTGAAGTTCTATTTCTTTTTCAAATATATTTGACTTAGCATTTTAATCAGGCCCCTCTTTTAATTAAAAAGGGACATCATTTATATGCATTTTAATTCGTATTATAATTTGTATTGCAGATTCATCAGCTATCATTCAGTCCTCATACTGACGCCAAAGGAATTATGGATCTTGTCAAATTTCTCTCCCCGAAACACGCTATTCTTGTACATGGTGAGAAACCGAAAATGGCTACTCTTAAAGAAAGGATTCAATCTGAACTTGGGATCCAATGTTATTGTCCGGCAAACAATGAAACAGTGACCATTCCTTCAACGCACTACTTGAAAGCAGATGCATCAAATACCTTTATCCGGAGTTGCTTGAATCCGAACTTCAAGTTCTCAACGCGTCGTTCAGTAGATAATTCTTATTTGGATGCAAACGAATCGAAGGCTGTTTCAAGGCTTTCCGTAAGTGATGATAGAGTGTCCGAAGGTATCTTAGTTGTCGGAAAAGGCAAAAAGGCAAAGGTTATACACCAGGATGAGCTTCTTCTGAATACTTTTGGAGAAAAACAGCATGAGATTCAGTTTGCTTATTGTTTCCCAATGCATATAACCAGAACTGATGACACCCCATCTGCTTCCGATTTGCTTTGCAGTCTTGAGGAATGCTCTCTGATCCGTCGATTATCGATGATACTATCAAACGAACTTTCCGGAGTTCATATCCTTGATTTGGGGGAACTACTTCAAGTAGAATCATTCCGTGTATCTGTTTGCTCGTCGGACCATTGCCCTCATAGATTATCCGGCAGTTTTCGGAACAATTCTGAATCTGTTTTCTTTTGTTGCTGTTGGTCCGTAGGTGATGAAAACCTTGCCTGGAAAATTATTTCCATCATGAAAGGTTCTACTTTACAAAGGACTTAAGATGTTAGGCAACGGAGTTCGAGGATGAGTATCAGAAGTCAGATATCTGATATACGAGTATGTTTTAAAAAACTACTTATTTATTTTATATATTTGGAGTATATAATTTTTTGATTAAGTGGTTTTGTAGGAATTTAAAGATGGAATGTGATCGGTGAGAATGTTATATTTGATATATATTTAAAAATATCGATTAAAATTTTAACGAGGCTTTTATTGAAAAAAATATCTATCATAAGAGATTTATATTCGAATATAAATATGTACAATATTTGTCTTGTTAAAAAGTTTAAGTTAATATAAGTTGTCAAAAAAATAATATGAATATATAATCTTACATTTGAAATTAATATTTTAGATAAAATAAGGCAATAAAATAAATGCAAATTTTAGATAAAATAAAGGCAAATAACCAAGATAATAAAAGAAAGAAATACACAGAATAAAGCATAAATTTAAATGTACATAAACACTTGAAAGATATTAAAGGAATAAGGATTAAATTAAACAGAAAATAAAATCTAGGAGCCAAATCTAAAAAGAACAAAACCGTTTTTAAAAGTATTTAGTGACTAAAATAAAACAGGAAAAATGGGAGGAAAGAGGAGCAAGATTAACAAAACTTGAGGATATACCAATCAATAAACCCATATTTTTGGTTTAAGACCTAAAAACAGAAACATGATATTCATTTTCCAGCGGCTCCCCTTCCTTTCCCCCCAACTCTCTCGGTATTTTAATCTTTTAAACCTCAAAATAGAACAGTCTCCTTCTCAATCTAATCTGGTTTAATCGATTCAAAAAGAAAATAGTGTTTGGCTTGATTACAACCAAATCATCGACAGTTTACCCTCGTTCGAGGACGGCGACAACGACGGTTCAGAATCAAACCGAGGTAAGATCTGAATCGCCTCTTTTATTATCTTTTATCACCATTCGAATAAGAGAAAACAAGAGATGAGATGAGATTTTTTTTTACCTCGAAAGATTGAGGTTTTGTTATTGTTTCTTATTAATGATTCAAAAATGTGTTACAATGGTTCTTGAAATCTAAAAAAATTCTCCCTAATCTCTTTGTTACAAAAATTTATGAAAATCTCTATGAATCCCCAATCTATTTGTTACAAAAATTTATGAAAATCTTTATTTCTTCTCTTTGTAGAGATCTAAAAAAACTCTCCCCAATGTTGTCTGAAAACATAGAAAATCCCACTTTTGTTCTGCTTTGAAAAACGTAAGAATTAAAACTTGTCCTTGGTTCGTCTTGAAAATTAAACCTAAAAAAGTTAATAAAATATTTTATATATTATATAAAAATATAATAAACATATATAATTAAAAATATATCGAATCAGGATTGGTTGTGAAATCTTTATCATAAATCAAAACTCCTTCCGCTTTAACTGTTTCATTTTAAAACCTACCCTACCCGATACCTAAAATTCTTATTAAAAAGTTAATAATGAACTTGAGTGAGTTTGACTTGTGTTTGGACTCGATTTGAGATTTTTATGAACCGATTAAGTTCGGCTCGAAAAATTGGTGAACAGACTCAAAATAGTTATATATATATTAAAAAGTAATATTTTAATAAAAGAAAAATAACAAAATAAATTAGAAAAAAATCACTAAAAATAAATTAGATATTATGTGTATATATTGTAAGAATATTTTGTGGTTATTTAGATTAATCTATTTTTTAGACACTTTTTTTTTCTAACATTGAATTTTTTCGGTGTTGATTATGATCCCAATTTTTTAATAAAAAAATATATTAAAATTGCTTATTTCAAATCGAGTCGAATCTGATTAACTTTGAGCCTGAACTGAACCTTATAATATTATTTTCGAGACGAAGTCGCCCTTAAAATTTTGAGTTCACTGAACCTTAAACCTGAATCAAGCCTAATATAATTATTTTTGAACCGGACCTGAATCCGACCCCTAAAAGGGACTATTAATCTTTAAAAAATATAATTAATTAAATAGAACACACGTGTTGAAAAAACCCACCTTAATGTATGGTATAAATGTAATAGTCCATACTATTGGATTGTTAACACATGTTTGGGATTGCTTTAGCTTTGCGGCCTTGTTGAGAACAATGGCTCGCAGGCTTTATTCCCGCCTTTTCTTATTCAGAACTCCCAGACCCTGTTGGCTGCCACTGACACCACAGCCATTTTCAAGGTCAAATTCCATACCTATTTCCATATGATTTTTTTATCTTCGATATCTGAAATTTAAATGAAAAACTAAAAAGGGTGAAAACCCATTTCGTTTGCAGGTTAGAATCTCTTATAAATCCACTACTAAGTTCTTCTACAAGTCATCTTAATGGTGGGTTTTACCCGAATGTTCAAGGTAAGATTCCTGCTTCTCTTACGCGTAAATTTCCATTTTCCTGATAATTTATCTCTTGAATGCATGTGAAGAAAGCCATTAAACTGTTGCAGTTATAGATGCAGTCAAAGTGTTTGTAAAAAGTATTAAGAGAAAGTATTTCTATTCATTTCCGTGTATAATGTCATTTTTCTGAAACCCATTTAATGAATTTTATCTCTTGGCTTGTGAAGAAGCCATTAATCTTTGGTTTGGATGGTTGTTTTGAATTAGGCGCCAATATGGAATGTAACCAATGTGTTTGTAAAAAGTGCTAACAGAAAGAAGATGCTTGGGATTTTTCAGTTGAGTCACTTTTTACTTTGTAGATATTGTTCATATTGTGTTTCTTTAATGAGGTTGGCATATGATAGGTTCGAATTACATGGTTTTGTTTGTTTGTAATTGATTTTTAGATATGTTTATTGTGAAGAACTGACCCTTAATACAGGATTTTAGCGTGGATTCATCGTCTAAAATTAAATTTGATTAATTCGGTTCGGTTTAGTATTTTTGAAAAATGATTTATTGGGTCATTGATTTTTTTAAAATCAATTGCCTAAGCTGGTATAATTGGTTTTTGAAACTTTGGAATTAAACAAACTGAATGGATTGAAAGTTCATCCTTATGTTGTTGAATGTTTTCCAGTATTGCGATCATATGCTCATGAAGGGCGTAAACATTACGATCTCTTTGGGAGCAAAACACCAGGCGATGAAGATTTCAGGAAGACATGGAAGAAAGAGATGGATGAAGATGAGACCCTATGGACTGGCAGCGAAGATGAAAGTGATCTCGAAAACAATGAAACTGATTCCAAAACCGGCCAAAACCGTCTGGAGAGAGAGATACGAAAAGCTAGACAGCAGGCCAAAGATCATTCAGAGCTAATCGATGCCGACGACAGTGATGAGTTAAGAAGCATATGGTCTGGAAGTGATGAGGAAAAGACGTTATGGACTGGCAGTGAAGGCGATGACGATGATGACATTCCTACGGAACCTTACCCTAATGAAGCTAGTGATAAGTACATCGATAAACTCTTCGAGTTCGAGGAAAAACCAAAGTACAGGACGATCTCGGAGCTACTGAAATCCGAGAAAGAACCCGAGGAGCTATCGCCAGGCAAGAAAGCAAGGAAACTAGCAGTAGAGAATGCGTTGAAGAAACTCAAGAAAGGACCGGATGGGCGATATACAAATGTTTGGGAAGTGATGAGTGATATCGACATTTTAATAGGAGCATTTGAGAACATAGTTTCGGGGCCGGAATATGAGGAGCTTCGAAAAGGAGGACCTAAGAAATTGAACATGGAGTTTTTCAAGGACATTCAAGCGCGGATGAGGGATCCGAACTATAAGTTCTCACCTGAGTTGAAGTTGAAACCAAAGAGCAAGCTGGTTCCAAAAAAGAAATGGCAGAAGACACAATCTAGGCGTAGGAAAGCTCAAAAGCGTTAGCCGACACAGTTTAAATTGCCTTTACCTCTGTATTTACCTATGTAGGGATTGTGCTATGAATGTCCACAACCATGGGAGGATTTCACTATCTGTAGAAGGATTAGATTACTGTTGACTCGGTTTTGAATAGAGGTTTTATGAATTCCGGCTAGTCTGGTTCGGTCCGTATTCATTTTAATAGTATTTTTTATTTAAATTTAATATAAAAACATGTTTATATTTTTAATATTATTTGGAGTAGTGAATTACAGAATATAGCTTGGGGATGGTTTTGAATTTTTACTTTTAATAGAATGTTATTTTCCATCAAGCACCAGATTTTTAATGTGATTCTCTTCTGTTTCAGGCTTTGAATTTAATTCTGCTCACTTCTTCTGAGCTATCTGAGCTTCGTAAACTTTTGAAACAGTCACTGGCCAATGCTGCCGGAAAAGATTTATTTGTTTCTTTGTATGCTTCATGGAGCCATTCACCCATGGCAATTATAATTCTCTGTTTATTAGCTCAGGTAAGAAACTATCTCCTTGAAAAGGCTTGCCAATCTCTTGTTTTCTTTTGTGGTGGACTAAGGGAAGGAGATCCGAGGAGCCATCTACTTCCGTGATTGTTAATCTAGTCTTTATTTGCTTGATAGATGTATCAGCATGCAAGTACTGTTATTCAGTCCCTGGTCGAGGAAGATATTAATGTCAAATTCTTGGTTCAGCTTGATAAATTGGTTCGGTTGTTCGAAACTCCAATATTCGCTTATTTAAGATTGCAGGTGCATAAATATACCAATTCCAATGCTTCGGTTGTCCTTTTAATAGCTTTTATATGCTTCATTTGTAGAAAACTGTGACATTGCATGTTTGTTTCAGCCGTTCTGAAGCGTTATTTGCAATTGGAAATTTGGATTTAAAAAGATGGAATTGGATTCTAAAAATAGTGAAATGTGTGATAAAACACATAAATGTACCACCCGTAATTATTTTCAACTTCATGGATTTGCTAGATTGCTATTCAGTGGTGAAATTGAAATTCTTATAAATAGTTACTATTTGAAATTCATGTTATACCTTTCTAAATATTATCATGTTGAATTCATAAATTGTCATTATAGTTGCATTTAAGTAATTGGTTTATTTCTATTTTCCTTTTTTATCTTTCGAAGAAGATATGTTATGTAGTTGGTACTCTCTCTCTCTCTCTCTCTCTCTCTCTCTCTCTCTCTCTCTCTCTCTCTCTTGTTTTTCAGCTTCTCGAACCCGGGAGATATGTATGGTTGCTGAAAGCATTATATGGTTTATTAATGCTACTTCCACAGGTATGTCTGTATACTTCCTTTTCTAGGAATCACTCCCTCAAACCAACTAAAATAAAAAAGACTTAGTGGCATATACACATTGGCATTGCTTTTTCATTGTTAAGTTACTCCGGGGGGGTTAATTGCAGCAAAGTGCCACATTCAAAATACTGCAAACTCGCTTAAAAACTGTGCCATCATACTCCTTCAATGGTGATCAACTCAAACAAGCATCATCAGGCAACCCGTACTCCCAAATTGTACATGGTGTATCCCAAATAACTTTGGATGGTGACATAACCCATGATAACGGGAATTTACAGAATGAAATTGATTTTGCTTCAAGGCTGCGACAGTTTGAGCAAATTCAGCAACAACACCGTATGCTTGCAGCAAAATCGCAATCACGTAACACTTCCATTTCATTTTTGAAGGTATGTAATCTCTAAATTTATTGTTAAAAGAGTGGAATAACTTCAAATTAGATCGTATCATTGTATGTTTGAGAAGCTGCAATGTGCTTAAGGTTTAAGGTTTAGTGGAACAACTGCAAATTTATTTTTAAATAACTTCATGAAAAAGCATGCTTAGGCGTCATCTTAAAGGTTGCAACGTGCTTTTGTTGTTTAGGCGCTAAGGCGCATTCCTTAGCAACTAGGATTTACCTCTATGCTATTTTCCAGTCTCTTTTCTATGAGATTCAACTTACCATCACCCCTTTATGCAGGAGGGGCCAAAAGCCAAAGAACCCCGGCAACCTGCTACATCATACACAAATAGGCCCCCTTTAAGATTATCTAAGAAAAGCCCGGGGCAGTCGTAAACTTAACCATTATTTCAACACGGTCGTTGAGCCGTGGTCCGGGTGAGATCCGTATTCTGATAGTAGCTTGTACAATTGTATATCATAGTAGTTTGTTTTCATTTTTGAACTTATGGTGAAAATTTGGGTTTCAAATATAAGCTTTGTGGGGTTTCAAAGCTATGCCTTTTTTCTTTATATACAAAATATGCCTGTGGTTCGTTTATTTTTATTGAAAAAAAAATTACATTCTTTTAGAGGGAGAACATGGATTTAGAACAATACAATTCCTTTGTTCGTGGAATGATCTAATTTAATGTACAAATTCATGATTTGGTGAAACTATTATGCATATATTCTACTTGAATTGTGTTTTTTCTCTATAAATTGATTCTTAGGGATCTATAAACATATAAATGATGTGCTATACATTCTATCAGACATTTTGTTGTTTTCCATAATAATAATATTCATGTTCGATATTCAAATATGACAAGTATGAAAATTTCAACTTGATTTTATATTATAATGATTGATTCTAATTGCAGTTATTTGAATTTATTGATTATAATGATAGCTTGGGTTGAATTGACCATGAGAGTTCGGTTCCATTCTGGATTTTTTTTAGAGATAACTACATATTTAGTATCTCACTTTTATTTGGTTTTATGTTTTGATATCCAATCTATTTTTTTGACAAAATGATATATAATGTTACATTTTATTTCTATTTTAATATTTTTTGTTAAAAAAAATAACAATATGTAGAAGAAAAAAAAAATATATGACATGTTGATTAAGAGAAAGAAAACTATATTTGATAGGTTATCATGTTATTTTCTCTCCTAATCAGCATTAGGAGTGTTCAAAAATACCTTATCCGAATGATCTGATCCGATTATCCGATTATTCGAACATAAAAATCAGGTATTTTTTCAAAAAAATTATGTTCGGGTTGGATACTCCAACATAAAACATTTTGAAACTTGCATGTGAAATAGTAAAGCTCAGTCTGTTTCTAAGAGATGTTTATTTTTGCGTTCAGCCACACCATTTTGTGAAGGGGTGTCAACACAAGAAGTTTGATGAATAATAACGTTTAAATCATGTATTTTTGAAAATGACCAAAAACATATTTTTTGGCATTATCACATATCAAATTTTAGATAAACTTATCAAGTTGGATACGAATCTCAGCACAAAAGAAAAAAGTGAGTAAATAATTCAGAACGAGATTTCATTAAATAAAGTCGAGTCATTCTAGAGTAATCATCAATAAAAGTAACAAAATAACAAAATCAGGTTTAGAAGTAACAGGACTAGTACTCCAAACATCAGAGTGAACTAATTCGAAAAGAGCAGAAGCTCGTTTATTGACTCTAGGACTGGAGTTAAGACGATGATGCTTAACAAAATGACAAGACTCACAATCTAACGAATTTAAACTAAAAAAATGAGGAAAAGTTTCTTCAAAGAAGGTAGAGAGGGATGACCCAATCGACAATGTTTTTCAAAAGGATTGATACTACTAGTGCAAGCAACAAATTCCGGAGTACGGGTGTAAAGGATGTAGAGACCATCAAACTCATGTCCTTTACCAATAATTTTCTTCGTTAACATATACAAAAACACACAATAACCAAGAAAAATGAGACACAATAATTAAGGGTACGAGTAAGTTTACTAACGGACATCAGGTTGAAGGATAGATTCGGTAAACTCCAAACAGAGGACAAAGGAAGAGATAAAGTTGAACACAAAATGCCAGAGCCAATACAGAAGATGTGGAACCATCAACTAAAGTAACATTATTGATGGAAGGATGAGTTGTATAATAAGAAAGAAGATTCTGGCTAAAAGGAAGCAACATATTAAGTTTTTCACATGTCTTCTTAAAATCCATAAAGTAACTAGTTAAAGTTCGATCCTCTTTTTCAGTCCTGTAAAATTTTTGACAAATATAGAAATTACAAATAGTTCATCAACTGTTTCACAGTTCAACAATGATTAATCAGGCCTATCACCTCATTGTCAATAGAATTCGGAATCTGTATATAAAGACGAGCATCTTCACGCGTCTATGGAAAGCGAGATTCATCCGTGTAGGAGGATTATTAGTTAGATGTTTATCCATAGAAAGACTTAACAAAATACAACTCGATTGTATAGTTTCAATCGAGAAAATTAAGGTCATTTAATTTGTGATCGATAATTTAGATGTAATCAGAACAATGTCAGACATAATAACAACTTCTTGTTAGCCATATGATGAGGTTAAAAAAATCTAAAAAAATAAAAAACAAACCAATATAGAAAAATAGGAGAAAAATAAAAAAAAGGTTATCGGTATCAAAAATTCAAATACCCAACCACGACGGAAGAAACGACACCGGAAAAGGAGCAGTCGCGCTCCCTCACGTGCTGACATATGATTTGCTGGCATAATTTTTCGGCGGCGCATGAGCTTCGCGCGCATAGATTCCGGCCACCAAAATTTCTAGATCAGCGGGCGGTGCTCCTCTTGGTACCAGCAGTGTCGACATAAGAGACTTCGAAGGTGACCGGGTAAAAACGACCAAAAACCGAGAAAAAAATGGATTTTTCTTTTCGAATCTAAATAACCCCAAAAAAAATTTTTATTTAGAGAAACCTAAAAAAATTATAACATGTAGAATAAAATTTTCTTTGATTTTATCTATAGGGTGGCTAGTTATTATATACAAGATTTAACCTAATATTCTAGGTAACTAATTAATAGAAAGTTAAAACCCTAGGCATAATATTATAATAAAGTTCACTTCCCGTAAATATAAGGTACAAACTATATTTTCATACTTAACACATGGTATTTCAAGGACAATCTGAACCAGCTTCGTACAACACTCACTATTGTTCGAGCTTTTTTACAAGATACAGAGAGGAAGAAACTTGATGAATCTTCAAAGTCTGATTGCAGCAGATTAGATATATTGCTTTTGAGGCCGATGATGTCTTGGATGAGTTTGCCTACGAAGATCTTCGTAGGAAAGTAGACACTCGAAAAAGAACATAGGTCAAAAACTTATTTTCTCCCTCCAAAAATTCCCTAGTAATTACTCTAAAGATGGCAAAAAAGGTTAAAAAAATTCTCTAATCCATTAAGGATCTTAACAATCTGGCCATTGACTTTGGACTCCAAGCTAGTGTTCAAAATTCAGCTTTAGTGTCTAGTAGAATAAGAGGAGGTACTGACTACCATGTTAACTTATCACGTATTGTGAGAAGGGAAGTTGATGTCGAAAGAGTAATTGATCTCTTGATTGACTCAACCACTCACCAGAGTCTGTCAATAACATCCATTGTTGGCATGGTTAGTTTGGGAAAAACTAATTTGGCAAAGTTTGTATGCAAAAATGAAAAAGTACAAAATCATTTTAGGGCAATAATATGGGTCTGTGTGGCTGAGAAGTTTGATGTCCAAAGGATTTTAGCTGAGATGTTAGAATCTCTAACTAGAAAGCCTTGTGAGACCAAGAACGAAGATGTTGTAGTTCAAGAAATACAAAAGGAGTTGAAAGAGAAGAACTTCCTTCTTGTCCTGGATGATGTGTTGGACGAGGACATTAAAAATGGGGAAGATTGATGGGAATAAATGAAAGTAAACAAAATTGGATTCTTGTCAGAAGTCGTAGTGAAAATGTGGCGATAGTTTGGATTTTTTTTCTCAATAGTTGAAGAAGATAAAAATATAAAGTTTTTAAAATTTAAAAATCAAATTAAAGATAAACAAAAGCATAATAATTTAATAATTATTTAAATAATTTATCATTTTGTATTGTGTCAAATCATCTTTTCGTCAATATTTAACGTACTTATAAGCGTTGGAGTGACCAAAATTTTACACTCGAAAATGATAGTGACCTTACTGGTCATTTTTTAAAATCGGTGACTAAAAGTGTATTGTGGTAAACGAAAGTGACTAGCTTAGTAGTTTGCCTTTTCTTTTAATATGTTGAATGTTTTATAGAAATGATTGGCTAATCGAGGATCCTAGTAGAGTTGCTCTTCATATAAATAGTGAAATATCTCAAAAGGAATGAAGTGCTTTCGTAGGTTATTTTCAAATGATGATAATTATGGTAAAGTCTTGGATGAATATGTTTGTTTCTTACTAAAGAGTGGATCTTTTGAAGATTTGACTTCTCCTACAAAGAGGTATTATTCGAATCCGAAAAATTGATGGGCTAACTTTGATGCCAAAACTCCATTACTCAAATCTTTGGCTTTCAAAGTGCTTGGACAACCTACTTCATCCTCTTGTAGCGAAAGAAATTGGAGTACTTATTCTTTTATTCATTTGAGGAATAAGTTAAATTTGAGTCACGTCGAAGATTTAGTTTACATCCACTACAATCTTCGTCTTTTATCAAGGAGTTCTAGTCAATACGAGGATGAGAAAATCAGGATGTGGGATATTGGTGGAGATGTTTTTGATTTATTGAGAGATGTTGAATATTTAGAGTTTGCCAAACTCTCGCTTGATGAGCCGAATTTTGAGAGTGAGTTAATTTCGGAAGATGTTAACAATGTTTGATTTATGTTGTTTAATATTATTCTAGATTTAGTATTATGGTTTATCTATGAATTTTATTATTTTAGACTTAATATTATGTTTTGAATCTTGAGATTTGACATTTTAATATTATAGTTTGTTTATGAATTCTATTGTTCTAAACTTAATATTATGGTTTGAATCTTGAGATTTGACATTTTAATATTACGGTTTGTTTATGAATTTTATTATTTTAGACTTAATATTGTGATCTGAGTTTTGAGTTTTGTTTATGGTTTATCTATGGAAAGCAAATTGATCTCGGAAGAAATTAACAATGTTTAATTTTATTATTTAGATGTTTATGGTTTATGAATTTTAATATTTTTATATGTTGTTGGTATTCCCGTACTTTATAATTTTAAAAATTATCGTTTTTTGTCCTATCTTCGTATCAGTGCAACATAGCTTTTTAGAAGGCTTACAAAGCGTATATCTTCTCCAGATCAGAATTATATTCATCCACATCTGATATATTTGCAGAGTATGACCACGAAAAAGACTTACTCCCGCTCCCTCGTTTCATTCGTCTCTGAGAGTCGCTCCGGAAAATCCCAAAACGCTGCCGGAAAACAAAGTAGCACATGCTGCCGAGCGTTCCAACCAAAATCGGTGCTCCTATGATAGTTATAGTAACAGCCATCCATGAACTACGTTTTCCGACAACCACGAAAGCTATTGATAAAAATGCTCCACAGGTGCAAGCACAAGCAGCCCACATCAGCTTGTTAACCACAGATACGACCTGTTTCTGAGCCGTTGTGTCCCATGCCACCAACGTGATCTGAACGACAACAACGGCCAGCGATATGAAGAGGGATATAGTGTTCAGGAGGCAGAAAACTTGGAAACCGACGTGATAGGATATGTTAGCCCTCCCTGTATCCGGTCCGTCGCTTATGTATTGACCAGGCAAGTTGAAAATGGCCAAGAAAGCTATCGACGCAAAGAGCACGGCTACAACCGTGATAGAATTTGTGGTGTTCTGGACCGCTTCTCTGTGAAGTTTCCGAAGTTCTTTGGCGATTCCGGTAACTCTTCGGTTTGTTTTCTCGTTTTGTATAAACTGCGAGTGCACCTCATGCTTAATATCACTCACTGTCCTCTTTAATTCCATTGCTTCATCTACTTGACCGATATACCTAGCGTGCTTAGCACCAGCCTCTGTTAGAGCTTCATTAATTCCGAGTGCAGATTCTCCATACTGGAGTTTATCTGCCAAATCCATCGCAGTTTCTTGCTGATTATTTACGGCGTTGACATCGATAGATCTATAAGTCAGCAACAAGCTCACATTCTGAAAATAAGAAGCAGAAAACAGAACATAAGTAGATGAAAATGAACTTGTTCCTCGAACTCAAGTGTGAATATCAGATATAGACATATGTGCCCAACACGGGTATGTTATATAGACACAAATACATGCAGTCATGGATACCTGCAGGCGAGACTTCCTTGTAGCTATGTGCAATGCTGTGTTCCCCTTTTTGTCACGTTCGTTCAGAATGGAATGATCGGCAAGCAATATATCATTGACCACCACCGGACACTGACCCTTGACGGCCATATGGAGTGCGGTTTGGCCTTTCTTATCTTTGATGCTAACAATTCCTTGATTGCAATCGATAAGAGCTTTTACTACGTCGATCAGGCCATACCTAGCGGCCGTATGCAATGCGGTCTTTCCGTTCTTCCTCACTATCCTTATGCATCTGGCATCAGCACTCAGTATCGCGTTTACCACATCCAAATGACCTTTAACAGCTGCAGAATACAGTGGGCTCGTATTCGTTGAGTCGCATATCTGGCAAAGCTCCGGCCATATCCCCAAAAGTTCCTTCACTATACCTACAAATTTCAGTACACAAATCCTATAAGGGTTAATCAGAATACACGAATGACAATATAAAACATGCTCAATTCCATGTTTTTACCTATCCTAAATCACATGGGAAACTCTATCTTTGCTCGTATTAGACTTACGAGCGTAGAAAGCTCTTGTATTCAATTTCTTCGCTATACGGTCATCAGAGGGCAAAGGAGAGATCAAGGTTCGAGAAATAGTGAATGATCTTATAAATATACAATTATAAGGTGTTAAAATTCAATTCAATTAAGTTTTTAGCCATGTTACTCGAAGTCAGTCATACCAGATAGGCAAATACCAGTAGGTGTCTAAACCCATCTCTTTCCCATCAACCCAAAGTGAAAAAATCATCCAAATCAAGACTCAAAAACAGTCTAAACCATTCGAATTAAGAGAAGGAATCCTACCCAAATTTCCTAACTTGGAAGCAACATGAAAGGTGTTGATATCAGACTTGGACCTGATCTTCACCACCTCCACATCACAAAACTTGATCAAATATCTGAAAATCTCCTTGGAATTGTTCTCTGCAGCAACATACAAGCCTGTAGCACCGTATTCATTCCGAGCAGCCATTAGATCAGAAAGCGTGGATGACCCATCACACGGTTCATCTTTCTTCAACGTATCCAACAATTCCTTCACTGATTCGATCTCCCCCGATCCAACAGCGGCGAAGAAAGACTGTTGAGTTAGTAAACGTAAAGGCTTTGCCTCCATAACTGCTTTTTCTTCTTCTTCTTCTTCCCTCTTCTTTGATGTTCTTTTTTTCTATTTTTGCTTTGGTTTGTTGTTTTCTGTGTTGTAAAGTATACTCGAGAGAGAGAGAGATAGCCATTGACTTCATTTACCAGCTTTGTATTTATGATTAATCGATTGAAACCGGTGAGTGTGCGTGTGACAAAGACTGTTAAAAAAGAACGAACGAAAGCAGCAGGGGACAGGGGGATTAGATTAGTACCATCAATGGTTGGATTTATTCTCCATCGACGCGAGTTCGGTGGTTGAGTTGACTTATTAACTCGGTTTTAACATCAGGAGAGTGTATCCTTTGTCATTTTATGTATTTTTTTAATACATTTACTTTAAAATAATAAATTAATAATTAATAATTATAATTCAAAACTGTAACATCCATAATAATAGAAAGAAAAACAATAATACCAACTAATAATAATGTTTATTTATGAAAAAATAATGCTTATATAGTATGATCGATAATATTTAGGACGAGTCTATCATGTGTGTTAAACATTATTAACGTGGAATACTGTTAAATGTCATTAACGCTAAATACTATTAAACATCATTAAGTTGATTAATAAAGATTAAAAATTTTAAAGATTCAACATATAATTAATCATTATTTAAAATAATTAAAGTTAATTATATATTGAGTTCTTAAAAGTTTTAATCTTTATTAATCAATTTAATAGCTTTCAACGGTGTTCAGCATTAATAATCACTACAAAAAGATAAGGTTTTAGTGACTTTTTTTAATCTTATAACCCGATATTTCAATATCAATATTCAATGACGTTCCATTATAATTTTTTCTAATATTTATTATACGTTATATTCTTATTTTTTTTAATTGATATATTTTTTAAAATTGTAATTCGAATTTCATTAAGAATATTTTTTTTTAGGTACAAACGTTTCAATATTTTAAGCACATAAATATTTATTTTATAACCGAATAAGTTATTTTTTATTAAAAAATTATTTAAATGTTGCTTTTTGTGAGAATCTCAACTGTGGGGTATTTTGTCTTTTTATTTTTTTTTTTTTCCCTTAAGAATTAAGGAATATATAAGGTCCAATTGTTCTCCCAATCCCTATACTCTTTCTACATTTAAAATTCCTTTACGCTTCTTATTTAATTATCTAAATTTCAACAAATAAAATCATCAAAGACTTCCATTAAATTAATTATATGATCGATATTTTAAAATAAAAAATTATTCGCAACACTATTATTTAAAATCATTTTAATGTATTATCGATTGAATTTAAATTATTAAATAAAAATAAATTAAAAAGATTTAAATAAACAATATATTGTTGTTGTCATATTCTATTATTACGATAGTGTTTATGGGGAATATATATTCTTCATTAGAGACAACGATGTTTGTCTACATCTTTATTTTTTAAAATATATTATTTTAATTATTTTTTCTTGTATGTTATGAATAAATAATATTTTAAAATATATATTTTTATTAACATAAAAGAAAACAACAACAAATGTATAGCAACCCATCATGCAAAATGTTACTTTTATAAGATTAGGTTACATGTTAGAATACAGATTACACATAAAATACATATTTATAGAGTGATATAAGTCATATGCTTAGCCATCATGCCTTGTCGCCAAGCAAAATATCAGAGGATTCGATCTCTTATATCTTCATCTGGGAATCAATGATGTTTCTTTGCTGCGGGGAGCTTAGGGTTCCATGGGCCGGCAATGGCTGGGAACAACAAATGGAGAGGTTAGATCAAGTTAAATATGGTTTAAATTAAGTGTATAAACAAGTTGAGTCGAGTTCGAGCAGTGCTAAACTCGATTCTATTCGTTAAGATTTTTAGTCGAGTTTAAGTTTGAGTAACTTTATAAGTCTGAAAGCTCTGAGCTTGATTCTACTTGTTAAGAACTTGTTTCGAGTTTGAGTATGATTCAAGTCTAATCGAGTCTAGTGTTGACTGATCTTTGATTTTGTCAGACTCGAGTAGCTCGTCATTTGCTACATATTATTTAATACCCTTTTAGGAAAAAAACTTTAATAAACTAGTTGTGTAAATTCAAGTTTGTTAATTTTAAGGTATACAGTGTTAGTTTAAAATTTAGAGGTTTAGGTTGTTAAGTTTAGATTTTAGGGTTTAGACTTGTGTTTGGTGTTTATATTATAGAGTTTTAAGTTTAGGAATTTAGATTTTAAATTATAAAAATTTAAAAATTAGTATATTATATTTTCGAGTTCGATATCAAGTAACTCGGCTTGACTCGTTAAGAATTCGAACCGAGTTCTAACTCAAATCGGTCTACTTGAGTCGAGTTTTAAATGAGTTTAGACCGAGTCAAGTTCTAATAACTTACGATCTGTCTCGTCTTACTTACAACCCTGATCTAAATCATAAATTATTCAATTTCAACTCTAGAAAAGACCTTAACTTATGTTTGATAACTAGACAAGTCGAGTTGAATTCGAGTAAATTCTATAGAATGAACATGTATCCAGGAAGCATACCTTCAGTTTCCAAACCTTTACATCCCGGAGCTTCGGTCCAGTCTAGTTGGAGCAGAATTTCTCCGCATTCGACGTCTTTGAGTTTGATTAGCATGTCTTGCGTGATCTTGCCGTTTTCCCAAACGATGCAGCTCTCTTCGGCGAGGCAGTTGCTCTGGCTCTGTTGTATCCGTTTCAATGTGCAACTGTTGGGGAGATTATGCAAACCCTTCGCCATCTTCAATGCCGCTATGTAGGGTTTAATGTCGATTACCGCTGTGCCCATTTGATCGTCTCCGGTAAACGTGCCTTTGTCGAAAACGGTCTACAACAATGTCGAGATAACCGATTAAAACGATAAAAGAAATTAAATCTCGTATTTATCGTGTCACATTTTAAGGGTGACTACATGAACGAAATTAAATAAATTTTAAATTCTCATAAATAATATTTTTTAAATATAAAGAATCGAGTTATATATAAATGAACGGACTTAAACTCGATTAAATACTTACCAAATGGACGGGAGCATCGGTGTCTTTGATCGAGAAAACTAACACTTCATTCCAAACGGGATTACAGTTTCTTTTCACCACATGCGTCTTCAATTTCTGTACAAATTTATGCAACATAATTCAGGTGAGAAAACTCGATATAATTTTCTATTTACTTTAAGAATTATACTTATTAAATAAATATTTAATGTGCATCTATCACGAATGAGTCTCGAATATAAATATTACATATAAAATCATATCATATATTCGGAAAATAATCGACATGCATCGATGAATTTCGGGTATGAAAAATTGATAACTGACCTCTTGTCCTATGGTGATCACAACGTAAGGATCGCTGCTAATGGCATCACGAACAGCAAGATTAATTCCTTTTCGGACAGTGATTTTAAGAAGTCCCAAGATATCCTCCATTGCTCAAACAACAAAACCCTAGAAAAACAAACAAACAATCTGATGTAAAGAAAAAAATGTAAAATTTCACGAACAAATAAATCGGATTGAATCAATCGAATCGATAATAAAAAATTGATATTTTCTTTTAATAAATCTTCAGATTCGATCGAATTAATCGTTTTAAATGTCGATGCAATGGAATGTAGTGTTTTAAATAGATGGAGGAGAAAGACAAATAGAAATGCATCGGAAATGAAACAAAAGAAATATATTTCAGTGGTTGGCCGATGTCTTCGCTTGTTAAGATTGTTTCATCATCGTCCACTTTTACTTGAACATTGTTACAAAGCTAAAACGGTGTCGTTTTAATTTTTAACTATAAACTAATATAAATTTTTTTTAATTAACAAAACAATAGTTTTCTCCATACAAACATATGATTATTGAATTTATCAATTAATTATATTAAAGGAAAATATTTTAGAGATCCGTAGTAAAAAAAATATTTTTCACAATCAAAATTATTTTAGTGTTTAAAGATTATGATTTAAGGTTTATAGATTAAGAATTTATAATTTAATTTTTAAAGTATAATTAGACATGCTTTTGGAATAATTATCGGAATAATAATTTATTTACTTATTATACATATAAATTTTAGATTGATTCGACATTTCTACCATCTCAAAAAGTTAAACATTTTAATTTACTTAATTTAACCATATATCTCAATTCTTAAGTCATGAATATTTTTTAACTCAAAAAAATTTAAGTTCATGAATCATTTTAAAATCATTTCTAAAATTTTGAATGTTTTAATTTTATTCTTGACTATGACTCTTAAACATTTCAATTTTATCTATAAATTATCGTTTACATCGCATCATAATTTTTTAACAAACAGCGTTATCATTTATTCAAAGAAACAAAAGAACACAAACACAAAAGCTCAGATCAAATGAAGGGGAAAAAAAAGGAATACAAGAGAAAAATAAAAATGTAAAACATATTAGCCATCAAAATAAACATAAGAACAAAATTGTCCTAAATCTTTTTGCAAGTGACATATTTTTTCTCTAAAACAAAACAACAGAGTCGTCATTAATCTTTTTAAAAGTATGATTGGATCAGCTAAAACATCATTTTAATATGACGGTAGTAATCATCTAATCTAAAGCCAAAAACTCAAGCTTTATAAATAAAACTCTCAATTTTCACAAATAAAAAATAAAGTTTTTCTAATTTATGATTAAAAAATAAGAAGTAAATCTCTTATTTATAGGTTAAAAGTAGAGGCAAATCTGTCTGCGAATCAGATAAAATCTGATTTAAAATTTCAAATTTAAATTTAATAACAGATAATATCCAATCAAATGTCGAATAATATCAGATAATATTCATTCAAAATCTCGGATAATATCAGATAATATCTATTCAAAATTAGATTTAATAACATATAGTATCCACTCAAATCTCGGATATTTATTAAATCTAATCAGTTACACATTTAAAATTCAAAAAAAAATTTAAATTAACCGAATTGCTCATATGTCACCTATAAATACAGAGTGTGAGATTCACGCATTACTCACATTAATAAAATCATTTTATTTTATTAAAATAATAATTTTGGTCTGTGAAAAAACAAAAATAGATTCGATAGTCGGTTACGTGTGAATAAGGGTTAACAACGCTCAAAAATTGGTACCTAGCCGATTACAAAATATTTTTAATGTTGGAATTTGCATGTTTCGATAAAATTTAATTTATTGTTTATTTATGAATTTGATTCCATTTTAACGGGGAGAGTAAATTTTAATCATTGTGAATATTTTTGATAACTCGTTGCCTTTATTTGGTAGAACACTGCATTAATTAAATTTATTTTTTACAAACAATCATAAATGCAATTCGCCTGCTCAAATCTTTTATTATTTTAAGTTAATTATTATTAACCTAAGAGAAATATATAAATGAATTTTATCTATTAAGGTTAAAAATATAATTAAATATGTTTTATGAATTTTAAATATGAGAAAATATTTTTTTATTTTAAATCTCTAATTAGGATTTTTAGTTCATAATGTTAAAGGTTTTATTTAAGCTAAGAAAATAATTTTAAATTTTATCCAATTAAAAAAATATAATATTAATTTAATTTAAAAAATGGCAAAAGAGATAATTTGTACTTTATTACCTTTTTAAAGAAAAGACATGATAAAATGATCTTAATAAATAAAAATTCACAATTTGAAATGGGTTAATGAATAAATTAAAAGTGAAAAAATTGAAAAAAATCTAAACACAATTAAATAAAAAAAATTAAATTTAATCAATTTTATTTAAAAAAAAAACAATTTTATTTGAGATGGGTATAAAGACCAATACACAATTTATTAACTTTTATTTTGAAATAAAGATAAAAAATTCTTTTAAAAATTCTTAATTGTTGACCAAATGTTCATGTAAAAGATAAAAATAGAAAGAACAAAGGGTTTTAATAAAATATTAAAAAAATTATTGTATTTAACTTAGAATTTCTAATATAAACTTAAGAGATTTCTCTAATTTTTGGATGTTTATGGTGCGTAGGAATTGTGAATGAATTATAAGAGTAAAAGATGAATGATGAATGTGGGTTGTGGTGTGTGTTTACAAGTGAAGGAGATGAGTTTATATAGCATTTTTAACCAATAAAAACATAAAAAAGAATTAAAAAACACTAAATTAGGGTAAATTATCTATCCCCTAAAAATCTTGATTTTCTTTCATTTATCATGTTCTTTCATATGACCAAGTTCTGTCCTAAATTTGATAACATTTTGCCTTTTTAGTTTGATTCAAATCCATATTTTCTCACTTATTTCCTTATTTGAATTTAAGTTGTCTCTTTCTTTTTTATTTGAAACAATCTCATATTTTTTTTCTTTTTTCTTTTATCTTTTTAGTAAAAACAAAAATCAATGAAAATCTAGTGATAACAGTTACCCCTTCTTTGCTTAATCCAATGAAACATAGATAATAAAGCAAAGAACAAAAGACATTGATTTTCACTGGGCGCAAAGTTGTTAGATGATTCAATTCTCCTTATGCTTGAATGAGTAGGCAAGTTCCATTCTTCTCGTGCTTGAATGGATAAGTAAGTTTTATTCTCCTCATGCTCAAATAGATAAGCAGATATTGAAAATAATTTCATCCTTCTCATGTTCGGATGGATAAGCGAATTCTATTCTCTTTATACTCGAATAGATAAGCATGTTATACTCTTCTCATTCCCGAGTAGATATGTGGATTATATTCTCCTCATGCTCGAATAGAGAAGAAAATACTGAAAAAATGTTTCATCATCTTCATTCTTGGATGGATAAGCGAGTTCTATTGTCCTTATGCTCGAATAAATAAACAGATTTTACTCTCCTCATGCCCAAGTAGATAGGCGGGTTCTATTCTCCTTATGCTCGAATAGATAAGCATGTGCTACTCATGCTCGAAGGGTTAACACCTTTACAACACCAAAAAATTGGTACCTAGCTAATTACAAAATATTTTAAGGGTAAAATACATAAATAATACATTGATTATACCTCAATTATTTTTTATATCCTTTGACTATCAAATGTTACAAATTGTTCCATTGATTAACATTTTTATACAAAGTGGTCTTTTGCCATTAAAAATTTGACGGGAAACTGATATGGACGTTAACATGTTGAATTGGATTATAGAGATTGCGGATGCCGCATGGTTATACAAGTCATCATATTAACATTCATATCAGTTTCCCGTCAAATTTTTAACGACGCGAGACCACTTTGTATTAGAAAAGTTAGTCAATGGACCAATTTGTAACATTTGATAGTCAATGGATGTAAAAGATAATTGAGGTATAGTCAAGGAACCATTTATGTAGTTTACCCATATTTTAATATCGGAATTTACAAAGATAAAATTTAAGTTTTTATCCATTTATAAATTTCATTCTATTTTAACGGTCTTACTGATTATTTTCAAAAGTATTATATTTTGAATAATACCGTAAATTTGGATTTATTAGAATCTTACTATGAATAGTGACCGAATTAAAAACACAAAATCACTATTCAAAGTCGAAGCCTCTTGCCACCGATTTTAGTAATTTTTTTAATTTTTTAATATTCAAAGTCGGAGCCTCATGCTCCCGACTTTAATTTTTTAATATAAAAAATAAATCATTATTCAAAGTCGGATTTTAATGGATCCGACTTAACTTTTACTGTAAAAACATCAATAGTTTAGAAAATAATTTAGAAAAGAGATCATATTAGAAAATATTTTTTTTACAATATTTCTATCAGGCTAAACATAATAATATAATAAAAAAAAAGATTTTTATTTATGTGTTTTTGAAAGGTTTAAGCTTTGAGGGTCCTCAATAGGGGTGTTCAAACGGTTTCTTAAACTGAATTAATCGATCAAATTAAATTAATTCGATTAAACAATCAACCATCGAACTTTGTTCAGTCGGTGAGTAGTTAAAGTTTTTTTAAAAATTTGGTTAACGGTTAATTCGGTTTTGAAATCGGTTAATTAATTGAATTAATTGAAATTTTTATATTTTATATATATTTGTTTTTAGTCACTAAACTTTTAAAAATTATAAAATGATCATTAAACTTTATCATATTAATATAAAATGATAATTAACTTTATTAAATTATTAAAAGATAATCATTAAAATTTTCAATATTTTTCAATAATTTATAATATACGATAAATCAATCATCAATTTATAATAATTTGATAAGTTTAATGGTTGTTTATAACTTTTGAAAGTTTGATGGTTAAAAAGACTATTTTAACATAGTTGAGTGATCATTTGTGTAATTTACCCAAAATTTTATAACAAATTTCGGTTAACTGAATTAAACAAAATTTTTCGATTCGGTTAATATATTTCAAAAAAAGTTTGATTTGATTAACGATTAAAGATTTAAAAAGTTCTATTAATTTAGTTTTCTGTAATTCGGTTTAACCACTGACTGAATTACCCATTTGAACACCCCTAGTTCTCATGAAGTATTCTCATGATTTCGAGGTTATAATTTTGTAACTAAGCAGTGATAGTTGATTTAATTTTTAATTCGATTTTCATATTTGTATGGCATGCGAAAGAGGTTAATTTGGGTTAATGATAAAAGGTTGAAAGAGTTTTGGGTAAGAGATATTTTAATATTTTTTGCTTAAGGTTAGTATATTTCTTGAAGATCGTAAATTAATTAACTTGTTCGATTTTATTATATCGAGCATATTAAATGTATGTTTTCATTTTATTGGTGGACTGATTTAAATGTAATTTTTTTAATTGAATTCTAAATTACAATTTTAAGAAAATAGTAACCCATTTGTAACCAAACATATATTTTGCTGACTTGATCCGAATTATACCCATTTATTTACTTTATATATTATCACTGTTCTGTTTATTATCCTCCAAACTTTTGTTTCTTTCCCTAGAGGCTAGAGTAACTCTCTTAAATCTTAACGCCAGCGTCTCAAGTAATGGAGTCCGTCGATTTCACCGAAGTTCACGATGCCGCTATTGCCGCTGCCAACGGAGGCGTCAACCACGTCGACCACGGTTGGCAAAAGGTTTCATATCCCAAACGCCAACGTAAGATCAATTCCAAGGCCGATCCCGAAAAGCCAAACCTTACTCGCGTTAACGGAACCCTAAGTAACGGGGCTCCTAACGTTTTCCTTTCCCTCGAGCAACAGTCCCAGGATCGCCGCCGTCGGATCCTCGAAGCTCAAAGAGCTGCTGATGCCGTTGATGCCGATGCTAAGGTTAAGAATAACAGATCGGATCTCGATGATGACGATGATAGTGATCTGGAAGGTGTTAAGCCTGAAGGAAAACCAGAAGAGGCGGAAAAGAAGGTGAAGCAAAAGAAGCCGAAGAAGCCTAAGGTTACTGTTGCTGAGGCGGCTGCGAAGATCGATCCAGCTGATCTCTCAGTTCATCTCGCTGTAAGCCTGCAACAATGATAGATTTCATTTTATTTGTTTAAGGAATCAATTGATTATCATTTTTTTTCGTTGCTCTTGGAATTAGGAATTGAGTGGCGAACAGCAGGAAATTCAGATGCAGAAGTTTGCGAATTTTTATGGGAAGGCATTTCAGGAAGTGGCAGCGGGACAGTTCCCATGGGTGAAGATGTTTAAGGAGAGTACCGTTATCAAGCTTACAGATGTGAGTTTTTTTATTTATTATTTTCTTCTTTTTGGTATTTATTTATAACAATCTGGAAGTTTGGATTTGTCTGTGGACCGGTGAAAGAATGCATTTTTTATGTACTTTAATCTTGAAAGTAGAAAGATAAGATCTTGCATGTTTGACTGATTAAATTAAATGGTTTTGCCAAAGCTTGATTTGTTGATTGTCTGGATAAGATGTGTTATCATCCGCCATTTTCCTAGGAAATGTCATTGGAATTCTTTAAAAAAAATATCTGCATGATTGTATTTGAATTGAAACCGACTGATGGAAATATTTGTCATGTTAATTTCACATTTAAAACCTACACGTAATAAAAAAATCCCATCCTTTTGATATGGAATTATTTGAATTGATTTAGACAGGAGTGACTAGTTTTCTTATTATGGTTCAGTGTTTAGTGAGGAGGCAGTTAAATTGCTAGATTGGGTTAGGTGGTTTACTTTACAGTATTTACATGCATTTTATAAATTCGTGGTACTAAAAGAACCCTGAATGAGTTAAACTGCTTTGGATTCACATATGGTTTCATATAATTTAGCAGCATATAAATAATAAATCAGTCAAATAATGCAAGTATAATTTATGAGTAAATGATTCATATTATGTTTATTAACATAGTATAAAAAAGAGGTCAATCATTCTAGATGAATTGATTTTTTTCTTGTCGAGGGCAGTTTGCATCTAGGGGCTAGGTTAAAAGAATTTGGGTTTTGGAATCCAACACTAGTAATGTCTCACTCGTACTTCAATTCAAAAATTTGGACAAATTCCTTTCTCTGGCCAAAGTAGTTAATCTATTCTTTGACAGATACCCCTTTCACATATCTCTGATGCTGTTTATAAGCCATCAGCCGAGTGGATCAGCCAACAATCCCTTGAGGCACTTGGTTTCTTCGTGTTATGGTCTTTAGACATTATTCTTGAGGATTTGGTGGCCCAACAAGCAAGCGCTAAGGGCTCCAAGAAAAATGTGCAACCTACTTCCTCGAAATCTAAGGTAACTTATTGGCAGTTTTGCTGTTCAGTTGGTTATTTTCCTTGGTCTTTTATCCATTATGTTCTTTGGCAGTTTTTTATATATTATTTCCTTCCAAAATTTTCAAAAACAATTATTCTAGTGACTAGTATGCGTTTTATTTTGAATATTATGTCATGTGA
Source organism: Abelmoschus esculentus (assembly GCA_035048815.1). NCBI lineage: Eukaryota > Viridiplantae > Streptophyta > Magnoliopsida > Malvales > Malvaceae > Abelmoschus > Abelmoschus esculentus. Next base: position 295,781 of record JAUCBN010000030.1, read on the forward strand.
TTGATCTGGGAGACAATCTGTTTATGCTTCGACAGTTGCTTTAATTTACTGTCAGCTCAGGGAGCTTGAATTTCATTTCATCCAATGAACTTGAGAAACGTTCCTTCCTTTTCGTTTTTGTTTGGTTCTTTTGCATGCAATCCATAGAGGTTTTGTATTGTTGTGTTTAGCTTTGAAAGTTAAAAAAGCATCTGCCTCTAACATTGGGCAAGAAATACAGTCCAACTCAATTTGGATTTGATATAAATATGTTATGCAGGTTGGTATATTTGTGGCATTAGCAATGGTATTGCGACGTAAACCTGATGCCTTAATTAGTGTATTGCCGAAGTTGAGAGAAAATTCGAAATATCAAGGACAAGATAAGCTCCCTGTTATTGTATGGATGATAATTCAGGTAAGTGGTGGCAATGCATCAGTCTAACTGATATATAAATGTTGAAGGCTGTTAAGTATCTGTTACTCGTTCCTCTTTAATATGCTTCTTATTTCACACATCAACATTGTACTGTTTAGGCATCCCGAGGAGATCTTCCTGTGGGGCTGTACATGTGGGCACATCACCTCTTGCCTATGGTTGGTGGCAAGAACTGTAATCCACAGTCCAGAGATCTAATTTTACAGCTAGTGGAATGGTATTAAGCTTCTTTAGTTTTCACCTTTTTTCCTATCCGGTCCACCTTTTAATTTTGTCTTTGAACTTCAAATTGATAAAAGGATTATTGAATTCTTTCCCCTTTTGTCAAAGGATCTTATCTGCCTCAAAAGCTCGGTCAATTTTAGTAAATGCCGCTGTTAGGAAAGGGGAGCGTCTGGTGCCGCCATCTTCATTTGAGATTCTTATGCGAGTTACCTTCCCTGCATCTTCATCTAGAGTAAAGGTTAGGTTAAGAGTTCAACTCTGCATTTATCATGTAATCGATTAGATTTGAAATCATTATAGTCTCTCAACCTTCTTACTATATTGTGGTAATGGTGTGCAGGCAACTGAAAGGTTTGAGGCCGTATATCCCACCGTAAAGGAAGTGGCTCTTGCTGGATCTCACGGAAGCAAAGCAATGAAACAAGTGGCTCTGCAGATGTTTCAATTTGCAATCAAAGCGGCTGGTGAAGGTAAGTTTTGTCTTTGAAAATATTTCTTGTAATTTCCCCTCCCCCTCCCTTCACTTTGTTCTAATGGTAGTTTCGATGTCACTTTTCAATCAGCCTCACCTGAGTTATCCAAAGAAGCAGCCGGAATAGTCATATGGTGTTTGAACCAAAATGCTGAATGCTACAAGCTTTGGGTGAGCTTGTTTTTTATAGGAAAGAGGCCTCGTTAAACTTTTTTAGTTTTTCTACAAAAGGCTTTTACAAAGTAGAAAAAGCTTCCTACTGATTTATTGTTTTTATCTATTGCTTGTTGTGAATAGCAAAAGGCTTATCTTGACAATCTAGAAGCAAGTGTTGCCGTTCTTAGAAGACTTTCGGAGGAGTGGAAACAACACACTGGAAATTTTTCTACTCTTGACAGTTTGAGAGAAACAGTCAAGGATTTTAAGAACAAGGTACTTACTATCTTACTTGTGTCAGGTGCTCATGTTTGTCCAACAAGAGTATATTCGTTTTTTTCAAAGTCTTTTTCTTTTGGAGTCATATCTCTACACACCTGTCCGAATATATGTCCGACATTGGTATGGGGGTACTTGAAGAAAATGAAAAGTCAGCTACATAGCCTTATTGTGCTACAAATTTAAATTATTTGGACTCGGATGTGGGTGTCAATTATGGATATATGTCCGATACCGGTATGTTCAATTTTTTTTTAATAATTGTTAAGGGTCCTTAGGAGTATCATATTGCCTATGCATTTTTTTTCAAATATGGTTCAGACAGATATTTCACGAACATGGAAGAGTATCACCTTATGATTTTTTTCCAAATCATCCCATATAGTTTCTGATAAAAAATGCAACTATATGACATGTTATTTATACCATTTGATGGAGAGTATTTAGTATCATCTGCTTATCATTTTCCTTCTCTCCATTTTCAGAATGAAAAAGCAACCAGCGATGAAGCCGATTTGTCCAGACAGTCTCTGTTTCAAGATTCAGACAAGTATTGTAAGAACCTATTTGGAAAGCTATCCCGTGGCCATGGATGCTTGAAAGCTTTGGCCTTTGTTGTCGTTGCATTTGCTGTAGGTGCTGCTGTCGTATCCCCCAACATCGAGGCCTCAGACTGGGACAAACTGTCTGAAGCTTTCAGTACCTCTGAGTTGAACAAAGTGTTCCATGCATTCAGCGCCTAACCATCTCGTAAACATGTTTTTTTAGATACCTCTTTTTGGATCTAACTGTCAAGGGAAAAGAGTGTTCGTTCCCTCCTACACTTCTGCAATGAGTTGTTTTTTTCTTCTTTTTGGTACCGGTTACATACATGTATTTCAAGTCATTTATTCTCACGACTTTTGTAGGTTTAAATACTTTGAGGATTGAAGTTCCTTGGCACTTGAGTGTGTGAAACATACTAACACAGTTAAAGTCGGTTCGGTTGAAACTGTTTTGCCTCAACTTAAGTATCCAAGTTCTGCTTGGGAAAGGAATAATGGAATGTCTGAACTTATATTTGATATATGTTTTTAATGCTTTATTCATGGATGAATTTTTTTAATATATATATCGTGTTGAGTTATTTACAACAAATATAAAATATATTTATTTTTGAAATATATAAAGATTTAAATATATGAACACGAATTAAGAAAGATTTAACGTCCCATCCGTTTACCTAAGAAATCTTCGTACACCTTTCATCAAATTAATTATTGAAAAAATTATAGACCCCCGGGAAATTAAGGTTAGTAATATATTAAGGGTTCTTGGGCAACACGAATATCGTATTGAAAACAATGCATGCTGTGTAAACAATCTTGCAGCCGCCATCATCGCAGAGCTTGTTTCTTCGACAAGCCCATCAATGGCGATAAATCCCCCCCATTCACCTTCTTTACTCTCCGGTAATGCTAATCTCCCTTTCTTTATTATTTCGTTTTAAAAGAGAATCGTTGCTATTTGTGCCAATATTCTGCTGTTTATTGTTGAATTTTGTACGTTTATTGAAATTTTCTTGAATTTGCGTCCAACCCAGATCGTTAATTTGTTTTTTATAAGTATTTATATGGAAGATCATTGAATTGAGAATCTGAAATATGCCGCGGGAGGGGGGACCATGCGTTCCCTTTTTAGAGAAGAATTAAAATTTTAGGTCTTGAACTGTTTATTTATTTTCTCACTGTTGCCTTTCTTGCTGTTTTTTCTTTTGACTAATTTAGATGATTCAACAAGCGAAATTTGAAATTAAACGAGGAATGCAACTTTACTGAGGAGGCTATATTGAGGCATTTAGAGAAAGAATACAGTTTGCCTTGGTCGCATGCTAGTTTCTTGAGTCATCATCTGAAGAAGCTTTGTAGTAGTGGAGGGATCATATGCGTTGGTAATGAACTATATGATCAATGGGTATGATGGGGATATCGGGAATGCTGAGAAGGGAGATCTAGCCTTAGTCCGAGAGAAAGGGAGTGAAGTCAAGGCTGTTGATGGATGGAGTGGGGTAAATGGTGATCTAGTTCTGGAGTCTGAGAATCAATGGGAAGTTGAAAGCCAAAGTGCTGAAGCTAGTGCCCTGAATGCAGCACGTGAGCAAAGAATAGAAACCGGAACGGAGTCGGTTAAAGAGGTTCAAGAAGAAGGTCTAAACTTTAGTGGACAAATCCAAGTGTTTCATCAGTTAAAGATGCTTTGTGGGAATGGAGAGATCGTATCTGGCAACAATGAACAGGATATGGTCCAAGTGAATGATCGTGATTTTGGGAATGAGATGGGTCATGGATTGAACGTTTCAAATAGCAATGAGAAGGAAGATCAAACCTTGTTCCAAGTAAAGGGGAGAGAGTTTAAGTCTATAGATGGCTGGAATGGGGTGACTGGTGTTCAAGCTGTGGAATCTGAGGATCAATGTGAGCAAAGAACAGAGGGAATTAAAGAACAAAAGGAATGCAGAAAGGAACCACTTAGAGAGAACCAGGAAGAAGGTCAAACCTTTAGTGCTCAAATTGAAGTGAATCATCATTTGGAGAAGCTTGGGGAGATTGATTGTGCCAATGAGGATCACTATATGGTTCAGGTGGATGATGGTGATTTGGATAAAGAGGATGAGGAGCTGAATCATCAATTGAGAATTTCAGATAGAGATGGTATGGAATATCAAACCTTGGTCCAAGTAGAGGGGAGAGAAGTTGAGGCTATTGATGGCTATAATGGGGTAAACAGTGATCAAGCTGCAGAATGTGAGAATCGATGTGAAGTTGAAAGAATTTGTGTTAAACTTGGTGATCAAAATAAAGCATGTGAGCAAGGAATGGAGGGATTTGAAGAACAAAATGATGGAAGAAGGGAATCACTTAAGAAGGTTCAAGAAGAAAGTCAAAACCTTAGTGGTCAAATCAAAGTAGCTGCAGAAATCGAGGCAGCAAAAGGAAAGCTAACTAAGGTGGTTCAAAAACGAAGGGGACAAAAGAGGACTAAACGACAGATAAAGGTAGTTCACCTTATATATCATATGTTAATTGTATTCCAATTAGCTATATTTTTCATATATTCTTAGTAACAAGAATATAAACTAAACAGATAAAACATGGTTGAATGGTCTTAATTGGGTGAATAAAAGGCGAATTTGGGCTTCGGTGACTCTTATTGCAATTTCTTAGTAGGATAAAGGATTGTATGAATCAGTCATTTCATGTGAACAAAGATTATTTCCATTGAGAGAACTATTCAGTGTCTCCACAAATGATGTGTTGTAAATGGTCTAGTTCTTAGGTACAAACATACCGTGATTTACGTGTCACATTTCGAATACAAGTGATAGCTTTAGATGGGAAAATAAACTGAACAAATAAAACATGCTTATCCAATTAGGTTTAATTGGGACTTGGGAAAATAAAAGATGACTTGGGTTATCTGTAACACTCATAGATGTTTACTTTGCTTATTATACTTTTTTCTAAGAATTCTTCTTTTTTGTAATGTTGCGCTCTCTTCGTAGGGTAAAGGATTGTATGTATCGATGATTTCATGTCAAAAAATATTATTTCCATCAAGAGAACAATTCAGTATCCTCACAAATTGTATCTTGTAAATGGTCGAGTTCTTAAGTACTGTAATTTACATGTCATATTTTCATATTTTAGCTTTAGGCCACCATTTAATCAAATGCTAGTGTTACAGAATGGTTTCCATAATTGGTTATAGATGATTAGACTTCAGTATTGCACCATTAACTTGTAACTAGTTTTCATATTTACTTATTAGAATTGCAAATATTCTAGTATGTAATATTTTCTGGAGATGTTAGGATGAAATCATTGGCGATCATACTTCTATCCGGCTTTAGTTACTTTTATTGTAAAAGAGATATTTAGCAGCACTAGCTCACATGTTTTTTTGTTGGTTAATTTATTTGTGATTGAATTTCAACAAGATTTGACAAACAACTTATTGAGATTTAATGCTTTATTGAACTGAGAAGGTACTGAAGAGTGATACTCCCTGGCCTATTACGGAAGATGAGAAGAAATATGTTGAGGAGCGGCAACAGCAAATAAAGGGTGGAAATGGATTAACCAAATCTGGTGGTAAACAAGAGCAACCACACCGAGGTAAGATGATAAGTGAGGGAGTCAACCCACACGACGGGAAAATTGACATCAGAACCAAGATGCAGGTATTGCCTTGTGATCGAGATGTAAAAATTTTGAAGACTTCACTTGCGAAGCATTCTGACCGTCTATTAGGAAAGCAAAAGAAAGAAGCTTTAAAGCGTGGGCAGCAGAAAAGGAAGTTTTGCGACAGAAAAAGGAGTTTGTTTATTGTTTGTGCTCTTCCAGCATCACAATCAAGGACAAATATTGACCCAAAGGCACATAATCGGCTGACAGGTTCAACGTCCGCATCTCTTGAATCAAGGGAATCGGAAGAGATCCTTTTACGAGAACTTAAGCATTCTACACCTAGAAAGCCTAGAGGCCTTCGAAGGAATACATCAAAGAGATTCCGAATGTCCAAAGATGTAGAACCTGAGAAGCAAGAACAGCAGTTTCGAGAACCCCAAAAGCACCAAGAATATGAAATAAAGTCCAAGGAAGCAAATTTTGGCAGTGAGGAGGCAGCCGTACCCCCATCAATTGAAGTGAAAAACTCCATGGATCAAGGGCACCAAATGGGTTCATTGATTGTCTGTGCTCTGCCAGCATCACAATCAAAGGCAAATATTAACCCAAAGCTACATATGCCACTGACAGACTCAACATCTGCATCTCTTGAATCGAGCGAGTTTGGTGAGATCCTTCTGCGTCATCTTAAGCTTTCTAGTCCTCAAAAGCGTAGAGGTCTTCGAGGGAATACATCTAAGAGGTTTAGTGAAAGTGAGCCAAAACCGGATGGTACGTCCAAAGGTCTAGAACTCGACAAGCAAGAACAGTTTCGTGAACCCAAAAAGCTCCGAGAAGATAAATTGAAGACCAAACAACCAAATTTTGGTGGAGAGGAGGCAATGGATCAAGGGCACCAGATGGAGCGGATAAAGGTTTACGTCCGGAGAAGCAAATCTCAGCAAAAAGAGCCCAGAGACTCCAACACATTGTCATCAAATTCATAATATCTTGCCAAGAAACCGCTGTTTGGAGGTTCATATCCTGTAAAGTACTTATGCAGTTAATGTTTGTATTAACTTGGTTACTGTCTCGCCGGTTCATTTGCTTTTTATTGCTATGTCCTTGTCTCTGTTATAGTCTATTTTAAGAAAGTAAAAATATACTTTTTATTCTAGATTATGTAAGTCAATCAGCTATATACATTTTGAATGTTAATGTTGCAACTACAATCCGTATCTTTGTATTACCTTGAAGTTAATAATTTATGTTGTATAGATTTTGATACGTTGGTTTCGTGTTTGTGAATTTGTATTGTATTTTGTCTATGATTTTGGTTATTTCGTTGATGATTGTTTCTTTTAGTTGTCGATCATGTTTCATATGAAAGTTTAGTTCATTTTACAGCTGAAGCTTAAGAGAAGATATTATATTTTCAAGACAAATATCAATAGTCTAACCTATACAAAATGGAACAGTAAGCAGGTTCAGCAGATGCTCAAAAACTTCCTACGGGTGTAAACATGATGAAAAGAATTCAAAGTGTTATGGCAAAGTGGAAAGGGTGGCGGATTCATTTTTTAAGGTTTTGATATGACTATTTCGGACTGATATTCATTTTTTAAGGTTTTGATATGATTAATTCGGACCGGTATACGTCACATACTTGACTTTAATAGGTGATTTAACCAACTGAGATTTTTTGTATACATAATACTTTAAACTTGAAATATACGAAATCAAACTGCTTACAATTTAGACCAATCTCTATCGGTTATTGTTATTTGTTTTTAAATGTGAATCGATAATATAATAATCGAAAGTTTGGAGTAATATACACAAATTATTTGGAGTATTTAGAGAGAGAGAGAGAGAGATGGACACTACCAACTTCCAAGCTTTTCTTCTGAAATATGTAAACAGTTAGGTTGCAAGCATCTATTGTCATAAGGTAAGTTTCTTATAAGTCTTGATTTTCATCCAGAATGTTAAGGTGAATTTTGCCTTAATTGAGGGACTCCTGATTATTGAACGTTACAGGTTTTTTTTAAAAGTGAGGGACTAACAAGATAGATAGAACAAAAGTCGAGGGGTAAATTGAAAATGAGAAATAGTAAAGGACTAACCTTATAATTTCACTAGAGTAGGGGGCAAAATATGTAGTAAGTGTAAGCCCCCTCTTAAATTTCCTAGCTATACCGAAACTCAAACAGTCGAATTTCAATAAAAAAAACAAAAACTCAGCAATTAAATCATAAATTATACTAATTGATTTCAAAGATCAAATTAGTTTCTTGTTCTGTAATTTTTGATTCATGGTACTTTAGTGGTAATCTCTACTGTCCCCGTACATACGCTCACAACGTAGATACAACCGTACTCGGCCATGGCTCTTCCTCTTGGCAAGCTAACGATACTCGTTGGTGCAGGTCCGTACAATCTTCGCCCTTCTTCAATTTTCCACTTTTTTTTTCTTGCGAATGATTTATTGCTGGTTTTTTTTTTTCAGAACCCGTGTAAGCGATTTTTTGTTTGGTTTAATGAGACTGAATTTAGGGTTTGGAAAAATCTGGGACATTTTGGTAAAATTTCAAGATTAATTGAATCTGGGTAAGCGTAGGTACCTCGCAAATATATAGTTAGTGTCATATTAGATGGTGTATTGGGGAGCTGGATCGTAGCTGTGAATTGGAGGAATCCTGTTTTGGTTAGCTGAAGATTATCCACTTGATGGAAATTGTTTGAAAAACAAAGGGTTGTTGTAAATTAAAAGCTAGTGGGATTGAGCGGTGTCTAAATGGAATCACCAGCACGTATAATATCAATGTGGAATGTACATTAAACAGACAATTATTATCTGATTGTGAAGCGCCTTTTTTTTTACCACTGGAGAATGATCCTATTACTTGTTATGATATTGGACAGTAAGCTCAGCGCGGGGTAGGGTGGTATTTTGTCATCGAGAAAAGGAAAGAAAGCCTCTGTTGCTAAGTTTAACTTAGAGCTTGCTTCTTTTCGTGTTTTAAATGGATGAATTGATTAGACAAATCATTGCATTGATGATTACTCCAAACGTACTATGTTCAAATTCGAACATATTATTTTAATATGTTTTCTCCATTTCAGGGGTAATGTAGCTCCCAATTTGGCTATGCCTCTCGCTCATATGATATTTGGAATTAAAAAAAATATATTTTCTATGGTTTCAATATTTCCCATATGTAATCCTGTTAAGAACATTGGGGTGGATGGGTGCTAAGATGGTGGTCAAACTTCCAGAATTGAATAGGCTAAGGAAAAATCTGAATACTAAAAGCTTCTTTTTTGTATTCCATTGTTTGTGTTATATGTATTGATTGTTGAACCGTGCAACATGCGTGAAAGTAGGATACTCCAGATTTTGGGCTGAAGATGTTATTACTTTAATGCTTATTCCCTTTTAGAGGGGTAATGTAACTAACAATTTCGATGTGTCTCTACTTAAATTAGCTATTGTTTTCCTTTTAGGAATTGTTGGCTCGATTCTTGCGAAAGAAGGAGGCATGTCAAGTGTTTCTGATTTCATCTCTGGTGCTTTCAAGGTATTTTCCCACTTCCCTGAGCCTTGACTTAAAACTAAATACATTTGTTTGTGTTCCTTAAAATATGTGAAATTGAGATGATGGTTCGTTTACTTTCTTCCTGAATTTTTAATTATTTGTCTCCTTTTGCAGATTGCTTACCGGCAACTTAAGAATGATGATTCTTCTTCATCTGTAAAAAAGCCACACAATGACTATTTGGTGGCTCAGGTTTGTATTTGATCTTCCATGTCCATTATAAATTTTTCTTCTCTTCCTGTTTTCTTCATGGCTGGGCCCTTGACTAAATAATTTATGGTTGGAAAGATATTTGTGATCTCAAGGTATTTATTATTGCAAAATTTTAGTATTACTTACAGATGACGGTAGGTTGCAAGTGCTTGAAAATTAATTTATCATGACATTTTAATTTAAATATTGTAGGTTGCCGCATGCATATTTTAGTATAAATTTTTATATTCATTTAAATCATGAAAAATAAAATGTTAGCATGAGATCTGGAAACTTGGCAGATAAGTTTGTGTGTATTATTGATTATCCTATATATTTTTATACTCATTTAAATCATGAAAAATAAAATGTTAGCATGATGACTCCCTAGTATCTTGACACTTGCTTTACTATTTAAAAATTGTATGATTATAGCTTGTTTTACTTGTTTTCATTTACAGGTTAACAGCCTAAGGCAGGAACTGCAGATCTTGGCATCAAACAGACCAATTACAATTGTTACCGGACGTGGAACAGGTTATGATTGTTTCCAGTCTTTGACAGATGAAAGGAAAAATATTGTTGTGTATCTTGTACCGAATGAAACACATTCTAACTAGAAATGTTAACAAAATTATTCCAAATTTTATTGTCTTGTCATCCTTTTATGCTATATGCACAACTATTATGGTTCCATAGTTCCGTACAAATGATCAAATAATGAGTATCTCCTCTTAAATTGCTGCAAACTCTTTTATATTTATAATTGTTTTATTACTATTCTTATTTTTTTTTTCTGGAGACATAGTGACTTTCAATATAGATCAGTTATATTCAACACTATTCAGTTCCTAATTATTATTTTGGGGAATGTTTTTGTTGCATGCAGGTTCTAGTAAATACAGCATAATCATTGTTGTTGTTGTAGTTGGATATGGCTATGTTTGGTGGAAGGTAATGAACTTTTATTCTCTTTTGTGTGTAAATATTTATATGTTGCTTATTAGGGAGCAAACTAAAAAGATGGTTGAATTCTGTGATACTTGAGCCTCATGAAAATTTCTGGCAAATTTTCATTTTCTTGATGACCATGGTAGATGGCTTTTCCAAGTTAAAGAAACTGTTCTTTGCTTTCAGTTGGTTATATTTCATTTTATACACTTGAGTTCATTGGTTTTCTCATTGAAAGTTGAGCACTTGGTGAGAATTTTATTAGGAGTGATGGATGACAGTCAGACTCAGCAATTCAAGCTGATGGATTGATGGTTATATGTTAGCACTGAAGTTTTTCACCATAGGAATTTAAAATGTGTTCCTAGTGAAGTATTGGAAGTGCTACATAGATAAACATTCAAATAAACGGTTTGCGTAAAACATGTGTCTTTACACATGGCTATAAGTTATATTCTTTGACTGGTTTCAGGGTTGGAGACTTCCTGATATGATGTTTGCAACGAGGCGGAGTTTATCCGATGCACGTGATGCCATAGCCAAGCAACTTGAGAGTGTTTACTCGTCAATCTCGGCAAGTGTTTCTTTTACTTCTCATTTAAATTATTCATACACTACCTACATCCATGAATTCTACAGTATATGAAGTGAAGGTTTCAAGTGCCAAGTTACTTGATTTTGGCTTCCATATTTATGTAACTGTTTTTCTTTGAAATTGACTGAATTCTCCTCCGTCCCTCTTCCTTTTTCTCTATTTTTTTCTTGTTCCCTTCTAGGTTACCAGACGACACTTGTCCTCAAGAATTGAGAGTGTGGATAATCGTTTGGATGAAATTGCTGATATTACTGCTACAACACAAGAGGAGGTGAGATATAAGACTAGTAGTAGCTTAAGTTTCATGTATAGGAGGTCTCATTGTATTCACTGAAAATTGATCTTTGTATAGGTTTCTCTGATACAAGATAAATCAAAAATGCTCAACACCAATGTGCAATCTGTTCGCTATGTAGTTCAAACTCTGGTAAGCATATTTGACAGTTTGAAGAATTTTGCTGTATGTTATACTTTCTGGATGTTAAAACTAAGATGACCTCTCATTTGTTTTTGTGCGTGGGGGTTGATTTGCAGGAAAGTAAGATTAAAAGAATAGAAGGGAAGCAGGTAATCTTACATTAAACAAAAATATACAGTGCAATATAAATGAAAGTTGTGGCTATTTTCATTGTTTTTGTTTTTGTTAATGTGTATGTTTTTCTATCATCTTCATAGGATATGACAAACGAAGGAGTAAGCTGGTTGTGTGATTATGCCCAGACTATGGAACAGAATAAACCCACTGATCGCATTCAGGTTTGTTTATGTCATGCATCTGATCTGAAATGAATTATGTGCTTTGCTCTTTTTCTCTCTTTCTCTCAGTGGTATCTATTTGACAAGATTTCGTCATACTAATGGATACAGTGATATACTTAAACATCAACAGATGAATATTGTTCTTTTTTTATCACTGCTGATCACAATCATATTTCTACTGTTATGTTTTTAGATCCCCACATTTTAGACGTTGCCTTTCATGTTGGTTCCTATGCTCATGTGTCTTCATCCCGGGTGTTATTTAACTCTTGCAGGCTTCACCGGCTAGCTCCTCCAGGCCCGCTCTTGAAGCCCCAATGAAAACACTTTCGAGGGTCAGATTCTTTTTCTCTTTAATTCATGATCTGATGAATGGTTAGTCACTCTAAAATTAAATAATGGAACTCGGAAGTTTGTTCCAAATTTGTTTAACAAATCATGGGTCAGTCGATCTCAGGCATGCTAATGGTAAATCAGATGTTGAAACTGTGTTGTTTTTTAACACTCGTCTTTTCTTTGTGTTTAAGCAGAGTGGATCTTTGCCTCCCATTGTACCAGTGGAATCACCATCACCATCTTCTGATTCCAATGGAACTCCCAAGGTTAGTCGACTTTACAGAGTCCTGAATTATGAAAATCGAAAGAACAGAAAATTCCTCAAGAAGGGTGACAACGGTATAAGAAAGAAACGTTGGATGGCGGATTTTCGGTTATTTTATCTTTTATGCAACCATAAGACTCGTATGTCATCAAATTTTAACACTAGATAATGATTCTTGTCATGTTTATCTCTGCATGCATCGAAATTTTGGTTCCACTTATCGTGAGAGACTTCATTTTTTAAGTTAAGTTGGTCTTTGGAATCTACATTGCTCCGACTTTTCATTTTTTCTTGAAATGTCGATGTTTTACACTTGTGGTTGAAAATTTTAAAAATAAATGATTTTCTCTTACTTCTATCCAACACCCACTTCAGTAAATCCTTCTCTGTGATTTATTTTGTATCAGGTTAAGAGATCTCCAAGAAATGAAATCTCTGGTTTTGGCCTTAAGGTTTTTACTCGATTCGTTTGTTCATTCTTTCTCTTGTCTTGATGCATCCTTTATGGTTTTGATGGTTACATTACGTATCTGTTTTTCAGGAAGTAGGTGAATCAAGCAGCCTCGATGTCAGCAACGGGAACCGAATCCCAGAAGGCGTTACTAATGGCTCCTCAAGTTCTGGTTTGTTTGGGACAATGTTTTCTGGTCGGTCCGGCTCCTTCCCTTTCCTTTCAAGAACTCACAGCGCAACAAATGCGTTGCCACAACAGGTTGGAGGATCCAGTGGACAACAATAGTAAACATCTTTTCTGCTTGAGTATAATTTTATGTTGGCAGTGATGGCCTTTCCCGGCCTCGGGATTTTGACTGACCCGAAATTTTCAAAATCCGGTCGGAATTGACTCTAGGTCTATTATAGTTTTTTGAATCTTGATAGTGAATTTTATTGAAATAAAAGAAATTATAATATTACATGTTTCGACAATATCAAACAATCCTTCCGACATGTCAAAGGTGTCGAAATCAACACAAGCCAGTGTAGTACACAACTATGTCTATGTTTTACACAGACCAACACTGGTAAAGTATTTTCCCACGAAACAAACAGATAAGACTGAAACCGTGTTGCAACAGACAAAAACGGGTACCGAAAGGCAGGTGTTTCTCTCTCATTCTAAAAAGAAAAATTCTTTATATATTACTTTGCTTTAGGTTTGAATGATTCAGCATAAATTCCAAGTCCCGTTTGGAGGATTAGAGAGCTCAACACAAGCCTCCAGCATCTTCTATATATAGGTCAGAGTTCAGACATCTTTAACAACAACACAAAAACCTTCATTTCCTCTGCCTGTGGTTTGATATTTGCTTCATAATACTTCAATGGAGAGCACTCAGAAGAAAGGGTTCTTCCGAGGCAAGATACCCAAGTCTTTCTCTCGGCTCATCACCAAGCCTAGTACCGGAAGCAGAAAGGTTGTACCCTGTTCGGCACCCACAGTTTCACTTTCAGACACCAACCGGAACATGGCAAAGACAAATCTTTCCAAGCAACCAACCGGCTTCCAACAACACAAGGCAGTGTCCTACTTTAAGTCTCCAAGCTTTTACGACCACAACAACTATGCAAACCAAACATGGGGCCGTGGAGACGAAAACGTTGATTCCATGGCCACTGCCTATATTTCCAATATCAGACAACGTTTCAAGCTCGATGAGGTAAACAACTGAGTCTCCGCCATGGCCGAGTTTCAGGCATTACCATGTTCTAGTTGTTATGGTAGGCTTAGGGTTAGCTACTGTTTAATTGTATACTGCAAGGAGGATTAATACTTGTAGGGATAAGTTTTTGTCCATCCTCGAGTATTGTTCTCGTTTAAGCAAAATATAAATTATATTATAAAAATATTACGAGTCTTTAAATTTTTAATTATTCTAATTTAATCCTCATATTATGTCACTCATTTTGTATTAGTCCCTAAAATTTTGAATATTTTGATTCCATCCTCAAATATAATTTTCGTTCTAAATTGGTCCCCAAATTTTTTAGCATTTCAATTTCATCTTTAAATTATCATTTATATTATGTATTGATATTACATAATATCATCTATATTTTTATTACAATTAACTATTTTACAACGTTTTTATTAACATGAGTTATTATAAGCATATACTGATAATTTGCGGATAAAATTAGAATGTTCACAAATTTAAAGACTAATTAAAAATAAGATTTATGGTTTGAGGAATAAATTGGAATACTCTAATGTTTACGGAATACTTAAAATAAGAATCATAGTTATAGTTATAGGATGAAATTAAAATGTTCAAAAGTTTTGTACTATGAAACAATTTCGAACAAAAAACTGTCATGTAACAGGGGATAAAAAATAAAAATAAAATCCGGTTCTGTTAATTGCTCTAAATTAAGTTAATATATTTGCTCGATTCGTTAATTTATTTTTTTATTTTTTTTATTTTTATATCTTAAGTTCTATACTCACTAAAAGGATTAGAATTAAAATTATAACTTATTTAAAAAAATTAGTCCAAATAATTTCAGATACAAAATAAAAATAATATATTTTAATTAAAAAATCCAAGCCCAAAGTAGAGAATATATATATATATATGTTGAGCCTTTAAAACCGATAACATTCGAGGCATATGGTATTTTGAAGAGCGTATATATGGTCTGCTGCTGCTCGGAATTTGCTCTACACGTTCCCTTAAGAAAACGTTCTTTAAAAAAAATGAGTTCGATTCAAAAAAAATTTAAATAAAGTTTAAAATATAAATTAATTTTTGAATAATTTAACTTTTTAAAAATTAATTGATCGGTTTTTAAGTTTGAGTAAAAAAATTTAACTTTATTTAACATAGGTATATTATATATAAAAAAAGATATAATATATAGTATATAATTATAAGAAATGGTTTAAATTAGATTTAATTAATATTATAAAATTTTATAATTAAATTTAAAAAAAGAAACGACCCGATCATATGTATTGTTCTACGTTAAATGAAAAGCACTGAAACACCCAACCGCCCAATCAAATCCTAACTTGAATCTTGTTCTCCGTATTTGGGTCAAGGTCGGTGATGGAAGTAAATATTTGATCGAGTCAAATAAAATTTTTTATATAATTTAAATTTTATTTAATTTTTTAATTTTAAATTCATTTTTTAAATTCTTACACAAATTTAATTATAATTATCTATTATATTATAACATGATTCAATTCTAATTTAAACGATTTTAGTTCCTCTATAAGTTTTCAACTTTACCCACCTATAGGTCTATGTACCCTCTTGTTGAAAGGTCGTTCAAGCTTATCATGGGAGTATAGCATAGGCTATTTCAGTGTCGTAGCATAGGAATATGATAATCTTTACGTAAACAACGATTAATTTAATAATTCATTTCAATCAAACGATTCAAAAATATATAAAATTTAGAATATTTTATACTGAGTAATTTAATCTCATCCTTATATAAATAATTATTACAAAACAAATTTACTCGAAATAATATTTTTATTTTATTGAATTTCGGAAAGACAAACAACAAAGGAGCTTAAACATTCCATGAGGCAATAAGCTCAAGACTCGACATTAGAACATGAAATCCGACACCAAGAAAATGAAATCAAACATCACAACCGACACCAACAAACATCACCCTAAGTACAAATGAACCTTAATCGCCAGCAGAAACACACAAATAAGTCCGAAATACAGCAAGGAGTGGATCAAGATCGAAGCACCGCTGGTCTTAAAGTTTCCGAACTCCACGCACCTATGGTGTCCAGGGACCTGAAAGAGCAGCCCCGGCGTTAGCAGCACGAAAAGAAGCAATGACACTAAAATTGGACCCCAATCCGACATCGTCAGATGCTATGTAGGTTGGTTGTTGAGATTGTAAGAGAGTTGATATTTGCTGGTGTGTTTATTTGATTCCTGTGGGGGTTTATATGCAAACAAAAAGTACGTGGAGAGCAGGAGAGTGTGGCTTGGTTCTTTGTTGTGTACTTTAAATAATCATCGTAACAACGATTTTTTAAATTCAATTATTGTTTATAATATTAAAATTTAAACTATTAATCTTCGTTAAACAATCCAATAATCATGCTAGTAAAACAACTAATAATTGATAAAAAATATTATATTTTTAATGATTAGATATTAAAAGAAAAATCTTCTCTCTTGGCCGTATGTATTAAATTTTTAAAGTACAAATGTTGATGAATCGTATTCAAATTTCAATTAAATTTTATTTCTTTAATATTGCAAGGTTTAAGTAAATTATTACGTCTAGGTTTTCGTGATATCATTAAGGCAACTGCAGAGTGCAGAGTGCAGAGTGCAGAGAATATGTGACGTCCAAGTAAATTAAAGGATAGATCAACTGTTTCCACGAGGGTTACTTTAATTAGTAACCATTTTTAAGGATATATTTGTTAAGAGATTTACACGACAATTAAATATATGATATCAATTAATTACTATAAAATTTTAAATATTTTATTTTACTGATTAAAGCTACAGCTCATGACACTGAAATGAAAGCTGAATGTGTCGTTGCGTGTTGAATATAACTTTGATTCGGTACCACTCAAATACGACGTCAGCTGTATGATAAATTTAAACTTGTAAGGAACTTAGGGGAGTGGTGTTATGAGTTTGCGAAGTTTATTGGACTTTGTTCAGCGTTAGAAGAGGAGGTTTGGGGGTCAACAACATCAATATTGTTATGTTAATACCAGTCCTAGAATCACTGGCATTAGTAAAGGGTTGCATAGACTGATTCACTAAACGATGACCTTCAGAGAGGAGATCGTACTTGTATTTTGATTCCAAAAACAATCAGGGGAGAGTAACCTTCTAAAACTCAACATAATTCATATGGAAAGACACTTGATTTGACTAGGTACTGGGAGAAAACAGGTAAGTTACCATGATGATACACAAAAACACATCAAACCATAAACAGGGACGAAAGACTAATTGCCTTTACAAGTTTTGATCTTTAAATCTAAAAAAACATGGCTTACAAAAACTCACAAATAGACCTCAAACAATCCAATCATGAAGAGTGGAACTTCAAAAAATCTATACTGGCAGCTTCCTCGGGATTATATTAAACCTGCAGTTCTCTCCATGCTCATAGGAACATCAAGAGACTTGTGCAATATGTAATGATGATAATAAAACAACGAATTCTTGATCCAAGATGACCAACCACAACAGGAGACAGGAACAATATATATCACATGCAGCAAATATAACCAGCAATGCAAGCTTAACTTATGGTGTTGTAAAGTAGGAGACATTAATCACGATCGAGTAAATTTCATATTGGGTAAAAGTGACTGCCGAAAAAGTATAAAGCAAATCTTCAAAAATCATAACATATCCCTGATTAGACCATGTTACCAGCCAAAACAAAAAGATGACAGAAGGGACTCTACCTCCTACATTCAAGTAGGAAAACTGAAGAAAACTCTCACCCCCAGTCCCCACATTACCTGACAATTTAACTCGTTAAAAGTTCAAATCTGAGTACTTGTTATTTCTAACAGAAGCTTTCTGTTAACACAATGACACCTCAACATGGAGAAGTAGAAAAACTGAATGAGAAAACGAAAACATGCAGCCAGCAATAATTTCCCCGCTAGCAAGTGTAGCAACATATCTAACAAGTCTACAGTAACATTGTCACTGGAATAAATGAGTTGATCTCAAAGTACAAAACCTAACTTAAAGATAAATACCAGGATCAACCTGTAACATATTTCCCAGATTAGACGTCTGACACATAATGATGCCTCTATGATCCATAAAGACCATAAATACCATAGCATTAATACAACCGGACACTGATCATGAGAAGGTAGA
This sequence comes from Abelmoschus esculentus, assembly GCA_035048815.1. Classification (NCBI taxonomy): domain Eukaryota; kingdom Viridiplantae; phylum Streptophyta; class Magnoliopsida; order Malvales; family Malvaceae; genus Abelmoschus; species Abelmoschus esculentus. The sequence goes on from JAUCBN010000030.1 coordinate 314,016, forward strand.
GTAACTTGACAACTGCTGCAACATGACGACAACAAGACTGACTTTCAGACACCCATACTGAGCAAAGCTGGATGACAACTCTGGACCTTCTCAACCCTCAAACATGTCCTAGTACTCACTGGAACAGTAGATAATAGCAAATCAATGGAAAGAAAGGCAAGAAAAACTAACAAGGTAGCATTAGCACGTGTGTAGTGTGTACCTAAAACGCATCAAATTTGGTAATAGTTAAAAACAGACGAAATGAGAGAATAGGAAGGTGAAGGTAGAAGTCAAACAATTCTTTAACAATGAATGATTTGAAGGGCCGAAAACTCAATGAGTTCTTAATTTGTACAAAAGTAACCAGAAAAAACAATAACTTCAAGTAACAAACTAGAAGGAGAAAAGGCATCAGACCACAAACCTGATCATTTTCATTTGCTGTTGGTGAGGGGGACTTCTCTGACTCAGACGGTTTTTCTGCTCCACAATTTTGTCTGTTGCACTTGGTCCTAAAAGGATAGTTAATATTGCTACATTTCTCACACTTCCAACTTCCCTCAGGCATCTTTTGTTCTGAAAAGCATAAAATACAGATGCATCAAATTTCAAAAACATAATGATTTTTACAAAATTTAAGAGAACTTACTTGAATTTTTATCAGGTTTTGCAGCCTGCATTTACAAAAGAATATTATTACAAACAAAAACAGATTCATAACAAAAGAGTAATGTGATGTTTTATATATTAAGATGTTCTAAATAATATTAAATCAAGAAAAACCTGAGGTCCAGGCTTCGGAGTGTTGCATTTTCGCATGTTACAGACGGTTCTGAAAGAGAAGTTAACATTCCCACATTTAGGGCATGTCCAATCATTATCACGTGTGGCATCTGCAAAGGATTAACTTAATCAAGTTGTTGCAGAAAGTGGTTGCAATGCTAAGATAACGGCCACTATGAACATAAAGGTAGAGATATGGCATACCAGCACCCTTTTTCTGTGGTTTATCATCTGGAAAAAATCCTGGCCTTGGTCCCTGTACGTGAAAATATATATTATATAACAATTTATTTTGCATATAAAAATATTTTAGCTCCACCAAAAGTTAAAAAATTATGCTCAACTAGATCATGAAAATTCCAGATCTGCAGTATGCCTATTGGTAGTAAAGAAATAGGTTTGTTGCATATCTCCAAAAGCACCACATACATCCATGTAGATCAAGTTTACAACTACAGACCCAGAAAATGTGCAATTACAACATAGATAAGTGCACCGAAAGGCTAAGCTTGTAATCTTAATAAGACAATCCTAATAAATAGTGATTTCAAAATAGCAATAACCTTCTGAACATACCATTGGAGGGGGGCCCATGGGCAAGCTCAAGCCATATCGATCCATCAAAGGAGGTATGCCATACATCCCTGAAAAAGGACAATAAAACTTAATAATGGGATACTTTAATAGCATACTTCAAGTTGCCAATATATGCATGGAGATGGTAGGGGATATTTAGCAGCCAAGAAAAAAACAAAATACCATTTCCAGTCACAGAGCCACTAGAATAAGTATAAACAGGAGAACATAATAAGTAAAATGAAGGAAAGAGGATAGCATTTATAAACTGGAAAAAATTTACCATTTCCAATCATAGAGCCACTAGAATAAGGGGGTGGTCCAGACATATGCAGTGGTTGAAAGGGACTGCCACCAGGAAGACGACTGCCATAAGGATAAGCTGATCCTCCAGAAAATGGAACATCATATGGAGGAATAGAGGAACCATTGAAGATGGAAGACCCATAAGGTGGTGGTACACCCAGATACATTGACGATGGTGCACCAGGACCTACATAAGGAGCAGGAGACGAGTAATTTGGTGGGTGTTGTAGAGGCTTGGCAGCAGATTTCTGCAACGAAAAATACCAACTTAATATTAAGAAGAAAAAGAAGAGGGGATAGTTTCTGAAGAGGTAACAAACAAATTGAAAGGGATTAATATCAACAGACTAAAGCAAAGCAAAAGCAAAACATGCAGTTCGACACATCTTCTCCCTTTACATCAACATAGAACTCTGTATTAAATGCATTAAAAACAACTCGATAAGCGAAAAATTCAAAGAATCTACTCTTCTATTACTCATTCTGTTAAAACAATTACAATGGGAATGTCAGTAATTTATAATATGAGCCAAAGTTACAACAATAAAAATCAACCACATTCAATGAGGCCAATACCAACTTTGATATTATTGCTCAAAACTCAAAAGTTTCCAACTTTGATGCTGCTAAGCAGAATTTTGGTTGATTCAATAGAGTTCTCTTGGCTCTAGCTTAATTGAAGCTATTGAAAATGTAATTTCCATTGGGATTTGGTTCAATTTTTTTACTATTGAAAGCTACACTAAACTCTTTTCTTTATAATAAAAATATATTGTCTTTAATTTATCTACTCTCTTATCAGCTAATTAGCAATGATTTATCTAAAAAAACAAAATAACCTTTAATCCAAAAGAGGAATGGGAGAACCTGAAATTGCTTTGAGAACGGCATCCTGAGGAGGTCCTTGATCGAGTTGATCCTCCTCTGATTTCGAAGACGGTGTCCCGTTTTGGGAGCAACTCGGTGTCGGTATCCCGTTCCAAAAGTGAACGTCTCGAGCCCTAACAACCGTCATCCCGTAAATGCCGCCGCTCCTTCTCTTGGCAGCGGCGAAGTTCCTCGACGAAATGAAATCCCAGCTCCGCCGCATAGGCTTCCACGCCTCCGTGACTGAAACGGAACGCAATACCATTCTGCACGCCATCTCAGATCCTTCCCTTGAGTGTTTTGTTTTGAATTCCAATTTTCTGGGTCTCCTTTATATATGAAGGATCCGTCCATTAAATTAACGATATTTCTTCTCTTTCACTGGTTTGTCTCTCCCAAAAAAAACTTCGCACGGTTTCTCTAACTACATGAAGTTACGAAATTAACCTTCTCCTTAACTACGTTATCTCGATTTTAGATATTAATCTCATCGAAACAAGCTAAGTTATTTAATAACAACGTTGAGAAATTTCGATTTCATTTGAAAAATTAAATAATTTTATTTAATTTAAAATAAAAATATTTAATTTGATTTGATTAATTTATAATTTTTTAATAAATTTAAATAAAGTTTGAGTTATAAACTTAAAATTAGAATAACTTAAAATTTTTAGTAATTAAAAGATTTATTTTAAATTTGAGACGAGTTTTTAAAAATATAAAAAAATATATATACATATCTTACATGTTTAGAGAAAATTGTTTAAATTATAATTAAATCGTACTCTAATATGATAAATAATTATAATTAAAAAATTTATAAAAAACGGAAACTAGACTCAAATAAAAAAAAATTCAAATAAAATTTGAATCATAAAATATAATGAATTAATTCGAATAACTTAAATTTTTTGACTTAAATCAACTCAATCAAACGCTCACCTTAAAAACTTTTAGAGAAAAAAAATACTAAATCCATAATTCAAAAACATAATACAAGTACTAATCAGAGAAGTTGATAAAAACAAATGATATAGGTATAGCTATGGGTGAACAAAACTCGACTCGAGGTGAAAATACTCGATTCGTTTTGACTCAACTTAAAATTTCATAGACTCGATTCAAAAAAAATTTAAATAAAGTTCGACTTGTAAAATAAAAATACGAATAACTCGAATAACTCGAAATTTTTAGTAATTAAAGGATTAATTTTTAAGTTTAAAACGAGTCTCTTAATTTTTTTATAATATATATACATTGATATATAAAAATATAAAGAAATATTGCTACATATGAAATATATATATCTTATATGATTAGATAAAGTCGTTTAAATTTGAATCAAATCATACTATAATATGATAAATAATTACAATTAAATATTTATAAGAACTCAAAAACTCGACTCAACTCGAATTTTTTAAACTTGACTCGACTCGAAAAATTTTTAAATAAAGTTTGAGTTATAAAATATGACTCATCAACTCGAATAATTCATAATTTTTTGACTCGACTCCATCGAATACTCACCCCTAGATATAGCTACGTTACTGTCATCATGGCCAATGGATGATAAGTCCACAAATAGGAGGATGTTTTGTGAACGACTTAACTATCTTCCAATAGTACCGAGTGCACCTGATCCTAATTGTGAAACCGTGAATGAACTATACCGAAACCCTAATTTTGAATCATCAACCTACTTTCTACTCCGAGTGATTCTGAGTTAACTCACCGGCTCAGCAAGATGTACGGGTCCGAAAGAGCCAGTGACGATACAGAGCGAACTGCTTTCAGGAAAGCAGAGAAGAAGTACAAACTTTATTACGAAAATAATCCTAAATTCTCCAAAAAGTACTTCAATTTTCGGCTTAAATCTTAAATTTTAGTTCAATTTTACATTAAAAACAAGTTTTGATTGATTTGTTTTGTTTGGATTTCTCAGGAAGAAGCAACATAAACAAATCGATTTATCAGAGGTTTTGGATTTCAAATTCATTTCACAGTTATTCAATCAGAAAGGTGAGCTTCCTCCGGGAGTTGTACATGTGAATCGTGGAATTGATCGTTCAATTTTTGGCTTGGAAAATCGCCCTGGTATGTATCTTTTTTCCCTTACGAATTCATTTTTTTACGATGAAAGCAATTTTTTGTAACATTTGGGAATTTGAATTTCGAAAGTAATTCGCATTCATGATTATTGATGAATTTGTTCGATGTCTGTTTGCTAATGAATTTGAGTTTCAAATTGATACCTGTGGATTCGAAATTCAGGGTTCTATTTTATTCCCGGCGCATTAACCTTGGATGAACAAGGGAAATGGATAAGGGAAAGTTTAACGAATTTTCCGCAACCTCCAAACAGAACAAATCATAATGTTATTTATGGGCCTATAAGTAACCTGTTTGCTGCGGCAAAGGAAGGTCAAGTTTTGGTCGAGGAAGAAAGGTCCAACAATGATTTGGATTGTGAATCAAGTGGTTCTGTAAGCAATGGGGACTCCCATAGATGGATGTTTTACGAGGAAGACATAGCAGGATCATGGGGAAAGACTTGCAAATTGGTCCCTGCTTCTGTTTTGCTTCGAAAGCTACGGTGGAGTACCCTCGGCCTTCAATTTAACTGGTCCAATGTAGGTATTCATTCATTTAGTCTTTCATCTTGTATCTTTTGTTGGTGAGATATTTACAGTCTATTTAGAGAACATGGTGCTGAATGCTGATCAAATAGCTACCTGACAGAATTTTATGGTTCTTCAATTTAATATTGTTGATTGCTATAGGGTTTATTATAGGATTCAAATTCTGTTATAGAGACTTATGTCGACGGTGTTGATCATGCTCCTTTCTAACCCGATGCATGACGTTATTTGTCTTGTATCATGTAAATTTGTGAATGCGTTATAAGATATTATTCAAGTACAATGATGTGTTGACATACTCATGACTTCATCCGATGCATAACCATAAGCCTGTAATCACTCCTTTTCTTCAAAATAAATAAATAAATAAAGGAGATTGTTTATGTCGAGATGATTTCTAGATTGAATGTATTTATGGTGCAGCGGAACTATGATGTGTCTTTGCCTTATAAAAGAATACCCGACTCACTCTGTCAGCTTGCTAAAAGAATGGCCGCGCCTGCAATGCCTATTGAAGAAGAGTTCCTACCAGAGGCAGCAATTGTCAACTATTTTGGGTCAGGTATTCTTTGAAGACAATGGTTGCATGCATTGATGATGAATTCTCATTTTCAGTAAATGCTGAATTATTATTTAATTGATATGAATTGAGAGGACTTCAAATTTTATTTACACGGCTAGGAGTTCATACTACTATTCTGTGTAATTATTCCAGATTATTTGTTCTACATCATCAGGTCACCCGTTGCATAAAGTCCCGTCTTACGTGCTTTTTAAATGCACTTTTTATCTTTCCAGGTGATACACTTGGTGGTCACCTTGATGATATGGAAGCAGATTGGAGTAAACCTATTGTAAGCATGAGGTGATCTATTATTTCCTTGTTACGTAATCCCTTGAAACTAGAAAGACGGAAACAATCATATTCTTAGTTTTGATTTTCGATTGTATTTTCTTTCTCAGTTTTGGCTGCAAAGCTATTTTCCTTCTAGGAGGAAAGTCCAGAGAGGATGAACCAATAGCAATGTTTCTCCGAAGTGGCGATGTCATACTCATGGCCGGAGAAGCAAGGGAATGCTTTCATGGTGAGATTTCTCTTCTCAGTGACTTTCTTTTCTTTGTTATGGTTTTGAAATTTTGGACTTGAACTCGATTATGACAGTCTACCAATCAATAGTGATTGGCATCTATACATATACATGACATCAAAATCGAATATCAGTCGAACCCGGGGCTTAGTCTAGTCGGTTCACGTAATCAGTCTCAGGAGTGGCATCTAGCAAGTTCAGGTTTCAAATTCCAGTATCTGCCGTCATTTTTTTGTTACCAAAAAGGAAACAACCATCTACTATAACTTGTATGCACAACTATTTTTTTTATCACAATCTTCGTATTCGATTTCTTTTATCACAAATTCTTTTCTTTTCTAGCATCTTATATAACCAAACAACTCCCAATTCTTGCAGGTGTGCCTCGCATATTCACAGACGAAGAAAACGCTGAAATAACCCCTCTTGAATCCGAGTTCTCGGACGAAGATGACCATTGTTTCCTAGACTATATAAGAACTTCAAGAATCAACATCAACATCAGGCAAGTCTTCTAATTCTATTTCAAGCCAAAAAAAAATGTTCATTTGGTATGCATTTTTACTCAATTAGTTCAATTTATTGTTTCAACTAACAAGCGTATAATGTCTGGCATTTTCAATCCATGCTTAAGCTGCTTGGATATGAATTTGTGTTTTATGTTACTCGTGCTTGAGTGTAAGTGTAGAATACAAACGAATTTGTGTCTGACACGGATATATATTTAACTCTTTCGAAGTTTGTCAAATGCTTCGAAAGATCATATTTTCAAATCTATATTAAAAAAATGTGTCGGCATGATTATGATACATAACCACATTATCGACACTACTTCAATTTTCTGACTCCGTCCCTACAAACACGGATATGTATATTACTACCGTTGCCAAACTCCCACCAAATCCTTATACGCCACAAAAACCAATGCATTGCTTATACGCAAAGTGGTACTAACTTCATTCTAAGGTCCAAAAACTAACATGTCTATATTTTTCCAATTATAATTACTTTGTTTTCAAAATTATAATTATTATTTAATTGATATTGTTGTTGTTCTAATAACTCCAATATTTCTAATTTGGTTAGAAAAATAAATAAGTAATATTCGTATGATTACAAAAAGAAATAATCGATGCAATACACAAATAGATAATCAACACTATCAAAATATACATAAATTTATGTTCATAATCTATCATTATTCAATATAGACGAACAAACTGATAATTACGTGTCAAATTTAAAATAAATTTGATCATTTGATTATAAATTATTTATATCCGACGTATTAATTAATTTAGATGGAATATTATAAAAATTTATTATTACGGGTGATGTGTTTATCTAATCAAAATTTACAACGTCAAGATCAGAATCTTACTTAACAAATCTAATATCTCATCTTAACGAGAGATTATATTATAGTCTCGATTCACCACGTCAGCCGTGGTTCCTAACCAATGAAAACCACCTATTCTACCATTAATCAGAGCCGTGGTCCCTAACCAATGAAAATCACCCATTCCACCACTAATCAGCCATGTCATTAATATGATTTATATAAGTTATATTTTTAAAATGACATAGAAAAGATGAGTGAATGAAGATTCATTGGTTGAAAAAAAAATGAGTTGAAAGTAAATGGTAAAGTGGGTGGTTATAATTGGATGGGACCATGGTTGACGTGATGAGTCGGGCCCATGATATAATTTCTCCATCTTAACATATCGATTAATTGTTGACAAGTAAATCTAAATAATCATATTACTTGTATTTTTATGATTTTTAAAATGATTTAAAGGTGATTATAAAGTAATATTCGTTCATGTATATTCTTAATATTTTGACAATATACACGTTACGTACTTTACTGATAAAACAATATGAACTCATATCTCTAAAATAAATATCATTTTTACACTAAAATCTCTTTTTTTAGTTTCATAAAAGTGACCTATCTACGTATAGATTTGAGTGGGTCCATGCTCATTCTGAATTTTTTAAAACTCACATATTTAATTTTAATTTTTTTTTATAAATTAATCCTTAATTTTTTTTAAATTTTAATAACTTGTACCTACCGTAAAATTTTAAATTTTTTATAACTTATATCCATCTTCTAAAATATTATGATTTATATTTATCTTAAAATATATTTTTAGATCCATTAATATTTTGTATTTTATAAATTTTATATGATATTTTTATCTTATCTATAGTCTAGATAATTATCATCATCTTTGCAACAATCCAAACCTCTAGAGTCCAAAACGCCATATGCACCACCAAAAACACACAGCCTTAACGTGTTCAATTCCAAGGCCACGTTTAGCTTATTGGGTACTTAAAACACACAGCCAGGGATTTCATTTATTCTCAAAAAAAATCTAAAATATTTCTCCGATTTATAGTTTCCTTGGCTGATATTACTTCCTTTCTTCGTCCTCTCACTGTTACATAAACCCTTGAATTTAGAAAAAAAATCTTATCCGGCGACATGTTTCCGGCCGTTTTGACTCAAGTGGCCACCGGATTGAGCGTCTTGGCAGGCGCAGTCTTAGTCAAATCCGTCATGGATCAGAAACCCATGGCAGGCCCGTTTCAGAGATGCCCGACGTGCAACGGCACAGGGCGCATCGCGTGCATTTGTTCTCGTTGGTCAGATGGAGATGTTGGCTGTCGGACTTGCGCTGGGTCGGGTCGTATGGCGTGCAGCAGCTGCGGTGGATCCGGTACCGGTCGACCGCTTCCGGTCCAGATTTCCGTTCGTCAACCGACGAACCGCAACTTCTAAGTCATCAGGTATTGACTCCTTCCCATAAACTTATATTTTACAGTTCTTTTTTAGGAAATTTAATAGTGGGAAACAAACAAAGAGTCAACTGAACTGTAATCTTTACAACGAACTGTGTTGTGATTTGATGTTATGAATTTGAAGAATCCTGTTGTAAAAGATTAACAATTCTGGGGTTGAAATTTCCATGAATATATGAATTTAGTTTTTCCATGTTGATGGAATTGGTGAATCTTGTTGAATATAGTGTACAAAAGTTGCAGTTTAGTATTGTGGATCTGAATGAATTTGATGCTCAATGCTGTAATTAAATGAAGAACTGGAGAAAATGGTTGGAAAAGATTGAAGATTGTTGAATTGAAAGCTTTTGTTTGGAAGCCTGGATTATTTTCTGGGGAAAATGTCAGAAAATTTTAACAGGCTCTAATTCCTGTATTCTAGGTGTTTCTTGACCGTTGTGTCAGAAAACTCAATTCCGATTTTATCTTGAAAACATGACACAAATCAGTTAGAACTAAAATATAGATAATTTATACTTTGATGCCATTTTTAAAAATTTACTGTATAATATAACGTAAAATTTAACATTTATATTTAAATTTAAAATTTAAGAATTTAGGGTGTTATAGTTTATATTTAAAGTTTAGGGCTTAAAAATTTAGTGTATAACATAACGTAAGATTTTGATTTTAGGTTTAGAATTTAAATTTTAAAAAGAATTATGTAATTTTAGAATATAATTCTAACTATAAACCTTAAATTTTATGTTACCAACGAGTAAAATCTCCTTGTGTTTCAGGACCCTATAGTAAGAACAAAGAATGTGTTAAACTATTAGCAGGAGTAGAAAGGCGGTTAAAAAATTGCAGCCTTCCAAATAGGAATTGGCCAATCCATGGGTATATCACAAAGTTACAAAGATTGTACCTGTAACCCCCCCCCAAAACGAAATAGACACAAAGAAAGAGCAATAGGCTGGACCAGCCTACAAAATCGAAACAATCCTTTAATAACGAGTTATCCATAATATCAAATAAATCATTTTCATCTTTCGTAAATTTACCAAGGGCTATAGTCATAGTATTCCTTCTATTCAACTACTTAGATAAACTCTAAATCATAACTTAAATATCCTAACTTTAAAATTAAAATTTACACAAACCTATATATTAAAATATTTTATTTTTAATTTGTTTAATATAAAATGCACAAACTTTTCATGAGAAATCAAACATATTATATTAATATTCATAAGCAAAGAGTTTGAACAAACACCCACTTTTACAATGGCAAACTTGGCATTAACTATGCCAACACAACAACAAAAACCACAAAATCACTTGGATTACTATTTTACAAATAAGAAGAAAAAACTAATCTGAATCAGAACTAGAATCTGACTTATGATCATCTAAATGTTCCTTCTCCTTTGCTTCGGCTAGCTTAATTTGCTTACTGAACTCATCGACCGGTATCAATGGAAGATACCCGAACAAAGGATACCCTTTCCCACTCATGTCATTAACGAAACCATTGTACTTACCGGACAAATTAGCTGCCGGCGGAACAACCTTCTCGGCCATCGAGCGGAAAGTGGAATTGTGATTCAGTTTAACCCACAATTTGGTTGAGCATACCACTACGAGCTGCTTGTACTCACCTGTGGCATAGTGCAACGCTCCACGCGGTCCCTTGGTTCGAGCCTCGTCGACTAGTTTCTGAACATGTTGTGCTGTCTTGTGAACCAAATCTTGGGCTTGGTAAATCACTTGCTTCGCTTTTTCTGGGACATGGTCATCAAATTTGTGTGAAGCCTCATCTACCTGCAATTATTTTAATTCATCTCGTTTTAGAAATATGAACGAAAGGGTTCACATTCCTGTTCACATCTTTCGAATTCAGTTTTAGCTAAGACTACTAAGAGTGTAACCAAGTCGAACTGAAGTTCAAAAATTTGAATCAAACTGAATCAATTTCATTTTCGAATCATGTGAAACCTCATCTGCCTGCAGTTGTTTTAATTCATCCTGTTTTAAAGCCAGGAACAAATTGGTTACATTTCTTTTCATAGCTTTCTAATTCAATTCCAGCTAAGGTTAGTTACTAAAGCCAAGTTGAACTGAAAATCTAAGAAGTTTGAATTCAACTCAAAATTCATATTTCAAAGATCTAAACTCAATTCAAACATGATTGAAACCTCATTGGAATTTGCAAATTTTAGTCGAGAATAACTTTGAGTACACACACATCTCATTTAATCCCTTAACTTTACCAATAAATCTTGCAGCTAAATTATCTTGCAAAAATGAATCTAGTTACTAAATTCAATCATTCAATTACTTAATGAAATTAAACAAGAGGAAAAAAAGGGTGAATTCAAGAAACAGTTTAGATCCAAAACAAGTAATTATAAAAGAAACGAATTACCTTCTTATCAAGAAAGGCAAGAAGATGATCGGGAACGTCCTTCAATCTCCCGTAGACGGGACTAACGGCGGTCGTAACGACGCCCTCGACGGTTCCGACGGTGGATCTCAATGGACCGGAGTTCTGTTTGGCGTACTCGTAAAGGTACGAAACGTAAACCAGGGTGCGGATCGCAGTCAATCTCACGAATCCTAAGTGCTTCAGGTCCTTGTTCTGAAACTCTACCTCCTAAAATTAAAAAAAAAAATTAACGATTCCAATAATATAAAATAAGATCAAAAGAATAAGAAATTTGAAATACCTTCGTCTCCATGCTCGCCATCTTCTTTAGCTCAGATTCTAGCAAGAATCTTCTCTTCTTTTAGAAAAAAGAAAGTTGATTTTTGCATTAATTTATAGAGTTAGATGCTGTTGTAGTTGATAAGATCCAACGGCTGATATTGGATTTAAGGAAGATGGGGGAATCTTGAGAGGGGCGGGGGGAATTTCAGATGGACACGTGGAAAGCTGGGGAATATAAAATGAAATAATTCTTTTTTGAAAAAAAATTACCATACAATTTCACACAACAATCATAAATAGAGTATAAATTATAATATATATTTTTTAAAATTTATTATATTCGAACAAAAAGATTATAAAAGAATCATATTATAAATATTAAAATTTTAATATGTAAAAATAAAAATAATAAAATTTTAAAGATATAAAAGATATTAAAGTACAAATCGTATCACTTATAAAATATCTAATAATTTTTTAATAAAAATTCAGTAAAACTACTAATTTAATTAAAATAATTTAAAAATATATATTTTTATTACTTGATCTTGATATATAAACAAAAATTATATTATTTTTTAGCTTATGGTGTGAACATGGATTAGTTTACGTTAAAATGATTTGTTTTAAGAAAATCCACTTCATGGACGAAGGTGAAAAATGTAATTTAAAAAAATTAATTGATGGACTGTTTTGGGTTTAAATGTATAAATTTTAAATTTAATTGATGTAAATAAAATTTAAGTTTTAGAGTTAAAAATTAAAATTTATAATTAAAATTTAAATCTTTAATTATATTACTTTAAACATAATTTTTGACGTTTAAATCTTATATTTAGCGTGTATGATTCAAATAGAAGACAATGACAAAAATATAAAAATAATAATAATTAAAATCGTAAAAATTTTAAAAATGTTATAACAAAATATAATATTAAAAAATAATATGATTTTTTTATAAAATTCATCACGTGTCACTCTTTGATATTTAGAATTTTTTAGAAAGATTATTACTTCTACTTAGAAAAGAAAAAAGAACTCTAAAAGAAAAAAATTCTTATTGAGTTTTAAATCCGAAACGTAAAAAAAGAAATGAAAACAGATAAACAATTCTAACCAATCGATTATTAATAAAAAATATAAAAATATTAGAGGATAATTATTAACTGTTAAGGTACAATGATAATATTAGACCCCAAATCTGATAAAATATGATGAATTGAGATGATATTTTGTAAATACGTAATTATCTTGATTATATTAACTATTTTTTTATTTTTCGACTGAAGAGGACAAAAAAATCTCTTTTTTTTTTTAAAAAAAATATATATTTCAATGGTTTAATAATTTTAGTGTGGGCCATGGTTTAATAATTGTCGCTTCCATTACCAAATAAATGAAGAGAATGAAGTGTCACTCTCATTTAAAGATATCAAATTATAAGTGAAGTCAAGTTTATATGTAAATTTGATTCTACCCGGGAATTAATTTTAAAAAAATATGATTTATATTTTAACCATTCAACTATTATATTTTTAAAATAATCATATTAATATGATAAATATTTTCAATTATTTTGAAATCTACATATGCATGGTGTAATTAGTTTTGCTAACCCATTGCTTATTAAAATAGTAAACATATCGAATGAAGATAAATGAATGAATAAGGAAAAATTATATCATATGTTATTCTCGCTACGTCATTTATGAGACCCATCAATCAAAAGTATTCATTTAATTTTTTTTACCTCATCATTTTTACCAAGTAAATCTTCATTAATATTTCATATAAATTAAGTTTAAAAATAGTTTTTATTAAGTGAAGATTCACTTGATAAAAATGATGAGATAAAAAATAATTAAATAAATACTTTTGATTGATTCATCTCATAAATGACGTAACGAGAATTATGATCAATAATATAATTTCTCATCGATAGAACTAACAATAAAATATATAAAAATTATTATTTAGAAAATATAAATATAATTTTAATTATTAATTAGCATCATCTACTTATCTAAAAAATATACAAATAATTAAATTTTATATCAGATCTTGTGAATATTTCCTTAATCGGTCATTGCGTATAAATTGGCCGTTGACCGTTGTGTGAGATGGTATCATAGACTTCCTAACGTGCCTGCCATGCCATGGATGTTCCGTTGAAAGATCGGATCCTTAAACACGACTTATAGACGTGGTAGTTGGCCTTGTCATAAACTACTTGGTACAGAACCAGGCACTAACAATAATAGCAAAGAAATTAAAATTAATTGATTTTGGTGGAGAGAGTAATTTAATATAGAATGATTTGTTATGGTAAAATCCCATGAAGAAAAAAGCCATTAATTCTCACAAGGCAAAGATTTTTTAACACTTTTAAAATATTATAAAATAATATATTCATACATATTTTTTATATGTATATATACCTTGTATACAAAAATAACGAGTTGAATATATATTTTTATCAAATTGATTACGATATTTATCTCGTATCTTCAAACTAGACATAAAAGAATCCTTTAGTCTATAATGTTTCTGAATTCTTATCCTAAAAAAATAGTCCCCTCCATCTTCCTCACCTTTAAAATACATCATAGTCAACCTAGTCAAACATGCCAAGAAGTTTCTAGATGCACATGAAATATACATTTCGTCTTTCGTATTTTTTTAAAAATTTTAAATATACGCCAGATTAACTATGTCTGTAACACTTTTAAAATGGAAATAAATATTAATAATAAATTCGAAATAATTATAATAAATAAATAAATAAATAAAAATACCATATTAGATTTGGAACCAATTCTATATTTGAATCAAAGTGACTCTTCATCTCCCTCACCTAAAACAACTCGAACACCGGTCGATCTCACTCACCGCTGCGCCGTGGTCGTCACCGCCACCACCGTTTGGTCGACCATCATCTCCCGATCAAAACCATCCCCCTCACTCGCCGATTGGCTGCTTGTGCTACCGTAGATCGAATCTGAAAGATTCGGCGAAATGTAGGGTTTGAACCCTTTGGTTTCTCGTCGAAATCGATCGCCGATTGACGTCGTTCAGGCGCATCGTCAGACCTGCCGTGCTCCACGTCCGAAGCCGTCCAAAACCCCTCCGGTTTTGTCTCCGATCGTCGCCGTTTGAACCCTCGCCGGAGTATTTTCGTTTCGGTAAGTTTGGTAAGCCTTTCGAGTTGTTTTCTTATACATTTGTTCGGTTTTAAGGCGTTTTTGGTTGAATCTCTGAAAAATCCGGTTTCTAGGAGTGTTTCCGGCCGATTTAGGCCGCGCGTGGCCTCCACGCGCTGTCGGAAGCGATTTCCGGCCACCGTGGACGGCTATCGGGTGTTGATCGGTCCAAACCAGTCCTGAACTGGACCGAACCGATCCAACCTGACCCGTTGACCGACCCATTGACCCGTTGGTCGACCCGACCCGTTGACCCGTTGATCGTGACGTTAACATGACGTCAACGTTGACCGTTGACTGCTGACGTCAGCGTTGACTTTGATCCAAAAAGTCAAAATTTTCATAAACTCATATTTTATGTTTTCCGACGTCCTGAGTCCATCCGTGAAGTCCGTTTCTCGAAATTCAAACCCGAAAGCCTCCAAATTAGACTTTTAAGTCTCGAATCAAACTTTTCTTCTAAGTTAAGTTAAGTCGAGTGTTATATTTAAGGTCTAATTTTGATACCTGTTTATTTGTAGGATCTCATAGTTCTCCCGATCGTGTACCGCCCTAGCCCAGCTCCTCCCGTTTTGATCGATCCCGAGACCCGATCGTGACTCGTATGTTTCTATTACCTAGTGAATAGTCAATTCAGTATTTAACTCCAGTATTAATGAAAAATTCTATCTTGTATTTTTAGGGTCCAGTACTGTTACAGAGCGAGGCTCAAACGCCCAGTAGACCACTTGTCTGTTTCTGCCATTGAGGTGTGTTCCTTGTGTGCTATATAACCGTATCTTACTGTTTTACGTTTTAAACGAATCAAGTATGTGCACATGACTGTTTTTCTGGATTTACATAAACACTTATTTTGAACCTTAAGATTGATCATTTTATGTTTTTATTGTATGTCTGATATATCCTGTATGATATTTCCTGATTGATGTATACATGTTGCCTACTTAATTCCTGTTACTACCATCATGATTCCTATTATTACTGTCTGCCTGCCATTTTAGCATTGGGATGATGTGTAGCGTCTAATATTCGGTTCAGCCTTGATCCAGCTGGTAATTCCGCCTGTTTACGGTTCCTAACTTCAGTTAGGGTAATTCCGCCTGTTATCGGTTCCCGTTCTTTAGCCGGGGTAATTCCACTTGTTCCCTAAGGTAATTCCTTAAGTCGGTACCTTCGCCTTAATGGGTTTAGGTTAATGCCTTTATCAGATACTGTTCTGGGAAACCGTATCCAGGAGTTCGGTTAGAGGGTAACATGACATGCATATACATAACCTGATATTTTGTTATTACTGTTTATTTATTTTTACTCGTATCTTATTTGCATTGTTGGAACACACTGAGCTTCATAGCTCATACCTGTTTTCTTTCCCCTTTCAGATACCCATAGATAGACATCCCGGATTTGACATTTGGAGGATCAACACATTATCTAGATATACTTTGATGTAATATTTTAAACTTATGCAGTTTACGTTTAAGGTGACATATGTCTAAACTTTATTATTGGTGGTTGAAAACATATTATTTTTGTTATTGGTTTTGCGAATTATCTTATGAACAATGTTTTTCAGACAACTTGTTTTGGTAGCATTTTATATATTTTAAATGATACTCAACATTTATCTTTTATTCGTATGAAATATTTGATTTTTCTTGTAACTTGATTTACAATTTAATAATAATGTGACCTCTCTAGTCGGGCTTCTCACATAGACCAGTTTAGGGGGTTACAATGTCTTCCTTCTAAATTTTTTTGTTCCTTTACCTCTTTTATTTTTATAAATACCCTAATCTTCCTCGAAAATATATTGAAAACAAGAAAAAAACATTTAACCTTTGGGTTTATTCCCCAAACTATCGATAAAGGAGTAGTAACTTTGAAGTCGCCTTTTTTAGATGTCGACTTCAACAGTGCAACAATAAAAAACGGGGCAAGGAGGTGCCGTCTTTGAACAATGTCCGGAACATTATTGAAAGAAGACACCTAAAGAAGCCGACTTTGGCCAGATCACATGGGTGGTGCAGTCTGCTCTGCATGTTTCTGCATGTAGTGTTTCATGCTGCAATGAAAAATTAAAGGCGTGGGTGGTGACAAGGAAGGCTGGAAAAATTAAAGGGGTGGCAGGCTAAAAACAAAATTGATGTGAAGTTGGGATATGCATGCATGTCTACATTGTGTAGGATTGCATGCATGAAAAAGTAAGAAGGATATAAGTTTCAGATTTAAATTGATCAATCTTTTGGGTAGAATAAATTTTTTATTTTAATTTAATTGTTGAATGATTTATAAATTAAAGATGAAGGAGGAAGATAGATATTTTGTTGGTTGAAGAAAAGGAAGAAAACAGAACGAGAGAAAGAAAGAAATTGTGCTAGAGTTAATTATATATTTGTAAGTTTTTCATTAATTTTTGTTACATTTAAGAATTGATTTTTTTGTTTCATTTTTTGATTGTTTAGCTATTTTTCAAGATATTTATTTTAGTTTGTATATTAAATGTTGAATGTTGATTTTATAAATTTTAATTTAATTTTCTGTAGTTGGTATGTTGAATGTTTATATGTCGAATTTTTTTTTATGTAGATTTAGATTTTTTTGTATGTAGATTAGAAATTTTATAATTTTATTTCGAATATGCAGATAAAATAAGCGAAGATAAACTTATGATGATCGTTTATTACAATGGTCAAATTGTGAAAACTGAATCTGAAATTTTGTTTGAGTCTAAGAACACTACTAAGCTGAGATTTGCAAAAAGATATCACTCTTCGACAATTACAGGAGAAAATATCAAAGAAGATTAGAGCAAAAGTTCATAGTTTGCGTTACCGGTGGCTTACGTGTGAAATCCAGTTAGATACGTTGTAATCAATCATGAAGATGATGATGATGTTAGAATGATAATTGCAGAGCACGACTCTATGGAGATTCGATATATTGAGTTATTTGTCGAGGTCCATGATGTTCCCATCCCATCGAGAAATATCGTTGGAGAATCCTCTCAAGTGGATTACGATAATGATACTGATCTTCCCGGAGACAATTTTGTTGCAATGTTGTCTAGTAGGTGTAGCGATCTTAAAAAACCACGATGTATTCTCTGAAAATATTCTTTTTCGATTGTGAAAAACATATTTTGATGTGTCGTTTTGAAAGTAATGTCTTCCACGTGGGGTTTTCTTTTAAAAAACATTTGTGTAGAATTGGAGTCGCCACCGGCCGTTTTGGTAGACCGGACACCATAAAACCAGAGATTTTAAAAGTTTGGGGTTCGGAAGTCGGTTATGGATGGGGAAGGATTAGCACCCCCACACTGCCCAAAAATTGGTACTTTGTTTGATTATCGCTTCATTAATATTAAATTTTTTGGGCTAATTTGACGTTCGAATTAATTTTTAATTAAATGTGCGTATTTATTTTAAAGCGCCTAAACCCGAAGGTAAGCGTCCGAACCACCACCACTACACTGGAGTTGGCCTCGCTTACGACCGAATTTAGGGGCCCGTATACAACAAATTAATATCATTTATGAAACTTAAACATAACAAATAAAAATAAATACATCAAATAAAAATAAATACATAAATATTAATCTAATAAAATACTAATCTAAAACATGAATTAAAATTAATCTAAAACATAATTTAAAACATACATAATAAAAACATAAATATAAATTAAAACATGAATTAATAAACAATTATTTTCATTAAAAATATTCAAAATACAACATAAATATAAAGAAAAGAAAATATACCTAAGAGTTCGAACGGTTAACCCCGAGTAGTCCTTCCCCGAGATCTACCACGACCCCTCCAAAATTTTTAAATAAATTGAATCCTAAAAATAGGACCCAATCGATCCTAGGGATTTCCCCTCGATCCTAGGGCGAGCGAGAGCACTGCTCTCTTATTTGCTCCCCACCGGCTCTTGTGTGTCTGAAATGGGCAGCCCCCACTGCCTATTTATAGGCGTGGGAGACATAAGGGTAGGGAATGCAAGGGACGTGGACCCTTGTGGTCCACACAATTTTCATTTCATTTTTTTTTGCTTTTTTCTTATTTTTTATACCTATTATATATTATAATAATTAATACTAAAATACTAAAAAAAAAAGGTAAAAATGAGTGATTAAAGTTGCCCCTCTTTGCTTGTTCTTGTGATACGAGAACAAAGCAAAGATAAAAAGCACTCATTTTTAACCGACTTCTCTGTCAGTGGTCTTGGAATGGTGTGTTTTCTGAAACTCTCCACCTTCCTTGACCGAGTCTTCAGGCTCGTAAGTTACTTCTGTATCGAACTTGCTTGCCTTCTGGTTTTGAAGCTGCAGGTTACTCCTATATATGACCATTCACCTTTCGAGCAGATCTTGCGAAATAACAGCTCCTCTTATATAAAACTTTCATCTCTATATCTCGAGTTGAGGTTTCTTCTGTATAAAACCTTCACCCTGAAGTCTTGAGTTATGTGCCCCTCTTGTATAAAGCTTTTCACTCAGACTATGACGAAGATAGGGGTTCCTCCTATATAAAACTCCAGGTCTTCCATGTTGTCGGTCTCTCCTATATAAAGCCTTCAGTGTCATGATGGATCTTGCAAAATAAGGCCCCTCCTATATATAACTCTTACTTCTGGATCTAGAGTTAGGGTTTCTCCTATATGAAACCTTTCACTCTGAAGTCTCGAGTTGCGTGTCTCTCCTATATGAAGCTTCAACCTCAGAGACGAAAACGAAAATGAGAGTCCTTCCTATATAGAACTCTTCACTTCGATGTTGTCGGTTTCTCCTATATGAAAACTTTCGTTGTGGATGAACTTTTCCACTGGTAGCTCTTTCTGCATAGAGCTTTGAGTTCTTTTGTGTTTGGTGTGTGCAAGTTCTTTCTGTATAGAACTGCTGCAAATTCTCTTTTTGTGGGACATCGAATATGTTGGTACCTTCTTTTTGGAACCTTCATCTCCGAGTATTTCGGGACTTATGCCAAATGGCTGCCAATATTTTTCTCTAAATCGGGAGTCATGCCGGGAAGACTGTCAATCTTCTTTCTAAAAACATTTGGTCGGGACTCACGCCAAGTGTCTGCCAAATTGTTTTTGAATTAGGACTCATGCCTTCATAGACTGTCAATCTTCTTTCTGAAAACATTTGGTGGAGACTCACGCCAAGTGGTTGCCAAAATGACCAATACACAATCATCCCTCCGCCTCGCCAAATATAGGTCGTAGCCCAAGGACCGTAGTCCACTCGTACCAATAAGCTCATAAATCTTATAGTGATGAGTGCATAAAAATCCTATTTTTTATATCATTTTCCTACTTATTTATCACCAATAAAGGACATGATTAAGGATATTAATGGATATTTCTGTATATTTTCCATACTTCAGCATCCAAACATACAATTCATTAATTCATCTAATAATTGGCATAAAACAGATGCATTTGATAATTTTCTTTCTTAGATAGGAAACTACTTATAAAGATGGCCAACTGAGAAGATGGATGCTAGAATGCAGATGAAACACCCGCCACGGCAGCACTATTTGAGGCCGCAACAGCAGAGCGAAGATGACAACCAGTGCTCGATAGAAAGAGAAAAAAATGTTGATCTTAACGGACAAAGAATAGAAGAAAAACGGAGGCAAATTACGGAGCCAAACCTTGGTCAAAGTCACATGCGGGAACGAAGAGATATTTTAGGAAATAAGAATTAATTGTTATAGTTTAATTAGGAATTATACTTCTCTCCTCTTTAGAACTCTTTCCTTGCATGAAAAGCTTTAACCTAGGGCTTGGCCTATATAAGGCACACATTAGACTTAGTCTAGCAAGTCAGAGTTTACCCTAGAAAATACTTTTAGCTGCCGACTACATCATGTTCTAAACTTCTTCGGAGGTTTAGGTTGTTTGTGGAGTAGTTGGAGAAGATGGTTGTGTTAGGTTTGATATTTATTAATGCAAAACTTATTTCATAGTTTATTATCTCTTGGTATTTACTCTTCTCGCATATGAGCTCGAAAGATAGTATGTGAAGAAAAATCTATTTGCCTAACATTGAGAGATGTAGGTTCACGAAATGAGAGAATACAGTCTTTGCTCATGGGCATTGACTAATCCGGTTGAGAGATTAACCGCCCAGGATTTCAACGACTAACAAGACGCATGTGTTTGGTTGTTGTTCGCCCTTGATTCACGCTGGGAGATATCATCAAGACGTGGGTTTTAACAATTCTCTTCACTTAGGGATAAGAAAGAAGACATACAAGTATGCTCTATTGAACTATAGAATGTTGAATTGTCGACAAGGCATAACCCCGCCTAGGCAACTGCGGCGACCCTTTGTGCGATCCGTCGATGCGGCAGTTCAACCCATTGCATTAATAAGTGGATACCTAATACAACTGGATTCTCCTCTACAAAACACTCAACTTAGCCTCGCTTCTCTTATCCTTATTCCTTCGTTATTTAGTTTAGTTTTAGTAGTTAAATTAGTAACCTCAAACTCAATAATTACTTGTGTTTTTACTTTTTATAGTGCAGCCGTAAGAGGTAGTGAAGTCGACACAGTCCTTGTGGGTTCGACAACCTAAAGTATTATAATCTGACAAAGGTGGAAAAAACTAAAGGACATCAGAGCCTCCATCATATGGCATGCCAATTATATCCAATTTCTACTCGAATCCAAGGTCCAATACGTTTAGGCCAATAGACAATTCCAATGACATTATCCATAGTTCAAACAAATCAATAACAATGATTTTGACCCTTAGATCCATGTCAATGAGTCCAATGATCCATATCAAATGCTTGACCATTTCAAATAATCAATGATCCATATTAGTTTTAATAGCAATGATAACATTATCAATGTTTCAATAACATGTTCAATGCTCAATATTTTGGTGATTCAATGCTTTCACAATACCAATACAACAAAGAAAGCTTACCAAATCTTACCATAACCTTGTATGAGTTTCAATGCCTTTCCATGCCAATGTTATGCTACATGTCAATAATAATAAATGAAATGAGATGGGAAAAGCTCCTAGCTTTGTCCCATGACTCTACTACATTTACCTCGACACAAAAAGCCTTCACGGTTCTTGAATGAAAACTTCTTTACCCTTAGCTTGAATAGGGATCGTTGATGAATCCTTATTGCGAACTGAAAGAAAACGAGTTTCTTATTCGTACAATATACTAAAAATAATCATTTACACTTATATAAGCTTATAAATAAGCTTTAAGTAACCTATATAGATAACCGAATACTTAAACTGTTTACCTATACAGGTAATCGAATACTTAAATTGTTTGCCTATATAGGTAATCGAATACTTGAACTGTTTACTTATACAAGTAACAGAATACTTGAACTGTTTACCTATACAGGTAAATACACGTAGCAAACATCTACGACTTTAACTAGAGAAATTCATAGAAATTGTTATTAAAAGTTCCAACGAGTTGAAAACAACACTTAGGCTCAGAAAACTTAAGGATAACGTAAATTTCATGAATTCAAGCTTTTTAATCATGTGTTTCATAACTAATCTCCCAAGAACTTTTCTTTGAAATCAAACATAAACTAACCATGGAATTCCATAATAAAATTAGGGGGTTTACTTACCCAACTCCTAGCTTCCACTTGCTATCTTGAAACCAATTAAATACCAAAAATGAGATTGAGGTACTTGCTTGCTCCAAGGTTGAAGACAACAATGAAAGTACTTGCTTTTAGCTTAGAAAATTGACGGAAAGATGATAGAATTTGATTACTTTCTCAGGTTAAGTTGGTGTAGAGGATAGAGCTTTCTTCTCTTCTCTTTTAAGGCTGCAAATCATGTAATAGCCCTCATAATTAATTGCCTAACCAAAGAGATGGTTTCCTCATAGGTAGGAAAACCAATAAATTCAATACAAAATTTCATTTTTTCATTTTTCTTTTTCTCTAATGAAAGTAGGTCATAATTTTATGACAACCTACCTCTACTTAACGTGAAATCGGTTACTTTAAGAGGTGACTAGCACCTCAAAAAGGGTTAAATACGAGGGTGGTCCCTTAACTTTTTAAAGTTTATAATTTCGTTCTTGAACTTTTAATCTTTTACAATTTAGTCACTATTCAAAAATTTATCTTTACTGAAATCGCATATAAAACGTGCATGGCTACATTTATACAAATGCCAAAAGGATTAAAAACCTATCAACGAACAAGCTCAATATCATAATTACCTATATAAGTAACTAGCTCAATAGTCTAATTACCTATATAGGTAACCAACCTATTTAATTGTTCAACTACTAATTATCCATTAATAGTCACTAAATATCTTTTATTCTTTTCAATTAGATGTTCATGCCAAAACTAGACTTAACTAAGATTTCATTATTTAATTATTGACTTCAAAAAGGGTTTGATACAATATTTTCGATTTTTTGGTACAAAATTACGATCACTGGAACACAATTTCGATTAGACCGGGTTTTGGGGTGTTACATGTTTTATATTTTATGTTAGAATAAAATTATATTTTACATGTATATATTTTTTATTATCGTAAAAAAATTAACGATAATGACATGTCATATATATGTAAAATGAGGTTAGATGCAATGTTATTTAAAATATATTATCACATATATATGACATGTCAATATCGTTAAATTTTTAACGGTTTAATCATTATGTTAGTTAAAAAAATAAGATATTTGTCAAAAAGACATAGGTCAAAGGTTAAATTTATCCAAAAAATAGAATGAAAACCAAGATGATAAAAAATATAAACGTTAAGGGTTAAAATTATCTTTATACTTTAATCTTTTACTTACTAAGTTTTAGTTTTGTAGACGTCATTATTATTGTTACCCATAGAAAATAAGATTACACAAACCAATTAAAAACACAAAGAACACAACACTTGCCTAGGCATGCCTTGTATTTCCAGGCAGTTTGGTGAAATGAATGAATGTTTAACTGCAGGATTTGTGTAGAAATCATCAATGCCAAGAATCATTCAAACCATCCCGATATATCGAATACGGCTTCAGCGCTTTCTCGTCTACTAAAATCGATGCCTCTGATTGTTCGTCGGACCATCCTTTCAGATCTCCATATTTTCTCCATAAGCACAGGTGAAACATCAAACAAACGAACTTGTTTTAGTTCAGGGAGACATTTCCAACCATGAGGCATTGTTGTGAACTCTAGGCAGTCAAAGATATATAGATCTTGTAGACTAGGCATCACTCCTCTATTGATCACAATTGCTTTCAATTGACAGCATCTGGTGATTCTTAAAATCTTAAGCTTTGGGAATCCTTCAAGGAAGTCTAATCTCTTTCCTTCATATGCATTCAGTAGGGTGATTTCTCCAAGATTAGGCAATGCTTGGATGTGAGGAAGAAAATCATGCCTCAATCTAGACCAGTGTAAACACAAATATGTGAGGTTGTCTAGCGAGTTAAACCAGTGTGGCACCTTCTCCAATTTTCCAGCTAAAACAAGTTTCTCAAGGTGAGGGGGAGATGAACCAAGTGCATCCATCTTCAGTAGCTCATCTTCATTACATGATTTCACTACCAAGCATCTAAGGTGCACCATTTTCGAAATGGCGAAGCACAAGTTTTTCTCATCGGTTTCCTTGACATTGCCAACGCCAAGCCTTCTCAGTTGTGTCATTTTGCTGAGTTGTTTGATGAAATCTCCTCTTGCTTCCACAAAGCTCAAAACTTGTAAGTTGCTTAGCAGATAAATGTTGGACGGAACTATGTTGTCTAAGACATAGTCAAATGCACTTGTGTTTACTTTGTAACGATAAGCAATTAGATGCTGAAGATTTTTCAGCTTCACAATTCCTGCAGGAAGCTCTTTGATTTGAGTCTTCTTCAGCTCTAAAAACTGCAAGTTGTAAAGCTTTCCAATCGATTTCGGAAGCTCTTTCACTTGAGTTCTTCTAAATCCAACACTCTCATCAACTTAAAACCAGAGGGTAGTCTACTGAAGGAAGATTTAGAGGTTTCATCAACAGCAAAAACAAACAATGAACGAACCTGAGATAGTGCAGAGTTGCTTGCAGCTTTCATCTGCTTCTCCTTTGCTTCAATAGACCAACGACGGATTCCATTGTCTTCTACTATTTCTGTACCATCAGATTTGGCAACAAACTTTGCGGATTTTGATATGGAAACTGCAAATTCCCGCAGAATGCCATGCATCTTGCATTGTTTAGGCCTCCCTGATTCATTCCTGCTTACAACTTGAAGCAAGCCTCTGCAAATCAACTCGGTTAGGTATCTCTCTGCAACAACTTCTGGATTTGTTTCTTTTTGTGGTTCAACAAAGCCTTCAGCCATCCAAAGTCTAAGCAGCCTTTTGCGTTTGATCACATAATCTTCTGGGAATATGCAACAATATAGGAAACATTGCTTGAGACTGTAAGACAAATCATGGTAGCTAAGCAAAGAAATATACTTGAGCCTCCCAAAATATGTATCATTTTCGCTTAGCTCCCGATTTATGTTGATATAAACTTCATTCCATTCGGCAATCGAGTTCTTGGAAGCCATCAAACCTCCCAAAGCCACAATAGCTAGCGGCAAGCCTTCACATTTTGCAACCAGCTTTGTTGCTGAAGATACAAGATGCGGAGGGCATTGTCCACCCTCGCAAACAAAAGCTTTCTTGCAAAAGAGGGTCATCATACTCTTACTCTCATCAAATGGTAAGGATTTGAGTCGATGGATGTTGTTTACAGCTCCAAATTTAAAGGAAAGCTTTCATGGTGTTGAGCTCAAGCTTCATTTCATCTATTTCAGCTCCAACCTCTGACAGCAACAAGGCTTCGTTTTCTAGAACAGATACGACCCTGCTCGTTATCAGATTCACAGCACTTGATAACTCCATTGTTTCCATTCCAAAGGATCAGAACAATATCGAAACCAAAGATTTTGAAGGAGACAAAGGGTTGACTTTAAACAATAAGTTGGTTTGATTTACTTAGAATATCCTGACCAGGACAAACCGTGTGAGTGACTTTGATTAGCTTCCTAGTTCCTATCCAACTCGGTGATGGGTAATTCTATATATTTTATTATTTGTGTTCCTTACTTGAATCGGGGATGTGGAGAACAAAAATCTCCTGTCTCTTTTTTGTGACTTCTTTCGTGCCTCCTTTGATTTTTTTTAAAATTTGAATTTTAAACCCTAAACCCTTATTTTCTATATCCTAAATTCTAAATCCTACACCCTAAAAAATACAACCTACCCCTAATTCCCTAAACCCTAACCAAAATCCTTAATCTAGAACCTTAAACCTTGTAATTTGAAGTGAGAACATAAATGAAGACATAAAAAGATATAGCAGGCAATTTGCACCCAGCTATGAAACATGGGAAGAAGCTGCCTAAAATCTTATCAAATCTTGACTATGTCCCAAACATTTTTAATTTTTTATTGTTGTGGGTAGTAAAATATCGGAGTAAGACTTTTTAAATATTATCTAATTCAATAAAATGAATTATTAATTAGGGGTGAAAAAATAATTTGGTCACCCGGTCTCGGTCCTAGATTCAATCAAACTTGATAGATTTTTTTTGGTGTTGGTTCTGATAAAATCGAGATTAGATTCAAAATTTAGGTTCCGGTTATAATTGAGATTAGGATTAGGTCTTGATTTTCTAGACACGATATCTGATGGGTACCCAATAAGACCGGGACCAATACCAAGTACTTAGTATTAGTTTTCTTGCTCGTAATAGATATTTTTTTTATCAAAATTTTCTTTACGTATGAATATATTATGAGTATGACTCGTTTTAAAACTTTAATTTTCAAGCATACAATATTCTAATTTGATTATTTAATAATATTATTGGTGGTTAAATTTTTTTTCTCCTATTACTCATACTCTTTTAATAATAAATCAATTGATCGGGTACCCAATATTATTGGTATTGGTTCTCACTAGTAACGAGACTGGATCCTAGAATTTAAGACTTAGTGTCACCGAGACTAGAACTAATTCCGATTTTTATAAACCGATAATTACCAAAATCGAGACCAATTCTAATCAAATTAATCGATTACCCATTATTATTCAAACCTATTATAAGCCTAATAATGTCAGGGGAGATATTGAGGCACAAACAAGCTAAGATAGAATAATAATATTGTACAGAATACGTCTAATATATAATTCATATTCGAAATTTGTTATTCTTTCTCTCAATAATGTCTGATTATATATTCTTTAATCCAAAGAAATATGTAACAAATCTATTACAAAAGAGTGGGGGTTTGAACAAGCCTAAAAACTCCCTATACCGATGTCATAAATTTTTAAGAGTCGAATGAGTTGACAAAAGTATCTTTGTCCTTAAACTTCATTTGTAATTCCTAATACCTTACTTCAAAAGTAAAACAGCATATGAAAGGAAACTCTAAACCTACTTCGACACATCTAATCTACAGGATTGTCAAGATCATTCTGACCATCTGGTTATATTGAATACGGCTTCAGCACCTTCTTGTCTACTTAATGTGATCCCTGTGATTGTTCTTTCATCCACTCTTTTTGATCTCCATATTGTCTGCAAAAGACCAGGAGACAAGTTGGACAAACCAACTTGGTTTAGATCAGGCAGACTTTCCCAACCAGGAGGCATTGTCGAAAACTGTTGGCAATCAGTGATAGTTAGCTCTTGAAGACCAGGCATCACTCCAGTGTTGATCACAAGTGCTTTCAATCCAGGGCAGACCCTAATTCTTACAATCTTAAGCTTTGGGAACCCTTCAAGGAAGTCTAATCGCTCACCCTCGTAGGCATTGAGCATGACGAAATGTCCAAGATTAGGCAATGCTTGGATGTGAGGAAGAAAATCATACCTCAATCTAGACCAATGTAAACACAGAAATGTTAGCTTGTCGAGTGAGTTAAACCAGTGTGGTACCTTCTGTAATTTCCCAGCTAACCAAAGTTTCTCCAGGGCGGGAGGAGCTGATTCAAGTGCATCCATCTTCACTTGCTCATCTTCATTGCATGATTTCACCAATAAGTATCGAAGATATACCATTTTTGCAATGGCAAAGCACAAATTTTTCTCATCAGTTTCCTTGAAATTGGCAATGTTAAGCCTTGTCAATTGTGTCATTTTGCTGAGTTGCTTGATGAAATCGCCTCTTGCTTCCACTGCAGCTAGAACTTGTAAGTTGGTTAGCAAACAAATGTTGGATGGAACTACAACGCCGAAACCAAAGTCGAATACCCCTCGGTTTACATTGAATCGATAAGATACTAGATACCGGAGATTTTTCAGCTTCACAATTCCTGCAGGAAGCTCTTTGATCTGAGTTTCCTTCAGAATTAAAAACTGTAAGTTGTAAAGCCTCCCAATGGATTTCGGAAGCGCTTTCACTTGTGTTCTTGTTAAGTTAAGGTATCTCAAATTGAATAATTTCTCCAATTCACCTGGGAGTTCCTTGATTGGAGTGTCTTCCAAATCCAACACTCTCAATAACATAAAACCAGAGGGCAGTCTGTTGAAGGAAGATTTAGAGGTTTCATTGACAGCAAAAACAAGCAACGAACGAACCCGAGATAGTGCAGAGTTGCTTGCAACTTTCATCTCTTTCTCCTTCGCTTCAATTGTCCAACGACGGATTCCATCGTCTTCTACTTGTTTTGTACCATCAGATTTGGTAACAAACTTTACGGATTTTGATATGGAAATTGCAAACTCCCGCAGAATGTCATGCATCTTACATTCTTTAAGCCTCCCTGATCCACTCCTCCTTACAACTTGAATCAAGCCTCGGCCTATCAACTCGGTTATGTATCTCTCTGCAACAACTTCTGGAATTGCTTCTTTTAGTGGTTCAACAAAGCCTTCAGCCATCCAGAGTCTAAGCAGCCTTTTGCGTTTGATCACATAACCTTCTGGTAATATGCAGCAATATAGGAAACATTGCTTAAGTCTGTAAGACAAATCATGGTAGCTAAGCAATGAGATATACTTGAGCCTTTCAAAATACGTATCATTTTCGCTTAGTTCCCGATTTAAGTTGTTATAAACTTCGTTCCATTCGGAAATCAAGTTCTTAGAAGCCATCAAACCTCCCAAAGCCACAATAGCCAATGGCAAGCCTTCACATTTAGCAACCAGCTTTGTTGCTGAAGATACTAGATATGGAGGGCATTGTCCATCCATGCCAACAAAAGCTTTCTTGCAAAAAAGGGACAGACTCTCATCAAATGGTAAGGGTTTGAGCCGATGTATGTGGTTTACAGCTCCAAATTTAAAGGAAGCAACGTCTTCCTTTCGCGTTGTGAGCAAGATTCGGCTTCCAATCCTATTGGCAGGCAGTGCTATACTGATATCTTGCCAGAACTTGATGCTCCAAACATCATCTATCACAATTAGATATCTCCTTGGCTCCAAGAAGTTCAATAGTGCCTCCACCAATTCTCTATAGCTCATGGAGTCTACCTTGATCCTCTGATCGATTTTTTCTTTTGCCTTGTCATAAAGCTCTTTGATCATGGACTTGAACAGCTCTGTGACAACATATTGCTGAGATATGGTGATCCAAGCACAACATTCAAAATGTTGCCTGACAACTTGCTTGTTGAAAGTGTTGGCGACGAGAGTTGTTTTGCCTAAACCACCCATCCCGACCACCGAAGTCATGGTCCTTTGAAGCTCTTGATCCATCAACCATCCCAACAACTCCCCTTGTGGCTTATCAATCCCAACAAGGTCATCATCTTTAAGAAAAAGGGTAGATTCACTCAGATTTTTCACCCAGATATTTCGAGAATTCTCTCTACCAATTTTCTCATTAGAGTTTCTCGATTCCGAACTAAAATCTCAGTATCGTTGGTTTCTCTCTGCAATGCTTTTGATCCTTTTGTTGATACCTTTTAACTTGACAGCTACTTGATGCCTCACCAGCAGATTCTTGGGAAAATGAATGAGCTTCAAGATAAAACTGAAGGGTGTACCCCTCCATTGTTGTTGCCTGTTGAAGTGGTACATGAATTCGTGGACAACATCTTCAACTTCATAGGCAATGTCTCTGAAATTTGTGATCCATTGGTTATCCATTTCATTGCTGGATACTACTTCAGATCTTCTGTCAGCATCCTCAAGGAAAGCTTTCATGGCTTTGAGCTCAAGCTTGATTTCATTGATTTCAACTCCAACCTTCGTCAGCAACGAGGCTTCATGTTCTATAACAGAGATGACCTTCCCCGTTATCAGATCTACAGCGCTATATAACTCCATTGTTTCAAGCAAAGTTCGAATTCCAAAGGCCTGACAATGATCAGAAGTATATATCTGCAAATGAAAAAGTTGCCATGAAAACTTTGATATTCAATCTTACTAAGGAAAGTCATAACTTTCTTAAGATCATGATTAGTTCATCTTTTTACTTCCTGATCATTAATATCTTCAAAAACAAGTTAACTTTTATAAGCTTTTACATAAGTAAACTACCACACTAATAATAATCACAAACCTTAAATCATTTAGAGTGCCATGGCAGCCAGTTCCGTTCCGACTTCCTACTCAAATTCCGGCTTGTGCTGCCATTGTTTGTCCGTGTACCGATCAACACTTGGACAGTTTTGAGTTGGTGAGAAGAAGAAGAAGATGGTCAATAGGTGATAACAGCATGATTGCAGAGATATAACTGAAAGTGATCATAGGGTCTGCTAGAACAGGAGGGCCATGATTGTGAATGGAGGGTCCAGATGCATCGTGTATTAATCCATGTTGTTATTGCTATACAGCATGGATTGATTCTCATCGTACGACATCAATGTGGATGGGATGACAAAGAAGGAAGTTCAGAACGGACACGGATGAGAATTTTGAGTGTTAACAAAACTCGTGGAAATGTCCCTACCACCTCTGTTTTCTAGCATGTTTACTAACTATTTCTTCGAGAAACAAAGCTTTCAAGGTGATGAAAAGCATGGCATCCTTCCTTTGGCTTTGACTCTCGTACCGTTTTCATACCGTCTAAAGTGGGAACT
Source organism: Abelmoschus esculentus (assembly GCA_035048815.1). Taxonomy (NCBI): domain Eukaryota; kingdom Viridiplantae; phylum Streptophyta; class Magnoliopsida; order Malvales; family Malvaceae; genus Abelmoschus; species Abelmoschus esculentus. The sequence goes on from JAUCBN010000030.1 coordinate 345,006, forward strand.
GGGAATCATTTATAAAATAAATGCCTTAAGCCGACGTCAATGTATACATTACACGGGTGCAAAGTCTATCTCGTAATCATGTCTTCGTGTCTTAACTTTAAATTAATGTTTAAGGTAGGGGTTGTGGTTAGGTTTAGAGAATTAGAGGTAGGGTGTGAGTGTATAGTTTAGAATACTAAACTTAGAAAATAACGGTTAGGGTTTAAAATTTAATTTTTTTAAGATTTTATGTAGGAGGCATGGAAGAGGCACAATAAAGAGGTAGAAGATTTCTATAAAGAAGTAGATGATTTCAAGTAGAAATCTTCTATCTCTTTATCATGCCTTCATTTGTGCCTCTGTTAAAAATTTGTAAAAAAATTAAATTTTAAACAATAACCCTTATTTTTATATCTTAAACTTTAAATTCTATATCATAAAAAATACACCATATCTTTAATTGCCTAAATCCTAACCCTAACCCCTAACCTAGAATCTTAAATCCTACACTCTAAACCTTCTAATTTAAAACAGAGACACGAATGAAGGCATAAAAAATATACGATTTACTCCCGAAGATTTCTACCTATATTATATGTTTTATTTTGTATGTTATATATATGTCTTTTATATTATATATACATATGATATTTTATCTATATTTTTCATTGTTTATATATGTTTTCATATTTTAGGAGTATTATATATGTATGTTATATGTTTTTTTTATATATATATTATAACTTTTTTATATAGGTATTTAATACGCATATTATATATGTGTATGTATATATTTATGTTGTTAATTATTTATATTTATTTTATTTTGTTATGTTTATCCGAATATATTAATTGCTAATGTGATGTCCTCTTATTGGAAAGTATGGTTAGTATCAAGCGTAGTGATGATGGTTTCTTTTGCTTATTCTCGAATAATAGGTATTTTAAAATTTATTCATATCTTTAAACGGATCTTAAATTAATTAAATTTGAACTCAAATTTTTTTAATTAAAACAAATCGTATTCGATTAGTTACCAATTTTTGAGCGATGTAGTGGTACTAATTTTTTCCCGCCTGTAACTGAATCTCGAACCTTAATTATTTTAAATATGATTGTTTGACAATATCCGACCTACTAAGACCGGTGGCAACCCTAGTTTTAAATTATTCTTATTTTTCATATTCCCTCCCTTTTTACTTTAAAATAAATAAATATTTAAATTTTATTTTTGGTGATTAAAAAATTCTTTATTGTATAGATGACAACTCGGAGAACAAATTTTGTTTTACCAAAAAAATTCAAACTATGAGTCGATTATCTTTTGTTTTAATTAAAAATTACAAGTTCACTTTTAAATTAATTTAATATCTTTTTAAAAAATGCAAGTTTATTCTAATGCATTTTAAAGTAGAGCATAAAAACCCTTTTGAAGTGGGAAAAAACGCTAATGTTTCGTGAGTATATTGTTCATTTGTATAAGCTAGTAAGCATCTTGAGGGCTCGAGTACCCTATGTTTTTATGGGAATATTGTTTTTCCGTATAGATATAACAAATGAGTCTCCTTGAATTGAACTCAATTGAAAAGACTTATAATAAAAGATAATAAGGGATCTTGTTATCTTTAGTAAAAAACAACGAGGACAATTTAAATATCATTTTTTAACACTAAAATTATATGAAAAAAATCTAATAAATTAATTCCTTTAAAGTCATGCAGTAACACTAGAAAATTAAAATAGCATACAAATAGGGTTTATTTTATACTAAAACATGGTAGGTATATTTTTCTCTTTTTATTTATAAATATTTAATTCATATTGATTAATATTTTCTTTTGTTGCTTACATTATTCTATCCTATAATACCCATTTACATAATAATTATATGTCATCATCAAAATTTCATTTGTATCACAAAGGTATTAACTAAAGAATGATAGATATATTAAAGATCATTGAGAAAAAATCTAATAATTTAAATGTTAATAAATACAATATTTTTTTTATCAATGCTACTGAAGTTTTATTAAATTCATAGAAAAATTATAATTACATCGTAATCAAGAAGTAAAATAATTAGATTAAAAAATTCAAAAATTCTTACAACCCAAAACAAAGAAAAATAAAAAATTATATGGAGATAAGCATACCAATAAAATTCAGAAGCTTCCTGAATCTCCTTGTCTCTGTCCAAACCAGACGTATAATGAAGGAAGAAGGAGTTGTAGGCAATCCAAACTGTTGTGCAAAAAGTTAACGCTATCCAGGACTGATTTTATTGGCAAACAACCATCAACCGAGTGGGGATAAATCCTTCCAAGTGATCAATGACAAAAAAAATAAATCAAAAACTAGCATCGATTGAATCTCTGCGCGAACAATAATCGATCGCTAGAGTATGCTGCAACATGCCTTAAAGACAGACGAACTAAACCCTAAAACAAAAATAAAAACATATCACAAGGACAAAAAAAAACGTGTCACAAAGACAAAAAATAGAGATTCTTATTAAAATAAAACAAAAAAAATAATAGATTCGGTAAGTATATTTGTAAGTATTGCTCTTCTAAAACCTTGTTTAAATCAATACATTTTCATTTAGGATGTATATCTTGTATTTTCATGCATTATTACAAGAGAAAAAGAGAGATCCCTAAAACTTTGATAAATTATATTCATTAGATGTTAATATTGAAATTCATTATAAATATTTTTAAAAATACTCTTAAAAAGATGAGTTCTAATTGTTAAAATATTATAATTATTTTTTAAATATGACAATTAATTATAAAATTTTATTGATTATTCCTATTATTATTGCTTATGTAGAACTGATGAAGTTCTGGGTAGATGCAATAAAAGCGAACTCACATGGACCCAAAGATAATTGCTTCTAAAGATCACACTATTAGAGCTAGTAAGGATTATGCATAATTGTTTCTAGAAATCACAATTTAAAAAATTGTACAAATTTCAAAATCTTTGAACCACTCCGCTCGCAAATGTCAGAGACATTGCCTATGAAGTCGAAAATGTTATTAACGAATACATGTACAACTTCAACAAGCAAAACCAATAGAGGGGTAAACCCTCCAGGTTTTTCTTGAAGCTCATTCATTTTCCCAAGAATTTGTTGCTCAGGTATCGAGTAGCTGTCAAATTACAAGGTATCAACAAAAGGATCAAAAGCATTGTAGAGAGAAGCCATTGAAACCGAGGTTTTTATTCAAAATCAAGAAAATCTATTGAACAAACTTGTGGAGAGTTTCATCGTAACAACTGGGTAAAAAATCCGAGTGAATCTGCACTTCTTCTTAAAGATGATGAACTTGTTGGGATTGATAAGTCACAACAGGAGTTCATCCAACATTTGTTTGCTAAACAATTTACATACTTGACTTATGTGAAAGCAAGAGGGGATTTCATCAAACAACTCAACAGAATGACAGAAGGGAGAGTGCTCGAGTTGACAATGTCCATGAAACTAATGAAAAAATTTTGTGCTTGGCCATTTCAAAAATTGTACACCTTGAGCAAGTGAAGATGGATGCACTTGAATCAGCTCCTCCTGTCCCTAGCCTTGAGAAACTTGTTTTAGCTGGGAAATAGAAGAAGGTACTACACTGGTTCAACTCGCTTAACAAACTCGATTGAAAGAAATTATGATCAACAAAGGAGTGATGCCTGGTCTTCAAGATCTATGTATCATCCATTGCCAAGAGTCCACGACATTGTCGAAAGGTTGGGATAGTCTACTTGATCTAAAACAAGTTCGTTTGCTCTACGTTTCACCAAGACTTATAAAGAAAATATGGATATCAAAAAGGATGGGCTAAAGAACAATTAGAGGCATCTGCAAGTGTATATGTCACAAGTAATAGTATAGATTAGATATCATCTCTACATGGATTGGTTTGGGTCACTTTGCTTAACTTATCACACTATAAAGTAAAGACACAAGTAATTTATAGAATTGAATAAAATAATAAAACAAGCAAATAAAATAAAATAGAGTAATCAATAAGAGAGATTAGGTTGGGTTATCCTGAATTATGGAATGATGGACGAATGAATTCTTCCTTGCAAGTGGGTGCTCGCACCACTCAATTGTTCTAGCAATTGGGCTTAATTAGATTGCCTAGTCAGTTCATACGAATGTTTGGGCAATTGCAATTAAGGAAATTGCTCAGACAATTTGAGCGACTATCCTTAAGGTTCGACAAAGCGTTCTTCAGTGGTTCTTGTTATCCCTAATCCGAGACTCTTTTAATTGCACAACCTTTGATGATACATCCTTGAGTTAATCAAAAGTGTACAACAACTATCTTGCGCTTCTATTAGCCGTTGAAATCCTGCACTTATCCCTAAGCCGGATTAGTTCTCACGCACTTGGATCGAACCATGCTTAATCGTTTCGTGAATTTAATTCTCCAGAATCTAGATAAATGGATTATTTATCGAGGTCCTTTCCCAATTCTCTCGCAAACCAAATAAGCACCAAGAAGAGGCAAACCTTAATTAAGAACACTCAACATGTTTAGATAGAATTCAAATGGAATCAAAACCATAAAACAAAATAACCCAAGCCAACTTTAAATTGGTTCATGGTTGGGTAAAATATCCAAAGAGTAAATTATCTCATTCACACAAAATGACAAGGAGAAATACAATGAAAATCGGGAGCCTCTTTGCGTCAATCTCTCTCACGATCGCCTACCTTTGCTAGTTGGACGACATCCTCTTTTTAATGGCTTTTTTTGGTTGACTTAGTTGATGGAATAAACTTGAATTGGAAATTTACAAAAGAATATTTCCATTCTCATTTGGTTTCAATAAAGTCTTTCCATCTTTGCTTTTATCTCCAACTCTTTCCATGTACTCTCTCATTGACCTTGTTAGACTTATTTTGATATAACTTAAAATAAATTTGAAAGGACTAATTTGTAAAAATTTATAAAATATTTTTCTCGAAATAAAATTTTCAAAAACTTAATTTAAAGTTGTCAAAATGGTTTATAAAATGCTTGATTTTTTATCCATATCGAATATACATTTAAAAGTCAACAAAATGGTCAAAAATGCTTTTCAAAGCCAAAGTCTCGAAACCTTGTTAAAGGTTTCGAAGCTTTCAGGACAGAATGAACTATTTTTGAAACCTTGATAAAGGTTTCGAAACTTTTGACCTGTAACGGCTAGTTCTTTTTAAAATTCTTAAAGGTTTCGAAACCTCTGGTAAAGGTTTCGAAACTTCTATGCAGATGAGCATTAAATGCTCAATCTTAATGACAACCAACGGCTACAAATGGTTAGAAACAATCAAGAGCATACAAAAGAGGTCTGAAAACAACAACAAGAAAGTATATCCAAACATTCAAGCATTCAAAGATTTTATTTGAGCTTCATTTCCAATCTTTCTTGCAAAAACACTAGTGTGTTCTTCAATTGTAATCTTTTTACTAGTGTTATTTAGGTGTGTGAGAGAGCTTAAATTGTGCAAACACTTACCTTGTGAGGATTTTCTAGTTTGCTCATTTGTATTCAATTTTGGAGATTGATTCAATAGACTTTGAGGTATAAGTCTATTAAATTGTGTAAGGTTACTCCTTATCCTTTAAGGAAAGACAAATTAGTGAATTTTTGGGAAATCCTTAGTGTGGTCACTAAGGTAGTGGATGTAGACTTCATTGAGGAAGTTGAACCACTCTAAATCACCTTGCATTTTCTTATCTTTGCAATTAGTGTCCACCATTTTTTAAAAATTCAATTCACCCCCTCTTGGCGTTTTTCGATCAATTGCAACACTCATCAATTGGTATCAGATCTTGGCGCATTGGAAGGTCTAACAACCTCTTGAGAAGATCCAAGAAGTGTGCAATCATCTACAAGGTCATCCATGGCTTCATCCTCCACTATTAAAGCTTGGGGAGACTCTCAACCCACCAACAAGCCTTCTTTCTTCAACGGAATTAACTATGCCTATTGGAAGAATCGAATGAGATTATTCGTTCAGGCTTATGATCTAGAAGCTTGAAAAATAATCATAAGTGACTATACCACACCAACTAGTGACAAGGAGACGTGGAACAATGAAGAAAATAAGAAATTTTTCTACCAATGTCAAGGCAATGCATCTTCTTTTTTGTGCTCTTGGTCCGGATGAAGATGGAAGAGTATCACCATGCTCCAATGCAAAAGAAATTTGGGATAAACTTGAAATCATACATGAAGGAACCAATGAAGTGAAGGAGATCAAAATCGGACATAAACATCAATTACGAAAACTTCAAAATGGATCCCGAAGAAGACATTAAATCAATGTCCGATTGATTTTCCGTGATGGTGAATGGATTGAAGGGCTATGGAGAAGTTATACCTGAAGATAAACTTGTGAGAAAGATGATTTACTCTCTCACGGAACACTAAGCCTTAATTTTAAATATTTTTAAAATAATTAAAAACTCAGGGCAAGGTTCGATACTGGGTTCGAAACATTTGTTAGCAGTAAGGCCCCAGTATCGAAACGAGTATCGATACATGTTCTTAGTCTCAAGAACATTCTCTCAAAAACAAAGGGCGGTATCGATACCTATTCTAGTGGTATCGATACGCTCGTATAAAAACACTTAGAAAAATTATTTCAAAGTTCTTGGTTTGACTTGAAACTTTAATTTTGACTTAGTAACTTAAAAATTTATTACAAAATAAGTCCTTTAACATAATTGTTATATCAAAATCAATTTTAGTTTTACAAAAAAAAAATCAAGATTTACACAATTTACTTTCAAAAGTTCATGATGACCATAGAAAGAAACTTGATGAGCTTAAAGTCTCTTTTGATAAAGTTGGAACAAAATCTTTTGAAAAATGTGAAAATTCTAAATTTAACTACTTTAAAAAGAACTTCAATGAAAGTTTTTATAGAGGTCCTAAAAGGTCATACGATAGAAAAGTAGTTAAAGTTTTTGGGTTCCTAAAAGACTCATTGCTAACAAGGAATATGATTGTTTATCAAAATGGATACCAAAATGGACTAGAATATTAGGAACTAATCCTTATAGACCCAAAAGATTTTGGGTACCAAAATATGTATAGTTCCTTTTTGTAGGTGTGTTGGAGCCATGGTGAGCAAAATGAAGAAATTTAAAAGCTCTAGACACACTAGAAGGAAGGGCACTTGAAGTGGATAAAATGCAATCTATATTTTGATTCAAGTGGTAACTTTCTATTTTTCATGCAAGGTAAAAAAGTATGTTGCTTTTTATGTGGATATATTTTAAAGTGTGCTTAATTGTTGTTATTACATGATTTGTGTGCCTATGTGTCTTGTTATCTTATTTGATTGGTGATATATGTTTAAATGGCCAAAAATTGTTAGATTCTTGCTCTTAAATGTTTATAATATATCATAAGTATGCTAGAATGCATTTCCCAATCAATTTTCAGGATTCTTAACATTTTAGGACCAAAAGTTTCGAAACCTCTAACAAGGTTTAGAAACTTTCCTCAAAAAGTTTCGAAACCTCCAACAAGGTTTCGAAACCTTCTGGGTAGTTTCAAGAGTTTTGGCTACTGGAATGAAAGTTTCGGAACTTTTTCCAAAAAGTTTCGAAACCTTTCGTTAGTTTGACCAGACTGTGCACCTTTTAAACGCATAAACACTTCTTTTTACTCCCAAACCCTAAAACAAAGTTTCGAAACCTCTAAAAACTATTTTCCTCTCAAAATTTCTTCAACATCGTACCTCTTTGTTGCAAAATTTCTCAAATCCTTCAGGTTTAACATCATCTTCATCAAATTCTTGAGGTAATTCTTTCTTCCACATTTGTTTTTAATATTTTCTTATTTTCGAATTTCATGATATTTTGGTTTAAAACTCATTTTTCTTGCTTTAAAATTTAATAAATCATGTTCATTCTTACTTTTTCACATCTTTAAACATGATTTTACCAAAACCCATGTTGTTTCTAATCATTTTATGAACTTTTCCAAAAATTCAAATTAGTTTTGGGACATTTCGAATCTTTGAGAAAAATGTGTTTGGATGCTTGAATTGATGTTTTGGAATGATCATTTACATATCATATATCGTTTTTATTGCAGAAGGTATCACCCATTTGATCTTAAACTTTTTGAAAAAAATTTCAAATCTTGTACCCACAAGGTGTTTGATAAAATTCCTCAACCAACTCTTTTGAGCCTAAACTCTTATCTTTGCTTAAGAATCATGCCTCCTAGAACCATGCCTGCTAGAGCTAAGCGACCTCGTCTTGAAAGGGGTCAACCTTCTGGTTCAAATGAACCAAATCCCAATCCCAATCTGAATCTTACCTTTGAGGATATGTGTTTTAGTGATAGTGCTCATAGGAATAGATATTTTCATGTCTATAACCGTAAGGATATTAGATTAGAGCTAAACATTGAATTAGACTTCCTCATGTCACCCATTTATGAGTTTGATCTTTTTGAGTTGTTCAATGAGTGGGGATGAATTGATTACTTGAGCATTCCTTCGTATACTCATCGTAGGTTAATTCATGCTTTCTATGCCAATGCCAAATTTATTCGGACTCTTAGAGGAAATAATCCTATTACGGGTATTCAACCCTTCTTGATGGGCACCTCTTTCGTTTTGACACCCGATTCTATAGCCAACTTTTTAGGTGTCCCTCTTGGCGGGAAATCAAATGAGTATGAAGCGCACTTTATTGAACCTTTTCCCGATCATCGTCCTAACCATCTCCCTTTAGAGGAGCGTCTTTTCCATTCCATCTCCTTACTACGTGGTTCTTTCGCTCTTCCCGCGGAAAAGCCGTTAGTATGCGAGTCATAGACTATTGATGGCTTAGACAATATCGTGATAGATCTCGTCCCGATATTACCAATATCTTATCAAAGACATCTCTAATCCTACTTCCTTCTCTCCTCCCTTTGGATGTATACTTAATCACATCTTTAGGAAACTCAATATCGATATCTCCCTTGATCCTCATGTAAAGAACAAAAGCTTGATTGACATCAAGTCTTGCCATAAAGTCCAATGGTATCATGGAGATCACGGTTGGGTTCATAGAGGGATTGTAGAGGAAGACGATGAGGATGTTCCCGAGGCTCCGGTAGATGAGGATGCACCACCTCCCATGGTTCCTATCACCATGAAATCCATGTATGCTTTTATGATCACCCGTTTTGATAACATGGATGCTTTCCTTCGTAGATCTCATGAGGAGACCACCGGCATGCTCCGTAGCTTAGATGGACGTGTATCATTTTTAGAGCATGACATGCGTGACATTCGTGGTCATCTTTTTCCACCTTCTCCGTCTCATGATGCATCAGATGTTTAGGTTTTAGAGAACCCCCTTATCCTGGCCTAGACGAAACCGGCTCTAATGAGTCACACGGGGAATATCGAACCAAACCCGCGAAGGCCCGATTCGATAAACAACCCTGAAAAGCGTTATATTTTTTTCTTTTCTAAATGCATAATTAAGTTCCTATAGGTGTCGGTTTCATGCAAGACAAGAGCAGAGCGATTAAACCATATTTGAACATTCGATTAGCACATATGCAATTTAAAGACTAAACAAGAATATTACCGATTCCTATTGCAGGATATAAACTCAATTCAACAAAGTTCAATAAGTCATGCATAGCTCACTTGCAATAAAGTTCAATTCAAACAGAGCAATTCAACTGCATCAATTTCAGGCATCACTAATTAAGGACCAAAACATAAGACTCCTACTTTCCGATTAATATACCTGTCTTAGATCAACTAACCGGTTATTAAGTTCCTTTCGTGCATCATGTTACAATTTCAAACCAAAATGACTATCATAACATTCATAATCGAACACAACAATACACATAACACTAATATGAAATTCAGGCTCCAAAAATTCATTGTTTATTCAAGGGTATTGACACAGTTGAGCCCTGTATCGATACCTTAACGTGGCATTAACCAAATTAACCACAAAACAACCAATGGTATTGATATTTCCCCTTGGCAGTATCGATGCTCGGGCAACCAATGAGCACCAAAAATAAGGGGGTATCGATACTGCTCTTGGCAGAGCATCGATGCTCGGGATACCAAAGGGGTCGGATTTTGCCTGGGGTATCGATACCAACCTTAGGTGTTTCGATACCCCTGTGCCTAGAACACACAATTGGCAGTTTAAGTGAGTTAAACCTATCCTAGACATGTCCACTGATCATCAACAACTAAAGGCATAATTCCTAAACAAAACAAACGTTTTAAACACTCAATTATAACCATCGAAGACTCCGCAACACCTATAGACATGCTCCCTATCATTGACTCAAAACCAAGGACCATTCATTATTAAACATGTTCAACATCAATCAACCTAGTTAACCTCAAAGAACATGCATCTTTCACTAAAATGCTATGCCTAAGCCTAACCATTTAGCATCCAAGCTAGATGCATCACAACCTAATTCCAACATAAGATTCGGAGCATTCAACATGCTTCCTCTAGATACCTTTACTTACAAGAAAATCACACAGTTCAACATTCAATACAATTCTAAAGTTCATAAAACCAAAGTATCTAATGTAAACCAAAAACCAACTTTTGCAACAATGTCATTTCACCTCATTGCTCTCTTACTACTACTACATTTTAGAACACCTATTTGAGCTTTTCGTCGACATACACTTGGAATCTTGCTTCTCTTGGCCGCCTCGATTATTTTCTCTGCATTGCAAGGTAAAAGAGAGGGTAAGCATAAGATTAGTGAGGGGTAAAACATAGAAAACCACCTTTACAATGCATCCCATAAGTCCATCAATAAACTCTTTAGATTATGTCATAACATGCTCACTAAAAGTATCTCAAACATGGTTTACAAAATCAAAATAATCTCTTTATCAAGTGTCATTAATCTCATGTATTGCAAAGCTAAAATACTCAATACTTTTATGCTTTTAAAACATCATCATAGCTTATAGCCTTTTTAATACATATACAACTCTTTGCACCACCACAAGTCTTACATGCTATTCACTTAGCAAAGCTTATATCAAGTGCACTATAATGTGCAAGGTACAAGTCTTATATGATAAACACATAGCAACGCTTAGGCTATTCTCTCATGCTCATATCCTAGCACAAAGCTTAGTCAAGAACATATGCTTGTGAAACTCATGACTTTAATCATTACATTCTAAATAGTTCTATATCAATATGTGTCACAATCTCATGCTTTTCAATACTCAAAATTCTCAATCATAAATCATGCATATTGGCAACTAGTGACTAACTTTGTTCAAATCCTATACCCATCGAATACACGGATTCCTTATTCCTTATTTAGAGACACTTGGTCTCAACATGCATCGGTTGGACACATAGTCACCCTTGTATACATGTTACCCTCACTACGTACGGTCGGACACAAAGTCACCCTTGTTTATGTATGGGTCAACTATATGCATGGTCGGACACAAAGTCACCCTTGTTTACGTGTAGGCAACACAACATACTAACTCAATATTATAGTGCACTTAATCTTAATGACATGTCATTTGTATTCGTGATTTTAAATAGTGTCACTAAGCCAATATCATTCTCATTATGCATGGTAGTTTGTTGTTTTACAATGCACCCATCATATGTTCATCAAAGTGAACCCAAATCATACTCAACGGCTTTATTCGGGGAAAAGGGTAATAACCATACTTTAATCTAAATCATTCTCATGCTTTAAAAGTCTTGGAAACCATCATTAACCATGCATATACAGCAGCTAACACATGCTTGCATCATTTTTAAACTCAATTCATGCATTGGAAACCATTTCTTCATATGTATTTTTCATAAAACCGATGCAACATTATTAGTCATTGGATATGTTACCAAAGTATAGAAATTAATAAAACTCATGAAATATTCAATTGCCAAAACATATCCGATATCAATAGAAAACAATGAAAACATCCTTTGGTCAAAGCACTTATCATTTACCATGCATAAATCACATATGTAAAAACTACCTTAAGAGAATGTCTAAATTATGGCAATTATGGAACGATATGAGAACCATTAAGAGAGTGAAACCATTTAACTTACTTCCGAGTGCGTGGAGGTTTTTCACACCATTCCTACACCCCCAAACCTTTGATAAAATAAGTAAAACCTTTCCGATACGGCAACCCACTCACCACTTGTCCGAAACTAGCTTGCCGAGCCAACCAACATTCTCGCCTTTTCCGAAACACCTTCAACACTTAGCTCAACACCTTGACCTGTTTTTAACATATCAAAACAGAGGTATTAATGCATATTAATGCATTCAATCAACCTCCCACACTTTCCAAACAAGCAGCCTCAAAAACTACACTTAAGAAAACCGAAAACACATCCGAATGACCTCCAGTCCTTAACCAACGAAAACCACAACCTCTCAGCAACAAAACACAACCAAGAACCATGATCTAATCATCCTAAACCAACAGCAAACATTCAGCCACCTAAACAAGCTATAAACCATTAATTCCATGTTAAAACACATCAAAATTCATTGATTTACCCATCGAAAACCATCAGGTATCACCTTATTAAGGGATTGCATTAATTCAATCAAAATTAACCGATAAAAACCGAAAATCATCAATTAAAACCATAAAACAAATCAAGAACTCAATGCAATGGATCAAACACTTGGGAATTTCAATAAAGAACTCAAATTTCAGAGGTTTTAATGGTTTCTTACCTCCAAACAAGATCCAACCTCCTTCCAATTGAAAAACCCATGAAAAACAAGTTGTAAAGTGTAAGAAAATTGGAGAGAAATAAGGAGAAAATAATATGAACGAAATTGAATAAAAAAGATGTGATTTACCTTGATAAAATTGAAGAGAATTCTGATTGGAAACCAAGAAAAATAGGAAAAGTTGAGAGAAAATGAGAAGTTAGGTGAAAAGATGATTTTAGTGAAAAATGGGAAATAAATCTCAATAAAAATCTTTATGGTAATTAAAAGGATTTTATAAAGAGATTTTTGGAAGTTTATATCTTATGAGAAAGATTGGATAAATAGCCCCTTAAAGATTCTAAGTTTTGACCCAATTATATTTTAGTCACTAAAATAGTCATTTTTACAAAATAGTCACTACTTTCCAAAATGTCAAGGTTCATAGTGTAAATTTATAAAATTGAGTTTACCAAATTCAAATAGAGTCCAAATAATAATTTTTAGAGTATTTTTTTCATATTTTATTTCCTTTGAAAACCATTTATAAAAATAAATTCCCTGATTTAGGCTAAGTGGCTTGATCGGTCAACCGAGCCCTTGATCCAACTTTGATAACATCTAAGCCCATTTTTGGGATGTTACATTTCATGCATATTATTATGACTATATTATGATATTTTGAGACTTATTTTGATATGCTTTGACCTATGTGTTTACACTTTTATAAACTTTATTGAATACTTTATGTTGAATTTGGTTTGGATCTTTTTAATTTACATGGTGAATTATGATAAAATGCCATGTTGATATGAATGATATGTTGAAATGAGTTTATGATACATGGTGAATCTATGATAAATGTTATGTGTTTTGAATGCTATAGATGATATGTTATGGATTATATTATGACCTAGTGCCCTAATAACGTTTATTCCTTTTTGTAGCCTTTTATTCTTTTTGCTATAACAAAAAAGGGGAGAAGTTAAATCAAAACAATTTGTTTTTAAAGAAATGTCTTTAAAACTCATGCTTCTTAAAGATTTTATAGAGACATTTATTAAGGGGGAGCTTAAATGAGATATTTAAAAGTTTGAAAATTTTCTCAAAAACAATTTTTTACAAAAGGTTTTGTTATATCAAAAAGAGGGAAATTGTTAGACTTATTTTGCTATAATTTAAAATAAATTTGAAAGGACTAATTTGTAAAAAATTATAAAATATTTTTCTCGAAATAAAATTTTCAAAAACTCGGTTTAAAGTTGTCAAAATGATTTATAAAATGCTTGACATTTTATCCATATCGAATATACATTTAAAAGTCAACAAAATGATCAAAAATGCTTTTCAAAGCCAAAGTCTCGAAACCTTGTTAAAGGTTTCGAAAATTTCAAGACAGAATGACATGTTTTTGAAACCTTGGCAAAGGTTTCAAAACCTTGATAAAGGTTTCGAAACTTTTGACCTGTAACGGCTAGTTCTTTTTAAAATTCTTAAAGGTTTCGAAACATCTGGTAAAAGTTTCGAAACTTCTATGTAGGTGAGCATTAAATGCTCAATCTTAATGACAACCAACGACTCCAAAGTCCTCCCAACGGCTACAAACGGTTAGAAAAAATCAAGAGCATACAAAAGAGTTCTGAAAACAATATTGCAACAACAAGAAAGTATATCCAAACATTCAAGCATTCAAATATTCTATTTGAGCTTCATTTCCAATCTTTCTTGCAAAAACACTAGTGTGTTCTTCAATTGTAATCTTCTTACTAGTGTTATTTGGGTGTGTGTGAGAGCTTAAATTGTGCAAACATTTACCTTGTGAGGATTTTCTAGTTTGCTCATTTGTACTCAATAGACTTCATTGAGAAAGTTGAATCACTCTAAATCACCTTGCATTTTCCTATCTTTGCAATTAGTGTCCATTTTTTATAAATCCAATTCACCCCCTCTTGGCGTTTTTCAATCGATTGCAACACTTATCAGACCTTATCCTCACTAATTTCTTGCCCATTTGGTAGCTCCTCATCAAGGAAGAAATCTTGCAAACATGGAAATACACCAAAATATTATCCTTTCCATGAATATTAACTAAGACACTAAATAAATATGCCAAACAAGGAAACTATGTAAATATGTATGAATGGCTAATAATATAATTAATAATATGCTTAAGTATAACAATAATATGAGTAAAAATTGTAATAAAAACAATACTTTTGAACTCTCATCACATCCCCAAACTCGAATTTTTGTTTGTCCTCAAGCAATGCAAACCTAACAATTAATTGTCAAGGCATCTAATCTTCACAGACATGCTTTAAAATTTAACTTTCAATCTCAAAACCGGGGCACAATGTATGATAACTTTTTAATTCTTCAGAGAACAAAGCAATTACCCAGAATCAAACTAT
This sequence comes from Abelmoschus esculentus, assembly GCA_035048815.1. Classification (NCBI taxonomy): domain Eukaryota; kingdom Viridiplantae; phylum Streptophyta; class Magnoliopsida; order Malvales; family Malvaceae; genus Abelmoschus; species Abelmoschus esculentus. Next base: position 360,119 of record JAUCBN010000030.1, read on the forward strand.
AATACTCGTGACCAAATGTGTGTAGTTGTTTATAAGTCAATTTTCAAGATTCTATGTGAACAGTCGGTTTAACACAATAATTGTCTGGGAATAAATTTTAATTTTACTAGATTCAGTTTCGGACACCTCTAGCAAATAAGTAATTCCTTTAATTTTATCAATTAAAGCCAGTTTCATGCACCTCTAGTGATTCTTTAATGCACACAAACTAGAGCAAATTTCAAGCACCTCTGGAATGATATTGCTTATCCATTTTTCCTCTTCTTTTTTTTATTTACCCAAAATTCTAACAACCTAAATTCACAAAGTCTCTATCAATCAACAAGTCACAACCATGTAAAAAAATCAGCATCATAGTAAAACTCTAGGTTATTCTCATACAATACTAAAATCAAAGACTATTTCAATTAAGTGAAATGGAAAAATTTAATCATTGGTTATCCATCAAATTTAAAGCAATTAGAACCAATTGAAATACTTGGCAAATAATATATATAATCTATATGCAACAACTAATGATGAATGCAACTACCATAAACTAATTAAAGGTAAACACCCTCTCAAACTCGAGAGAACCATTTTCCCCAATGCATGCGAAAATAAAAATTAAAAATGCAAATGAGATAGAAAAGTCTTAGTAATTTCTTGCTTGTCAATGGATTTAACTTTCTGTCCTCATCGTGGTGGTTGTGTTGGTAGAGTAGGTCCTCCATTAGTGATTTCCTTTATCTTGAGCAACATTTGCCTGGGCAACAACAATTACCTGGGCATATGAAGTTTTATTGTAACAATCATAGCATCGCAAAAAATTGATCCAAGATGTTCAATATAAGTACTACTCCACTTGACTATCTAGAAAAACAAATAATACTGATGAAAGTATGTTGCAAAGATCATTAGTGTAAGGAAAGAATTTAGTTTAGGATAAAAGGGAAATAAATAAACCAAAAATAAGAGTAACTTTTAGAGTTAATTATGGAATTAATCTCTTTAAAGTTTGATCCATATTAAAGTCTATCCAAATCTGCAATCAAATCTCCCTTGATTTTGATTTCATTTCTTAAAAAGATAAACGTCAATAAAGCAAAAAATATTCAAATAGATGTAAGATAATTATTCCTAAAATATAAAAGAAACCATAATTCAAAAATCCATAAAATATCAAAATAAAATAAAAGATAAAAACAATAAAAATATAAAGAAAACTTATAAAGGATTGTTTCCGATTTTTCTTATAATCCATCCGCACCCTCCATCGAGTGACAATTCTGCCCAAAAAGAGTGGCCAATATGAGTATGGTGGTTCCCTTATGTGTTATCATGGTAGAGGTTTCATTCTTTCGTGTTCTCTTATAGTCCATATATATCCTCCACCTTGATATTGTTCCTGAAGGCATAAATAAATTATTAGAAAAAATTATATCAACATCCAATCATTGAATTACCTCATTCTTATTGACTTTCATCATAATTGGATATAGCCTTCGTTGTCGTGGCAATTGATGTGTTAGCCAATTGTCGTGACAATCCTCTGCCAAAATTTTGTGCACGTCAAGTAAAGGACCATCTTTCTCGAAGTCTGCAAGAATCAACCCACCGTGTTCTTTAGGATTCTTAAACATCTCCATCAATAAAGATTTTGACATGGCACTAACTTTGGAGGAAAGAACCAATGATATAGTATCGTTTTCCAAACAATCATATCTTATTTTTGATGGCTTCAAATCTTGTAGCTGTAACCCCCTAAACCGGCCTATGCGGGAAGCCCGACTAGAGTGTCACATTGTTTTTATTTACGAAACATATGGAATAAAAATTTATTTAACTGAAGCAAGTGAAAGTAAATATTGTCTAACAATTTAAAATATATATGTCAACAAAACAGGGTAGCGGGAAAATAATGTCCGCAAAATAATTTGTAAAACCAATAGCAAAATAATACGCTTAAAACACCAGTAATATAGTATATATTGGCACATGTCACCTTAAAGTAAACTGGGAAAAAGTTTAAAAATGTTACATCAACGTGTAACCAGATAATATGTAGATCCTCCAATGCCAAGTCCGGGATGTCTATCTACGGGTATCTGAAAGGGGAAGAAAACATATATGAGCTATGAAGCCCAGTGTGTTCCAACAGTGCAACAAAATACATATAAATTGATTAAACAGTAATACAGAAAATCAAATCATGTATATGCATGATAAGCTACCCTCCAACCGAACTCCTGGATACAGTTCCCCCGAACAGTATCTGATACTGGCATTAACCCTAGCCCTTAAGGCAAAGGTACCGGCCTAAGGGATTACCTTAGGGAACAGGCGGAATTACCCCGGCTAATGCACGGGAATCGATAACAGGCGGAATTACCCTAACTAAGGTTAGGAACCGTAAACAGGCAGAATTACCAGCTGGATCAAGGCTGAACCGGATATTAAATGCTACTCATCATCCTAATACTAAGATGGCAGGCATGCAAAAATAACAGGAGTCATGACAATAGTAACAGGAATTAAACGGGCAGTGTATATACATAAATCAGGACATATCAGACATACAGTAAATCATAAAATGATATATCATAAGATTCAAAGCAAGTGTTTATATAAACCCAGAAAACAGTCATGTGCACATACTTGATTCGTTTAAAACGTAAAACGATAAAATACAATTATATAGCACACAAGGAACACACCTCAATGGCAGAAACAAACAGCTGATCTACTGGGCGTTCGAGCCTCGCTTTGTAGCTGTACTGGACCCTAAAAATATAAGATAGAATTTTTATTAATACCTGAGCTAAATATTGAATTGATTTTTTTTCACAGATATTAAAAACATACGGGTCACGATCGGATCTCGGGATCGGTCAAATCGGGAGGAACTGGACTGGGTCGGTACACGATCGGGAGAACTATGAGGTCCTACAAAGAAACAGATATCAATTTTAGACCTTAGATAAAAACTCTGGACTTAACTTTACTTAGAAGAAAGTTTGACTCGAGACTTTAAAATCCAATTTGGAGGCTTTCGGGCTTGAATTTCGAAAAACGGACTTCACGGATGGACTCAGGACGTCGAAAAACATAAAATAGGAGTTTTTGAAAATTTTGACTTTTCGGGTCAAAGTCAACGCTGACGTCAGCAGTCAAAGTCAATGCTGACGTCAGCAGTCAAAGTCAACGCTGACGTCAGCAGTCAAAGTCAACGTTGACGTCATGCTGACGTCAGCATTCAAGGTCAATGGTCAGCGCTGAAGTCATGCTGACGTCATGGTCAACGGGTCGGGTCGGTCAACGGGTCGGTCAACGGATTGGGCTTGACCGGTTCGGTTCAAGACTAGTTCAGCTCGGTTTGGCTGGTTCAAGGTCGGCTCGGACCGGGTTTGGGCCGGTTTGGACCGGCCGGCTCCAGGCCACCGTCCAGGGCTACCGGAAAACCCCCTGGCGACGCGTGGAGGTCACGCGCGGCCCTAACGGCTAGAAAACACTCCCTGAACTCAGAAAACACCTCCAGGTTTGATAAAACACCATATTTTAACAATGACAAACCCAAAAACAAACAATGAGGGTTTGAAACTCACTTGGAAACTTTTCGAAAGAAAACTCCGTCGGGGTCCTTGCCGGCGTCGATTGGATGCAGGATCGGGGGGCTTTAGCTCGCCCTTGAACGGTGAACCATATGGTACTGGTGACGTGCCGGATTGACTCCGATAATGTCCAGAATCGGTGAAAAACCGAAAGGTCGAACCCTAACTCCGACGAAAACTTTCGGCCACAAATCCCGACGATTACGGTGGCCGAAGAGCGCATCGATTGGTGGGTTTTGACTGGGAGGCGACGAGGAGCACAAAGGAAGTGGCAGTGAAGGCCACGGACAAACAGTGAAGTGGCGACGGCGGTCGGATGATCGAGTTGAAAAAAAGGGGTAAGTTAGGGTGACCTAGGTTATTTTGATTCGAAGAAGAAGAAAAAAAAACAATACTTGTTTCTCTTTTTTTATACTCGAATATCATTCTTTTATCAGAATGGATTCAGGTACAAGATAAGGATAAAGTGAGGGAGTTCAAAACCTAAGAGCTTGATAGCTCAAGTGGTTGGGTACCAACCAATAACCAAGAGGTTGTGGGTTCAACACCCCACAACCACAATTTCTCTTCTCTTTTTTTTATTATTTTTAAGTGTTACAGTAGCATTGATTCCTCAAAAGATACTTGTAACGAAAGAGGTAAGTTTTGAAAGAATTTAAAATTTTCATCCATTATCTTCTCATATTCCATTAACAAAGTATTGTCATCTTTTTAATCGAGCATGCCGTCATGCAATTGCCCTAGCAACTGTGGGTAAGAGTAATCCATAAATTCCTGCTTCAGCATCAACGTTGTTGTATCATCCTGGAAATCAGACTCCTTAGAATTTGTTGTAGCATTACTCTCCTCGACTTCTCTAATTGTTGTCGCACTCTTGTTGCATTCAGACTCCTCAATTGTCGTGATAATTATTTCTTTAGGCTCATACAACGTTGAGTAGTCTTTCTCATCAACATGCTCTTGACTTGGAGGTTTCAGACGTTCCTCCTTGTCCTCCAGTATTGGGATTTCAGTATCCCTAAGAATTGATTTTCGGGACATATTATCCATGATATATGTGAATCTTCTCAATTGATCTTTCGAATCCCCCAATGATGCATCCAATTTAGCTATAATTGTATCCATAGATTTTGATTGATCTCTTATTGATCTTTCAAGTCTAGCCATGAATGCTTGTAATCTTTCCTCTAATGAATTTGGATTCTCTTGAAAAGGACTATAATGTCATGGCATATTTGTAGAATCAACAAAATTGTCATGATAAAAAAAATTGAGCGTTTTGATTGATGAAGGATCGGAAATCCTGCTTTTATGATAAAGCATTTGTCCTTCCACCTTTTGTCAGATTATAGTATTTAAGATGTCGAACCTACATGGATTGGCTTTACTTATGCAATTTATTCATCCTGCACAATGGAAAAGTAAAGACACAGATAGTTGAGTTGGATTATAACTAAAGAAACTAATTAAAGTAATAAAAATAAGTGATCAAGAAATCAAGGATGGAAAAGTGGGGCAGGTTAGAGTGCTTCATAGTGTGGGTTCAATTGACTTGTTTCTGTCCAATGCAATTGTACATCATTTCCTCGGCAGTACTGCAGATTACTGTCGTGGCAGCAACGATACTTGTTCGCCGCGGCAATCCTTTGCTCGTGGGTGGACTTTACCAAAGTTCGGTAAAGTGTCCTTGAATGAGTCCGCTTATCCCTAAGTCAAAGTACTATTGATGACTAGTCCTTGATGATACCTCCCGGCGTGAATCAATTATACTCACCAACCAATCTCACACTTCTTTTAGCCGCTGAAACTCTTAACCTATCCCTAGGCCGAGTTAGTATTTCGTGATTGAAACACCGTACTTATCCCTTTCGTGAATCTAACTCTCCCGAGTCTAGATAAATGGATTACTCACAAACTTCTCTCCCGATCTTGAATGCAAGAACAAAGAATGGCAAAGGATAAGCAAACTTTGATATTTTATTGCATTGAAACTAAAAATCAAAGTACAATTTTCTTCCACAACTACTCCACAAACTAACCTAAACCCCGAGGGGACGATGGAGGAGTTTAAGGTTTTTCTATGAACACTTGATTTTCGAGATATCCTCCTCTCTACATAGGCTATGGTTTATATAGGCTTGGCCTAGGGCAAACCTTTCCAAAGTAGGAATACAAGTTGGAGTAAAACACAAGTTAAGTACATAAATAAAAGATATTTATTTTATTTCCTAGTTTATTCCTATAAGGATTATTTTCCCGTGTGGCCTTTGACCTTGACTTTCCGTGTGTTCCTCAGCTCCGATTTCTATGCCTCTTGTCTTAAAACGTCCACCTTATTTTTCTCTTCAGATCGCCTATCATATCGACATTTATGTTCCAGGTGCTGTCGCGGCCTCCGGTGCTACTGCAGCCTTCAAGTGTTGCCGATGCGGGTACTAATCTGCATTCCAGTTTTGATTTCCAGCATCCATCATGCTATCTGGCATTACCTATGTGGTAGTTTCCTGTCTAAGAGAAGAAACCATTAACCGTACCTGTTTTATGCCAAATAATAGATAAATTCATGAATTAAGTATTGGGATGCTGAAATATGGAAATAAGCAGAATTATCTAATATTGCCATTAAATCTGTCCTTTATTAGCAATAATCGAGTGGGAAATCGGTATAAAGAATATGACTTTTAGGCACTCATCACACCCCCAAACTCGAACTGTTGCTTGTCCTCAAGCAATGCAAAAGATAGATTTTTAAGTAAAGAATTTTAAATTAATATATCGTCCTGCCTGCCGTGGCAGAATTCCTTTCTTGACTCGGCCTCTTCTAGGTTATAGGAATTCCTCGGAACTAGACTATAAGTCTTGGTGAGTGTGTGCGTAGCTGTGTCAAAGTTGATTCTCTAAGTTCTAATCCTTTTTCTAGCTCAAGACTTCCGACTAAGATTTTTTTTCAATTATTTTTCTTTCCTTTTCCCTGTTTGGTATATAAATATATATTGCTATATACTTATACTGCTTGAGCCAGTTTTCGGTCACCTCAAGTGTTAACTACTCTTACTAGAGCCAATTTCGGGCACCTCTAGTAAGTGGGAAAAAGGTTGAGCCCTAGAGCCAGTGATGGGCACCTCTAAGAACTATACTAGAGTCGGTGATAGGCACCTCTAGTTAAAATCTAAGCCTAAGTCCTTATTGCTTTTCAAAGAAAAGAACTTGTAAAATCAACTAAGACTAGCAGTGTTTATGTGATTTCAGACTCATAGTCTAATCCTAAGTACTAATCCTAAGAGACCTTTCTGATTTCAAGTCTAGTGAATGGTGCATACTGCTGCGGCGACTGGAGAACATATTGTTGTCGAGGCAGTTTCAATAAAATTCAACAGACTTAAAAAAATTTTAAAAAAATTTGCATAAAATTGTAATTGCTGTAAAGACAGAAATTAAGGCAGTAGTAGGATAATCTGAATAATTTCCATGCATGACAGATATTTTTATAAGGCAGAAAATAGGATCAATACTAACCTTGATATTTTATTGCATTGAAACTAGAAAGCAAATAATAGATAAATTCATGAATTAAGTATTGGGATGCTAAAATATGGAAATAAGCAGAATTATCCAATATTGCCATTAAATATGTCCTTTATTAGCAATAATCGAGTGGGAAATTGGTATAAAGAATAGGACTTTTAGGCACTCATCATTGATCATACCATGAAGGATTTTGTTGTTGATTCCATCTAAGGTCCTCCATGTGGCCATATGTTCTAACATTATACGGGAAATTATTAAACGAATGATTTTATACACAATAAGAACAAAAAATTGTCGTGGCATGAACTAGTTGGGCTTCTCTTGGTTGGTATAGGTAATCATCATTTAATCTAAAAAATTCTTGATTTACTTGATTCTTATCTTTCAACATCAACTCCCGAATAGATTTCTTTCTATCGTTCTGCATCTCGGCCCAAAAAATTTGTTCGGTTGTTTTTGGTTGGTATAGGTAATCATCGGTTAATGTAAAAAAAATCTTGATTTGATCGATTCCTATCTTCCAACATTAACTCTCAAATAGATTTCTTTCTTTCTCTTTGCATCTTGAAACTCCTTCAACTTGAAACACGCCTATAATTTAAAAAAAAAAGGAAGAAAGAAAATAGGTTAGTAAAAATAAAGATAAAAATGCAATAACAAAAACAACTAACACCAATTGTTAATCCCCGGAAACGACGCCAAAAACTTGTTGCGTGATTTTAGTGCAACGCAAACGGTGCAAGTGTACACGTCGCAAGTAATAATATAGATTAGATATCGTCTCCACAAGGATTGGTTTGGGTCACTTTGCTTAAGTTATCACACTATGAAATAAAGACAAAAGTGGTTTATAGAAATGAATAAAATAATAAAACAAGCAAATAAAATAAATTGGAGTAATCGATAAGAAAGATTAGGCTAGGTTATCCTAAATTATAGAATGATGGACGAGTGAATTCTTCCTTGCAAGTGGGTGCTTGCACCACTCAATTGTTCTGGCAATTGGGCTTAATCAAATTGCCTAGTCGGTTCATCCGAATGCTTGCGCAATTGCAACTAAGGAAATTGCTCGTGCAATTTGAGCGACTATCCTTAAGGTTCGGCAAAGCATTCTTCAATGGTTCTTTTTATCCTTAATCTGAGACTCTTTTAATTGCACAACCTTTGATGATACATCCTTGCGTTAATCAAATGTGTACAACAACTATCTTGTGCTTCTATTAGCCGTTGAAATCCTACACTTATCCCTAAGCCGGATTAATTCTCATGCACTTGGATCGAACAATGCCTATTCGTTTCGTGAATCTAATTCTCCCGAATCTAGATAAATGGGTTGTTTATCGATGTCCTTTCCCAATTCTCTCGCAAACCAAATAAGCACCAAGAATAGGCAAACCTTGATTAAGAATACTCAACATGCTTAGATAGAATTCAAATGGAATCAAAACCATACAACAAAATAACCCAAGCCTACTTTAAGTTAGTTCATGGTTGGGTAAAATATCCAAAGAGTAAATCCTCTCATCACTCGAAATAACAAGGAGAAATACAATGAAAATCGGCAGCCTCTTTGCGTCAATCTCTCTCACAATCGCCTCCCTTTGCTAGTTGGACGACATCCTCTTTTTAATGGCTTTTTTTGGTTGACTTAGGTGATGGAATAAACTTGAATTGGAAATAATTAGAAAAGAATATTTACATTCTCATTTGATTCCAATAAAGTCTTTCCATCTTTGCTTTTATCTCCAACTCTTCCCATGTACTCTCTCATTGATCTTATCCTCACTAATTTCTTGCCCAAAGCATTATCATTTTCCACGAATATTAACCAAGACACAAAATAAATATGACAATTAAGAAAATTATGTAAATATGTATGAATGGCTAATAATATAATTAATAATATGCTTAAGTCTAACAATAATATAAATAAAAAAGATAATAAAAACAATACTTTTGAACACTCATCAGCGTCATGTTAAGTAGACAAGGAGGCGTTGAAGCTGAATTCAGTAAAACGGGATTGTTTGAATGATTTCTGCAAAACACGCCGAATCCTTCTGATCGTAAGTACCACCATATTCCATTATCCAAGCTTGAGCATATACAAAATCAACACAAATAATGCATGCAATTGCCAATCAGTCATTCATTTCACCAAATTGCCTAGGCTAGAGTGGCTACTTAGAAATTTTACTATTATTTCTCATGTTCTGACCCCCTTCTTTCATTTTGTTTTCATTTCAGGTTAATGTGAGAAGTTGAAGAAGTTTGATTATTTGGCTTCCTGGTTTGTATACTATATGTATGGTGATTGTCATGTATATCATTGGATGTTCTTGGTTTGTGTATTTGTTCTTATGTGTTTCTTTATTAGTAGTAGTAGTATCGTCCTAGTTCGAATTGAAAATTCTGAATTCCATTACTCGAATTTAGCTCTTTTAAGTGGAATTCGACTCGATCAAGTCTTCGAAACAACTGAAATCAAATATTAGATAATCGAATTCCAGTTACTCGGTTTTTCGATATCTAAGTGGAGTTTGAATATTTTTCTAATCTGAAACTCAAACATTGATTTTCTAAAATTCATTTGACTTTTGTATGTACATATTCTGCAGATATCAGATATCAGTCATCAAGTCTTTCTCATTAACTGTTGAACTCTTGATTCCTATCTTCAAAGACAAATTTATGTTCTTCAATGGAGTTGATCCCTTCTTTAAACTGTGTTTAAAAGGAAAATATGCGCAATGGCTTCTCCAACAAGCCGCCATTTTCAATCAGTTGAGCTCAGACATTTCATCTATGCAACTTGTTTTGTCTATTCATCTTCAATACTAGTCTGAAAGCTCTCGCTGTTGAGGCACACTTCGTCCTGATACCCTTCAAGATGTTTTTGCAGTTCACCCGCCATTGCTGTCGATCTTCAACAGAGATCCTTAATGGTGATTATTATTATTATTATTATTATTACTTTTGGATGATGATCTCAAGAACTCGGCCACCAGCTTCGAAAACGAAGAACCACTGTCCTCCAGTAATTTCCCAGGCTTATCGTACTCTGCAACTTGCCCTGGCATCAAGCAATAAATTTGTCTCAATCAGCTTAAACCAATGCTAAACAAAAATCAAATGGGGAATCGAATCAGTCAAATATCCGGTTCTCAATTCAAGCAATCCAGTTTGATATTTTCTATCTTTTTATGTTTAAACATCTATTTCTATGGTGTCCTGACAGAACAAGCCACCGGTTTTCGATCTAACTGATTGATCAAGTTGGTTCATTATTCACCGGCTAAAGCCATTTTTCAAGAGCAATGCTTTACTTTAAACATGATCTAAAACATTACACATGTAAGTAAGCAAGTACGATCTTACCTTTGTCAAGGACAAGAACTAAGTCATTGTCGATAACAGTCGGTATCCTATGTGCCACAGTGATGACAGTACATCTGCTTGTCTCTTGTCTTATTGTCTCCTGAATCACATTATCCGTTGCTGTATCAATGGAAGCTGTTGCCTCATCCAACACTAAGATTCTCCTTTTCTTTAGAAGAACCCTTGCCAGGCAAACAAGTTGCCTTTGTCCAACACTCCAATTCTCTCCATCTTCAGCCACTGCACAAATAATAACGTTTATTCGGACACTTCATTTTTCTTTAAATAATTTTGTCAGATACTCATTTCAGACACATATCGAACAAAGGTATGGAACTGTAACCCTTCAATGACATTTTAAATACATGGAATAACTTGGATAAGAAAAATAGAATACCAAGTAACACAAGTATCAACTGCATTGAAAATTATATCAAATGAAGTATAATTCATTTGTGAAATTACTAGACTTTTATACCTGGAGCATCGAGAAGCCTTTGATCCTGCCTCACCATGTTGGCAAGGTGACACTTGTTAAGGACCTGTCATGAGTTTATTTAGGTGAAACCGCAAAAATCAAGAAGAAAACTGAGCTTAGCTTAGTTGGTTTAATCAATCATCATGGTTTTCAGCATGTTCGGGATTTGAATCACAGAATCTGCAATCATTTTCTCTCTCTATATTTCCAGAGAAACCAGGATTTAACATTTTACCTCCCAGATTTCTTGATCTGTATGCTGCTGCAAAGGATCCAAATTGGATCTTATGGTTCCTTGAAACAATGTTGGATCTTGTGGGATTATCCCCAATCTAGACCTCAAATCCTGCAATCCAATGGTGGAAATATCAACTCCATCAATGACGATCCTTCCACCTGAAGGCTCCACCACCCTGAAGAGAGCCTGAATCAAAGTGGACTTTCCGCTCCCTGTTCTTCCAACAACTCCAATCTTCATTTCTCCAGGGAAAGTGCAAGTTATACCTTTAAGAACCACAGGGAGAGTAGGTTTGTATTGTACTTGCAGGTTTTCAAGTACAATTGTTCCTTCTGTAGGCCACTCGGGTTTAGGCCTACGATCTTTGATCACTAAAGGAGCTTCGCTAGATATGTTTGTGAATTGAAGGATTCTCTCAACTGATATCATTTTGTTTTCGACGTTGCATAAGTTCCATATCACCCATGCCTGCAGTACATTCAAGTTCAAACCATATGTTGCTGCCAATCCTGCCATGCCTGATATACACAAAAATTAAATATGCTATTCAGCATGAAGAAACTTTGCGGGGAAAAAAATCAACTAATAAGGCAGTACAAAAGGACTTACTCGGGTCGATAGCAGACCTCGGCAAGCTCACCAGGATGATCAACACCAAGAAGAAGACAAAGTTGAAAAGAAAGTTGATTCTAACACATAGCCATTCCATAGTGCCAGAGTTATGGAATGCTACACGAGAATAATCGTCAATTAAGCTCAGGTTTTTCTCCATGAACCTGTCTTCCTGGTTGAAACATCGAATTGTTCCGGACCCTGAGATGGATTCCGAGAAATGGTGCAAGATTGGAGCCTTTCTAATTCCAACCATCCTAGCTAGCTCCCTAACCGTTGTTATATAGTAGGTCTGCACATAAATTAGGGTATTTAAAGAGTTTGAAACCTCATGAAGACGTGAAAGTAAAATAAAACTTCTACATATAAGTAATGATGGTTATATTAGCATTGTCTTTTATAATTTCATCGAAATATTTTGTGTATATTGTGTGAGAAGATATGAACGTAGACAGATTGCTTCTTACCTGATACCAGAAGGAGATTCCGAGGATTGCGACGAATAGAAGGAAGATCTGCCAAGCAACATGGGACATAAGGATAATGATGCTGAATAACTGAATAAGAGCAAATGCGAGTCCGGCTAATCTGTAAGGAATATCGGTGTCTAAAGTGCTTTGATCTGTAGAAGACTGTAATAACAAGAAAGAGAGAACTTCATTTTGATTAATGAACTAATTAGGCAATATTATGAACTTTGTTGCAGACAAGAAACTTACTCTGTTGAGGATTCGGCTTGAGGGTGTTGAATCAAAGAACAAAATGGGTGCTCGGAAAACCGATGTTATCATTCCAAGGAAGAGTCGTTGAGCTGTTTCGATTGCAATAGTTGCCAGAAAAACTGCCCTTCCTAGTATGAAGATGGAGCTTCCACCAGACAGCATAACAAATATGCCTATTAACTGTTCTCTGGATACCTTGTGATTTTCCTCAGTGGCCCAAGCAATCCAGTAATTGCTTCCAATTTGTAGTCCCTGAAAGAAAACTTGACATAGGAGGATGATCGGAACAAGAGCTCCCTTATAAGCTGCAGTGACAAAGGTTGAGTAAACAGTCCCTTTGACACGGCCAGTTTCCGTTTCTTCTTCTTGACTCTGATTGAAGAGCTTGCCATAGCAGATGGGATCTCCATATTTTTCTTCTATGACTTCAATTTGATTAATCTGACAGGGTCTGGAAGTCAAGGAATCATCATCTTGGGGCGGGTTCACTTGGTCCAGTGATTTCCTATGAGCATTCATTTGCCTAACAAGTTCACCATCAGAATCAGCAATCAACTCCTCATATTTTCCGGACTGGACAATGAGACCATCTTTCATCACCTACAAGAACACATGAAAACGGTAAAACGATAGACTACAACAATTGGTTCTTAGTAGTTTATCAGTATGAAACAGTGATCCGTAGGAACTTACGAGAACAAGGTCTGCGGCATCTAGAAATTCCAATTGGTGTGTAGCATAAATGACAGTCTTCTGAGACAACAATCCCTTCAGACATTTCTGCAAAAAAGTTATTACACATGAGGCAACTTCATGTAAGAGAAATTTAAAAGAGAGCTAAGTTTTTTATTACATTGAACAAATGTGTTCCGGTATGAGCATCAACTGCACTGAAAGGGTCATCTAGGATATAAATATCAGAATCACTGTAAACTGCCCTAGCCAACTGAATCCTCTGCTTTTGGCCTCCACTTAAGTTCATTCCCCGTTCTCCGATGATACTCATATCTTTGTTATCCCACATCTCAATATCTTGGTTCAAGGCACATGCCTCGAGAACGTGCTCATAGAAAGCATTATCCATCTCATTCCCGAATAATATGTTCTCTCTGATAGTGCCTGTTTGAACCCAAGATCTCTGAGGAACGTAAGCCTTTTTCCCGTAAACCTTAATAACTGCACCAGAAATCCGAGGGATCTCACCTAGTATACTGCAAAGTAGGCTTGATTTACCCGAGCCTACTGAGCCACAAATAGCTATCTTATAGCCTTTAATTATTTTCATCTTCTCTTTGATTTTGATGGTTGGGTTTTTTAAGCTTTGGCTACTTGTGTCCCAAGCATATTCCCCTGCTTCAATTTCTATTGCAACGTCAGATTCCTTTGGAGCACAACCAGTTATGAACTTCCATTGATCTTCTTCTCCAAGGAACTCTTGAATTCGATCAAGCGAGACTTTTGTCTGAGCAATCATGGAAATGAGCTCAGGAAGGTTGTATATTGGTTCTTGTAGAATCCGAAAAGTTGCCAGAGCTGAAAGGACTGTTCCTGATGTTAATGGTGTTTTTAAGAAAATGCAAACACCAAATGTGATGACTGAAACGAGAGTCGGTGATGCCCAAAACAGAAATGCAACAGCTGAGCATGTATATAGATACTTCTTAAGCCAGTTTCTCTCTGTCTCCCTAAGTTGAAGAATCTTTTTCAAGAAAGTGGGATCCCATGAATGAAGTTTCAAGACTCTCATGCTCTTTAGAGTCTCTGAAGTTGCCTTTATTCTCGAATCCTTAGCTTCCATGATCTTGGAGTGAAGTCTCTCTTGCCTATTGGCCAACGGAGTGTTACTTACCATCACCAAGATCGTAGCAAATACGGCAGCAACGGAAGGAGCTGCACCGAGATTCATGTAAAGTATTACCAAGGCTAGAAAGACTTGGATTGGTAGCAACCAAACTCCATGAACGTACCAGAAAAAGTCTCCAATTCTCTCCGCATCCACATTTATAAGATTTATGATTTTACCATTGCTTGGACCAACAAACTTAGTTGACAAAGACTTTTTATAAATCAATACCGTGAGAGCCGCACGAACCCTTATTCCAGTCCTCTGAGCACCAAAGTACCACAGGCGTTGAGTCAGTGATTCTGCGGTCTTTGAAAAGAAGAAGATAAATGCAAGAACCAGACCATTTTTGTAGCCTGAACCATCATTCTTTTGTGTTAAGAAATTCACAAAGCTGCTAATAAGAAAGGGTCCGATGTAGGAGGCAATTGTATTAAGCCCTGAACAAAAACAAAAAGAAAGGGTAAATATAAGCATTATAATATGTTGCATAGAAGTGTCTGCAAATATATACAATGAATTGAGAAAAGAAATACCTGCAAAAACCGCATTTACAGCCAGCGATTTCCATACGGTACCAGCTATTGCTTTTGGCAATGAAGTGACCTGCATTTTCTGTTTTCTAAGTGATTCTTCCAGCAAAAGTGAAGCATTTTCTGCAGTTTCGGATTCCGGAACTGTGGGAATATGGTGTAACTCGAGTTTCTCGGTTCGACCCTTTTCAAAGAGGGGGTTTAACCATTGAAATGTGAGTTGGCTCCAGATGCTAGCATTACTGAAATTACCATCATCTCTAGAGGAACTTCCATCCTCCTTGGGAAGCAATAAGGGACATTCTAGCTCACTGCTCTTGCCAATCGCAAGAGGAAAACAGCAGCAAAGAAAAAGCAACAAAGGCAAGGAAGCAACATCGACAACGTCGGCTTCAGGTAAAGAATAAGGCAGATCTCCGAATCCCAAGCGGTGAATAACATAAACAGCAACCGAAAACGAAACAAAGATGCAAGAAAACACCCACCAAAGAATCAAAACTAAAGGAGGCCATGTTTTAGGCCCCTTAAAAGCTTTGTTTTTCGAATAGATTGTAACTAAACTCGCTAGAAACCAAGTGATGGCTGAGGAAACAGATTTGGTAGGGACAATTACATGATTCCAATAACTATATAACCCAAAACCCAGGTGTAAAATAAAGATTATAATATTGGACACAACAATTACACCATTAAAAACTCTCACTTGTCTCCCTAATGTTGCACCTTTGACATCATCACCATCATTACAATCACAATCCTGTCCATATCTCCTACGTTTCAATACGTCTATGGTAATCCATGTTAGCAAAGCAATGGCAAATGGTGCACTTACAAATTCTGAAGCAACCTCCATTAATAAAGCTTGAAAACAATACTATAATCCCACTTCCCAGTTCCCACCCACCCAAAATCAAAAACCAATGTTTAATCTGCCAAAAACCCAATGCTTCTATCAGTGCACAGATAAAAAACAAAAACTGAAACCGAGGAAATGAATCACTCACAAACATTCACTCATGGCATCGAGCAATGGTGTTTCCGTGTGGATTTGAAGAAATGAAAAACGCAGCAATGGGGGAAAAAGGTGTCTTGGAATCAATGGAACGTGGCTGGCGATGACGAGGCTTTCTAGTGCTTTACATATATAGTGGATTTCCTTGTCTCAATGTGCATTAAAAAGGAAGGGGTGGCCAAATAACAACAGTCACCATCTCGGCGTCGGAATCTTCCCCATAATCCAACTATCTTTCTTAATATAAAAATTAGGTTATAATGAAACGAACTATTAAAAAAATATATCATTAAAAATATAAGATACAAAAAATTAAAAATATAAAATTGATTTTAAATTGTCTGAATTTGTTCGTGCCTTGAGGCTATTTTAGTATTTGACAGCGAATCTTTTCCTTGAGAGCAGTCCAAAATATTTAATTATTAAAAATATTTTCATTAAAAAATAAATTATTTTTCATAAAATATACAAAATATTTATAATTATCCTAAAGTGTTTTTAACTTATGTCTTGTTTTATGTCAACTGAAGTTTGTCCTTTTGTTGACTAAGGATGACTTCAAGTCTGTCGACATTTTCACACCCTTCTTACCTACTCCTTTCAAGGTTCTCTCAATGGACGAATCTTGCATGTAGGGAGATAAATAAAGGAAAAATTTAGTATTATTATTAGAGATAAGTATGGGTCAGGTTAGGTTGAGTTTTTGACCTTATTCGAACTCAACATGAAAATAAATATCTTAAATCTGATTTGATCCGACCTAATTTTTTTTAAAAAAAAAATTGATCCGACTTAAAAATAAATGTCTTAAACTCGGCCTTGACTTATAGGGAAGAAATTAATTTTAGGGATCTAATTGTAAAAATGATTTTAGAGGCCTTAATTATAAAAAATTAAGGATTAAAATTTAAATAAAAAATTAATTTTTAAGGACCTAATTATAAATATATATATATATATAAAAGAATATTATTATAAATATCGCTAAAAAATTTAAAGAAAAAAATCATACAATTAATTTTAGATCATATCAGATATTTTTTATTATAAACTCGACCCAAATCTAATTTTTTAAAAAGAAATCTAATCTAATCATATCAAATTAGGTCAAAATTTAATCGAATCTAATAAAATATCCATCCCAAAAGTGTACCTTTTTATTTTAAAAAAAATAAATAACTAATTTAATTATATATAAAAAAAAATATTTCATGTATCAATACATATTTTTATAAATCGTCAGTAAATTAGATAATAACATAACATTAAATATAAATTTTATAATTATAAGAAATAATTTATTACACTCATGAAACATTAACTATTAATATTATATATATTAGTAGTAACGGAATTTAAAGACATGAGAAGGATTGTGCCTCAAATTTATATTATTTTTCTAATTCATGTTAATTTTATAATTCATATTAATTTTAAAATAAAAATAATTTATTTTTTTCGATTGTCTAATCCTAATTCCGTTACTATATATTTTGAAACTTTATTAGTCTGCCATTTTTGAATTAAAAACGTGTTTGAAAAATCTTTCAATTTCTTTTTACAAACTTTAATAGCAATATAGCATTAGCCTACCATTTTTGAATACATTGTAAATGGTCACATTATATTCTCACACTTTACCATGAACTTTCCTCTTGTTAGCCATCAATATATATATATATATATATATTAAAATGGTATATGTACATTAAGGACAAGTAGGGATGGGTACAGAACCCGAAATCGATGGGTTTCAATCCTACATAATACGATCGGGTCAGATTTTTTGATAGAAAATTTGGGTTTGGGTCGGGGTTTTAAGGGTAGTTTCGGGTCGAGTCGAGTTCGGATTTAAGGTGAAAAATCTGATTCGACTCGAAATTAATAGTGTAATTTTTTTCATATATTTTTATGATATTTGCAATAATGATTCCTCATTGTATTTTTTTATAATTAGGTCACTAAAATTTTATTTTTAAAAATTAGATCACTAAAATCTATTTTTTCAATTAATCTCTAAGATTAAGAAAAAATAATAACTCAGGTCAGGTCGGACAAGTTTTGAAACTTAAAAATCGAGTCGAGTTAGTTTTGATTAGTTGATAGTTGATTTGATTCGTGGATTATATATGATAAAATTAACGGATAATTGATAATTTTATTATATAAACAAGTAAAATGACATATAAAAACATAGGTATGTTTGATATTTTTTTAAATAGTTTATTAGTTATTAATATTTTGTATCTATTAATATTAATTAAATTATTGAATATAATTTTTAAAACAACATTAATTATTAAGAATATTTGAAGATCAATATATAATTTGTTATCTATATAATTTTTTAATATAATCTAATTAATTATTAAATTTAAATACAAATTTTAAATATGAGAAAATAAAAGATATTAATGTACAAATAACACACTATAAATATATAAATATATGAGTGAAAATTAAAATAGAAAAGGTTAAATTTAAGTTATTTAGATATTTTTATAATTTTTAGGGATAAAATAATTTTTTAAAACTCTAATCTCAAAACATCTAATTTTAAATTTTTTTAATAACATCTTTTTAAAAATTAAAATTTTTAACTTAATTCGTTATTTTTTAAATATTTAAATTAATAAATTTAATCGATTAAATCTCTAATTTTAACTCAAACCTTTCATTTTTAACACAAATTATTATTTATCAAACATGATCATAGTGTCATGACTAGCAAAAAGTTTAAAAACATTGAATATTTGAAAAGGTAAATCAATAAGGATAAAATATCATTATATATCACCATAAATAAATAAAATTTAAGGTTAGGAGTGAGTATTCGATCGAATTAAATAAAAATTTAGAGTTATTTGAGTTGACGAGTTTAATTTTATCATTTGAACTTTTACTAAAAAATTGAAATCGAATTGAGTTAAAAAAATTTGAATTGAGTCGAATCGAACCGAGTTTTTGAGTTCTTATAAAAAAATTAATTATAATTATATATTATGTTATAGTATGATTTGATTGTAATTTAAACGACTTTCATTAATTATATAAGATATGTATATACATTTCTTTATATTTTTACATGTGTTAACATTTCTTTTATATTTTTACATATATATCATAAAAATTCGAGGGATTTATCTGGAACTTAAAAATAAATTCTCTAATTACTAAAAAATTTAAATTTTTCAAGTTACTCGAATTTTTATTTTACAATTCAAACTTTATTTGAAATTTTTTTGAGTTGAGTCGAGTAAAGACGAGTTTAGTATTTTAATCTCGAATCGAGTTGAGTTATTCAATTTTTAGAGTCAAATTGAGTTTTGTTCACCCCTACTCATGGCTTCGTCCGACTAATTCGATCGATTTATATCGTACATCTAATTTTAATATGTAAATTTTTAAATATTTTTATATAAACATCTTAAATTCAAGATATACTTAAATGATATCAAATTGTTTATCATTTAAATCAATTTAGTAAAGATAATATTATTTTACCGATTACTACAATTAATTATAGAAAAGTTCAAATCATGGATGGATTAATCTTAATTAAAAATTATTATTTTCTTAATTAACTTTATAATATTTAATATAAATTAATTGATCAATAAATTAAACATCGATGATAATAATAATAATAATAATAATAATAATAATAATAAAACAATATTTATTCATTTACTCTTTAAAAAGGCACCCAAGCATAGATTCCTGACGACCACTAGGACTCGTACAGCGCATGCTTGTGGGGACAATTCGCCTTTACATTTTTATCAACGAATCAAAGATATCTTTTCACTTCATCAAATGAATTCTCAGCCGTTCGATCACAGTAAAGACTGGGGGACCACAATCAGATGCATCAATTTTCATTTTGATTGTGTATGATCGGTCACTATCACTAGGCTCAATCTAGTTCTCAATCAAACAGTTAATATGATTATAATAAAAATATATAAATATTTTAAACATTCAAAAATTATAATATTTTAAATATAATTATAATTCGAACTATAATTTTCATAATGATAATTTGATAATTATAAGATTTGGATTTAAAATCTTATTAAACATCGAATCTTTTATCACTTAATATAACATGCATTAAAAAAACGTTAATTTGTGAAATTTATATTTACTATGTTAATAATCTATAAATTCATATATTGTAAAGTAACTATAAGATATCACATATTAAAGTACTTATTTTAATTATTTTTTAAAATATACTAACGAATCGATAATATGTCGCGATATATGGATAGACTCAAAGTTTTATATAAAGGTGTAAACTATTAACTTACAATAGAAATACAAGAGTACAAAATTATAAGATTTTAAGGGTATATAATTGAATTATCAGTAAAAAATATAAAAATATAGAAAAAATATAAAAAAAATAAATAAATTTTAGAAGGTGTGATTATCCCTAACACCTCCTAAATTGGTTCCTGTGTCGCGATATAATTCATTAATAATGTTTTAACTCACATTAGATCATAACATCAAATATAAACTAATCATAAGATAACAAGTTGATTTAGAGGATAAAGCATTAGATCTTTTAAACAATGTCGTGACTTCAAATCATAAATCATAACATTGTGAATATAATAATATATTTATTCTAACAACAACGAGTTGATCTAATAGAATGAAACACTAGATTTTTTACGTAAGGTCAAAATTTCAAATTATAATACTGTGAATGTAATAATACATTTATCCTATCAGCGAGTTGGTCTAATAGGACGAGACATTAAATCTCTTAAATAATTTCAGAACTTCGAATCATGACGTTGTGAATATAATAATATATTTATCAGGGTAAGACACTAAAACTCTTAAATAGGGTAAGTCTTTGAATCATGACATTTTAAATAAAATAAATTAAATAAAAAATATCATATTTATGATAACTTTTTATAATATCCGATTAAATTTATCGATTAATAAATTAAATACAAATAAATAAATAAAAATCCACACTTAATTCTATAATCTAGACCTTGTAGCTGTCCCTAGAGTTAGTTGCTGTGAGACTGGCACACATTTTGTTATGGAGGAAGGAATCCAGCACGTGTTGTACAAGGAAAGGGAATGTGGAGTCATGTGCATATTCGTGGTTACCACGTGCTTTAAATGATTAATAGCTGTATTTTTAAATTTAATTTATCCAAATGGAATATTTGTCTCTTTTTGTTGTTGGTTAGATTAAGGAATTTATTATATGGACTCAGATTTTTGTAGATATTAGTTTCGCAAATACTTATTATTTGAATTTGCGAATAATGGAGTTAAAATCTTTTTAAAGATAAATCTCATAAATTAAAATAGAAGTAAAATTTTATATATAAGATAAAAACTCGTAAAAAATTATATAAAAATTTAAAGATAAAAAATATCAAATTATCGTCACTAAATCATATAAAATTTTAAAAAATTTAAAAATTATCGTCACAAAATATAATTAATATATAGGATGAGTCTAGAATGGGCGTCGAACACCGCTGAACATTGTTAATGTTGAACACTGCTGAATATTATTAAATTAATTTATAAAGAATAAAAATCTGAAGGACTAATCATACAATTATTAATTATATGTTGAGTTTATCACTCTTTTATTAATCATACATATTAAGTCCTTGAGATTTTAAATTTTTATTAATTAATTTAATGGTGTTCAACAATGTTTAACATTAATGGTGTTCAGCAGTGTTCGACGTCCGTTATAAAATTTTCCTAATATATATTAATAATTTAAGACTAAAATTAGAATTAGGGGTGAGTATTCGATCGAGTTGAGTCGAGTCGAGTCAAAAAATTTCGAGTTAATCGAGTTGACGAGTCATATTTTACAACTCAAACTTTATTTGAAATTTTTTCGGTTCGAGTCGAGTTTAAGAAATTCAAGTCGAATCGAGTCGAGTTTTTATAAATATTTAATTGTAATTATTTATCATGTTATAGTATGATTTGATTCCAATTTAAACGACTTTCTCTAATCATATAAGATATGCATATATATTTTTTCATATGTAGCAATATTTCTTTATATTTTTATATATCAATGTATATATATCATAAAACTTGAAAGATTCGTTTCAAACTTAAAAATTAATCCTTTAATTATTAAAAATTTCGAGTTATTCGAGTTTTCATTTTACAACTCAAACTTTATTTGAAATTTTTTCGAGTCGAGTCGAGTTTATAAAATTTCGAGTCGAGTATTTTCGCCTCGAGTCGAGTCGGGTTATTCGGTTTTTTCGAATCGAGTCGAGTTTTGCTCACCCCTAATTAGAATGTTCAAAAGTTTGAATATCAATTTAAAATAAGAGTCATAGTTTAGAATAGAACTAGAACATTTAAAATTTTCGGATAATTTAAAAAAAATTATAATTTATATATAAAATTAAAATATTTAAAAATTTAAAAAATAATTTAAAAATACATGATACAATTATCCCAAATAATTTAATCTAATCATTTTGTTACCCACTTATCCATTAGATAGATTCTATTTTTCTTAATTAGTTCTTTATTGATCACTTTACGATCCAAAAAAGAGGGGAAAAAAACATTTTTCCATACCCATTTTTTTTCTTCATATTTTTAATAATACTTTGTTTGATTTTATTAAAGATAAAAGTTTTTGTACATGTGCCTTATCGAAAATAGAGAGAATAAATACTTAAAGTAGATAAGTTGGTTCACTTCTTTTATATACTTTTTTTTTATAAAATAATTAAATTAACTAAAGTATCATAAATGTTGTAACACGACAAACATTGATCCCTGTGCAAGGACAATACGTTGAAATTTATTACAATACTACTACAATGGTCAGTCTAAACAATTAGATAGGATATTAGGACAAAAACAACACAATTAGAGACGTTAATGAGGATATTTATGTCTTAGTCATGGATTACCTCGAATCATTACCACGTGAAAGATCTTTTATAGTAATATATTTTTATATATTTTAATATTCGTATATTATATAAATTTTGAGATGTTCATGCACTCGTATAGTATGTATATTATTTCGATGTATCATGTTTTTAAGGTTTAAATTTATAAGTTTTTGTTATTTTAAAGAACGATAAGAGGATAAACTATACTATGATTTTCTGGGACGAAGTTAAATAAGGGTGAGGAAGGATAATTTATCTCCCACACTTTTAATCATTTATATTTCGTCACTAACCTCAAATTCGTGTTCTGTTTTTGATGATCCTTTTTAATACACTATCAAATCACTCAAATAATAATTTTTAAAAATTATTATTTGAGTGATTTGATATAAAAAATATAAATAAAGATTCATTAGTAAAAAAATAACATAGAAAATAAAATATATAATTTTTATTTATTAAGACCACAACTGATGTAATAAAAAAATCATAATATAAATTTATGATAAGAGAAATATGATATCCCTACATTAACAATAATAAATGTTGATAGGGACGAAACTACGTAGGGGTGGGAAAGGTAATCGCTTTCACTCTCGAATAATTTTTTTATTCTCTTATTTAAATTTTTAAAAAATTTGATTTATTTATAAATCTGTCCTCACTATCTAACATTTATGTTTTGCTCCAAAACCCTTAATGCCAACCTAATTATTGATATAACACATAGTTTATGGTATAATGACTACAAATTAATTTACACATTATCTATTATTTACAAAAGGGAAAGACCAATACAAGGTAGTGCTTATTTTAATAGGGACCAGAAGTATTTTAATATATTAATAATCCATATTATAAATTTTTTACCATATTTATATGTTCATATCGTTTTCCCGATCAAGAAAATCAACAAATTTCACGAGAAAATCGAGGATTTTTTTCATTACATGTTAACATAAATGAGGAAATGACTGAACACACAATGTCGACACATAAAACACATAATTGAACGGGAGAGAAGAAGACAATCCCGTGAAGCTATGATTCACACTCAACCAGGGAGAGGGAAGAGGACCACTAGGATGTCAAAACAACAGTAACTGATGGATGGAGAGACATAGATGAAATGAGGACCACTCGATGCATGACATCACTTTCACCCTAATCAAACATTTTCAAGGGAAACAAACAGATTGCATACAGGCAATGGATCAGAAATTCGCAAGCATCACTGTGATGAAACATGCAAGGATCAACACAAGACATGGGACATGTCTTGCTACATACCAAACACAAACAAAAAAAAACATATTTCATTCGGCAATGGTGGCCGGAAATCCACGTCTGCAGGTTCACAATTGCCACCTTATTTTTGACACCAGACACTCCCTTGACACCACCATAAACACAAATATGTCAATTGCGTGACAATGCCAAACATAAACACCAGATTATTTCATATTGGGCAATACATGCAGCACAAGTTCTTGGAACCGAATGTGACGAAACCTTCTGTCACCAGATTAAAAGGTAATGAATGACAAACATAGATACCATAATTTTTGTGTTGCTTTTGGGAAGCTTCGAATCATCACAAGCACGGAACCTTAGCCGTGAATAGAAAAAAGAAAATGTGGAATGTTTCAGTTTAGCCATGAAGATGAAGGCTGCCAACTTCAGGTAAACTGTATGGGTGGTTAAATCATCCTATCCGGCCTCTCGTGACACTTTGTGAGTTCTGGCTGACAGCAATCTGAGCAAAGGTACTCCAGACTAAACGTTTCCTCATACTCGCTATCATTTATGCACCGACCACACTGAAGACAACGTAATATGCAAAGACTGCATGCCCTGCATAACTGAGCTGTATGGTCTTTCCTCTGGCAGCCCTCTGCAGGACAATCGTAAAGAAGCATCATGTTCTGGCATCTTGGGCAAATTTCAATATCAATGGCACGATCATCTTCACTAGAGAGATACAGATTTCTCTGGTTATAAAAATGTGGTTTGTGAACTATCTGCTGAATCTGGTTGTATATTCCCAACAAGAACTTCAGTTCTTCAAAATGATTCACTGTCACGCCAAAAAGCCCACCGACCCTCAAATGCTTCACACCTTGTGTGCCCATAGACTTCAAAGCCTTTAGGATACTCAAAATACCATCGATACTTAGCCTTGTACATCCAGGTACACTCAGCTACAAGGAGAAAAGAGAACATATGAATCCAAATATAAACCTGTAGAAAGATATATTGAACTGTTTGTCTCAAAAAAAGTAAGACAGTTAAATTTCCCATCGAAAAATGCTTCAAAATACACTGATTCACATTACTGACCGATATTTTTTCATTAAAAAATGCAGGGTTTCAGTGCAATAAAAAGTAGCCATCGAAACAAATTTCCTATGTTTATGATAACAAGACATATAACCAAACAGAGGCTAAAACATTCAAATCTAACAAAGATGACAGCAACATGGATCAATTCAGCAAACGGATTGGATTTACTCATATATGTTGCTTGAGGAGAAAAAACAAATGCAAAATATCTCACCAGTAATCCTCCTTTCTACCTCTATTAAAAGGGAAACTATTTCTAGGTTCAGATATATTAAAATATGATGAGTCGCATGTTACGGATGTGTCTGGAGGCTTGTTATGTTTGTCTTTAGCTGAGTTCGCAAGTTTTATAAAAGCAATCTCAGACAAAGAACTAATTTCGGCACAATAAATCAAAATCAGAGACTAGATAACAGTATCACTCAGCCAAAATATAACAGTATGTCATATTACAAAATGAAAGCATCTTCAGTCATGTTCCAAATAATAAACTCCCCCACATGATATGGTTAACTTGGATGCAGACAAACAAGTTCAAGCAAAATGGCATGAATGAGTACACCAACAACTAGGTACACCAATACAATGCAAGATTAGAAACCGATACAAGAATCAAAATCTCAATGCAACAAGCTAACCTTGATTAGCTTTGGATTATTTTCAACCACGCGCATAAGGCCCTCATCACTAATCCTTTTGCAATCTACCAGGCTCAAGCATTGTAGGTTACCTTGAGCCCTATTAGTTATTTGTAAAAGAGCATCATCAGTAAGCTTCTCGTTTAGTGGCTGATCAATGTGAATACTCCTCCAAAGAAGAGGGTCATTCTGAACCATATTTCTTAGGGACGTGCAAACATTTTCAACCACTAAAAGATCCCACACACCCAGATAACCAAGGGCCAAAATCAGAGCTTCATGAGGAGCTTCTCCAGAAACTTGAGAACAAGCCTCACAATCCCGAAATTCTTCTTTTTCCAGGTCAACAGAAACCATATCTTCATTCCCAGAACGCAAAACTTTCCCCACATTACAATCTGATCCAAGGGCAGCAAAACCAGACACATCCCCTCCTTCGTGTACCTTGGAACACCCACCAAACTGACCAGAAGCACAACCTTTACTCTCAAACCCCATGCTTCCGGGGAATGTTCTGAACCACACGGCATTGTTCCGAATCACGTTCAATCCAGCAAACTGATAACTTCCATCACCAGTCCCCATCTGATCTCCAACATAGCGACCATAATCAAATTCCAAGGCCCCAAGCCAACCAGTAATTGCGTTGAAAGTAGTGCTTATATCCATTCCAAAAGGATCCGACGGCAAAAGGTCGACTATATCATTAGAAACAGACTCCTGAGGACCACATCGAGCATTGACCTTATCCCTTCCATAATCAAAGCAACCTTCAATTTCATGATTGGAACGACAAGGTTTCATACACCCATCTTTAGTCAAATTAGCAGGAAAGACCGGCCAATGGGAAAAATTCATCGCCATTTTATATATACAACCAATTATCCGACCTTCCCTTCCTCAATCACAAATTTAACCAAAACCCCTAAATATCATTTTTTTTTCAATGCAAAACCTAGAAACCTAGCTTCTTACTATTTCTCTCTTTTTGGGAGGGTTAGGGAAACAGCTAAAAAGAAATGAATTACAAAAAAAAAAAAAAACTCGATTCTGGATGACAAACTAAAACATCGCACCAAAAATTTCACAGAGTTTTTCTTCTTCTTAAGATCACCTAAATATCAATCCCTAAAAGGGGAAACACAAAAAAGGGCGGAATAATCAAACTTTTCTATCTATTCACACACAAAAAAAACAATCCAATTTCCTCATCAAATCTTTTATTCATGTATATTTTTAAATCCCTCAAAAACACTAAACCTAACCAAAACTAGGGTTAGCTATGAATCAAACAGGTCAAATAAACTTTCCTATTTTTTAAGAAAAAAGGGATCAAAGTGGAAGAACCTGGATTGAGAGATAATCAAATCCACATTAAGATTACAGATTACCAGGAAAAAAAACAAAAGATTCCCTAATTTCACTCCCGCGAAACGCAATCGACAGATATTTTTGCCAAATTCTCCAAATTTGGCAAAAGAGAAATCGCTTTTTCTTCGGATTGGTGGCGGTTGAGAAACCGGGAAACTCGAACCAACACAAACGATCAAGGATGAAAAGATTTGTTTTATTTTTATTTTTTTTTTCTGTGGAGAGAGGAGAATAAAAATAGAAATAAAAGAGAGATAAAGAGAGAAAAGGGCATGCTTTTTAGGAGAAAGGGGAAGGGAAATGGCCTAAATCGACACGTGTCATAAAAATAAAAAAATTATTTTATTTTATTTACATCTTATATCATAAATAAAATTCTAAATTATACTAATATTTTCATTTAAACATATTCTCTTAAATGGATATTTAAAGAATTTTTATTTTAAATTAATACATAAATTATATATATATATTTTTTAAATTGATACTAAAATTTACACTTTTTATTATTTTGATCCTAATTTAAAATAAATTAATAAATTTAATATTTTATATGTAAACTCTATCAAAAATATTTTTATTTTTATTATTATCTTAAATTATTTGTTTTTCTCTCGAGAATGTTACATAACGGTATAATAAAAATTCTAATAATAACTTGTTGTTTTATCGTAAAATGTAATTGTTCAATTGTTTCTTTAATCTTATATACTCACTTGATTTTAAAATATCATATTTTTTTTATTAAATTGATATAATTTTAAAATATTAAGGGTTAAATTTATTAAATTATTTTGAATTAGTATTAAATTGATAGAATATATAAATTTTTAAGATTAATTTATTAATATAAAATATCAAAAATTATGAATGAAATTAAAATTTAGGTATTAACTTAAGAGAAGAAATCTAATTCAGGTATAAATATATATTTAAACCTATTTAAATTATACTATATTTTTTATTTCAGTACTTAAATTATTTTTTATTAAAATAAACATTTGAACTATTTTTTTATTAATATCATATATTAATTTGTAGGAACTTAATAAAATATAAATATTAAATATTTATTTTGATAAAAATATATTTTAAGTATTTATTTTAATTAAAAAATATTATTTTAAATATTTAGATAAAAATAGAGATATTTCAGATATAAAACTTATTTAATCAATATTTTTTACATCTATTTTGATAAAAAAGTTATATACTTATATAATTAAAAAGTATATTTTAAATAATTTTTTAAAATATATTTTTAAATATCTAAATAAAAAACTAATATACTTTAATGCTTACGATATAAGCCGACAAAAAGCAAACAAAATTTTCCCAAACGACGTCGTTACCAGACACCGGTCGTTTATTTTTCTGGTTCTTGTTTTGGATTTGAAATTTTGACTAGGAAGAAAGAACTAAGAAGAAGAACGAGCAAACCAAGAAGGAAAAGTTTTGAAATTATTTATCGCTGTAAGTGTTTCACCAGCCCCGTTTGGCTTATGTTCTCTGCTATTTACATATTTATTATTTCAATTTCTCAACTTTTAATTCTGGGTTTTATTACATTCTTTCTTTAATTAAGACTGCCTTGATTGTTTCAATTCATCTTAGAGATAAATTGGAATGTTGGAGTGCCTGAAATTTGCTTTCTTTTTTAAATAAAAAAATAAAATTTGAACTTTCCTTGTGGAAGAACAGAGAAACAAGTGGTGATCTTCTCTTTTGAGTGAGTTTAAATTTCTGGGTTTTGCTTTTTTCAAGCATAATAGTTTGAATTTTTTGCAATTGGGTATTGTTCTTCTAGACAAGACTGTAGGGTTGATTTTCCGACAAGAGGCTTGAAGATGAACAAGGGTTTATGTTTTGGATGTTTGAGATTACATCTCTTGTTCTAGCAGTTTCATTTTGGTTATTGTTTATGTTAGGGGATTTTGGTTTCACTATGGGTACAGTCTTTAATTTATCCTTATGAATTATGATTTTTGGCTTATATTGAATGTAGATTTGGTTATCGCTGGATTGCTTATTAGTGATGAGAATTTTTAGGTGTTCAGGTAATTTTTCGGAATCTGCATTGTGGAATTAAGGGGAGTGAATCATGCTCAAACAGATTCTAAGTAAGCTTCCTCGGAAATCATCGACGACAGGTGATCATCGTGAACATGCTGGACCTATAGTACTTATTCTAGTGTTTCTGGTGGTGGCTTGAGGAGCAGTGATTTAGGGACGGGCAAGTCCGGGAATTTGAGTCTTCCATCTTTCACCGTACCTACCTAATTCTACTACTGATGTTGGATGGAAAGCTGCAAATTCGAAGCCGAATGGGAACCATGTTGTCTCTTCTTATGAAGCATTGCCTGCTTTCAAAGATGTTCCGGCTTCTGAGAGACGGAACTTATTCATAAAGAAGCTTAACTTGTGTTGTGTCATATTTGATTTCACCGATCCCACCAAGAACCTCAAAGAAAAGGAGATCAAGTGGCAGACATTGTTAGAGCTCGTAGAGTATGTGACATCTGTGAATGGGAAATTTACAGATGCTGTTCTGCAAGAAATTGTTAAAAATGGTATCTGCAAACTTGTTTAGGAGCCTTAATCCGCAACCAAGAGAACAAAGTCATTGAAGGCGTAGATTTGGAAGAGGAGGAGCCTTCAATGGATCCCTCTTGGCCACACTTACAAATTGTATACGAGTTTCTCTTGAGGTTTATCGCCTCACCCGAGACCGATGCAAAATTGGCCAAAAGATATGTTGATTAATCCTTTATCACGAAATTGCTTGACTTGTTTGATTCCGAAGATTCTAGAGAGAGGGAATAATTGAAAACAATTCTTCATCGCATCTACGGGAAATTCATGGCCCATCGGCCATTAATTAGGAAGGCTATAAACAATGTTTTTTTCCGTTTTATTTTCGAGACTGAGAAATACAATGGGATTGCTGAACTTTTGGAAATTTTGGGCAGCATTATTAACGGGTTTGCTCTACCACTGAAAGAAGAACATGAAGTGTTCCTTGTTCGGGTGTTAATTCCCTTGCATAAGCCGAAATGCTTAGCACTGTATCATCAGCAGTTATCTTACTGCATTCGCAGTTTGTCGAGAAAGACTGCAAGCTTGCCGATACCGTCATTAAGGGGCTATTAAAGTACTGGCCTATCACGAATAGTTCGAAGGAAGTCATGTTCCTAAATGAATTGGAGGAAGTTTTAGAAGCAACTCAACCACCCGTGTTTCAGCATTGCATGATCCCGTTATTTCACCAAATCGCACGATGTTTGAACAGTCTGCACTTTCAGGTCAGAAACTTTGAAAGTTATGTTCTGCTTTATTTCTTATCTTCAATTTGGAGATCTTATTGTCTTTACTCAATATTTTTCTGCATCATATATGCTATGATTCGGGGTTTTGGCTTTCTTTATATTTGGAGAACCATGCTCGAATAGATTATCTATTGGGGTGGAACTGAAATATTGTCAATTTCTTTGCATATGACAATCTGAGATTATAGTGTGTTGTAGGGTTCCTGCTTATTTAGTGAAGCCTAATAAACATTTTTGTTAAATCAATCTATTTATTCTTGAATTTGTGATTATTTCATTTATTTCGTTCTCGGTTTATTCGGTTTTGAAATGATTCGGTTTATTTGTCGTATCTCCATGCACATACAAGCTTGGACTGTTCAAATTAGTCATTTTATTATTCTAAAATACAATTTTAAGCAAACAATATTATTAATATGGTATTTCTGACCAGGTCGGGGCAGTCTGGATTTTCCGATGCCCGTCCGTCCGGACGGGTTGGGCAGATAACCTACAACTTACAACTCAAAGAACAAACAATTCAAGGCAGCAGACGTATTCACTTTCAGACATGAAACCAGACATTACATTCTACGAAACAACAAATCCAAGCATTGTTTCATCCTTTTCGAATGTGTCCATGTCTTCCTCTTTTAAGCTAATCCAAGCCTCGATTCCGTCTCCAGTTACAGTATCCATGAAAACAACAAGATTCTTAAAATTCAAGCTCGCCGAACTGACCCAAGCCGGTTTCCCCCACCCGAAATTGGCTTCGTAAACCGGGAATCTACATAAACTTGTGACGTTAAACGAAATCATCTCACCTTTAATGAATCTCTCAGCCCTCTCTTTGATGAAGTCCAAGTGTTGATTTGACCCTTCTCGGAGTTGTTTTATGTGTTCTGCATCGATTTTTCGTATTGATTCTCTGATCTGGTTAATGAGATTGTGACAATCTCGTTCGGAGTTTTTGGTTGGGAGTGTCATCGCGATCCGATACAAGTTCCCAAAACTATGGTCGGGAAGTGGCGGGTCGAATCGTTTACGTAAGTTTATTGCATGGACAATGGCATAGAAGCGTCCATCTTCATCATCATGCTCGGAGTTCGCTTTCATTGAGGCGATGAAACGACTCCACACAAAAGCCGATAAGGCCTCGACACGAGAAGGGTATATTTTGTCTCCAATATTCTCTTTGATTTCTTGTATTTTTGATGCAGTGAATATGAACCTTTTCGTCACGATTCTTTCGGTCGATATGCCGTTTCTCGGTTCAAACCCTAACATCATCTTCGGTGGAAAGAGCTCAGCAGATTCGAACTCGGGTAATGCTATTGAACTCCGATGATCTCCGCGACAAACAGCGGCCCAAGTTTTCAAAAATGTGAATAAAGACAACGCGTCCGCGATTTTATGAGAAATACAAACACCGATACCGAAGCCTCCACACTCGAAAACATTGAATTGAACACCAAAGGGAACTTCGTCAGCATCGATGAGCACAAACGGAAGCAATTTGTTGAGTTCGCCCGGCACAGGATTGTCCAAAACATCCGAAATTCCACATTGAACTCGAGCTTCCACGAAGGGTACGCCTTCGTCGTCACAGTTTACAAGCTTGTTATCCTTAATCCGACCGGCAAGCGGATAGAAATAGGCCAAGACATCGGACAAGGATTGTTTAAGGCGATTGATAACATTGATTTTGTTGTTGGATTCAATGTCACTTTCGGAAACAACTGACCGGTAGAATAAAATGAGAGGGTTATAAACCGGAGGCGATATTTGATCGAGAAACGAAAGCTGATAATGGCGAAACTGATCGGAGGTCGGGGAGGATGGCTTGATGATCTCCTTGGACAGTACTTCAACGTTGAGCTTCATTTTTGCACTGAGACAAGCTTTGTGAACAAAGTACGTATACTTGGTACGTATATTTATAGAAATACTAATGAGATTTTAAAAAATAAAAAATTCTTTAAAATATTTTTAAGTTCGAGATGAATCTCTTAATTTTTTATGTTATATATACTGATATATAAAAATATGAAGAAATATTGTGACATATGAAAAAATATGAAGAAATATATATATATAGATATTATATGATTAGAGAAAGATGTTTAAATTAGAATCAAATCATACTATAACATGATAAATAATTATAATTATTTTTTTATAAGAACTCAAAAACTCAACTCGACTTAAATTTTTTAAACTCGAATTGAAAAAATTTCAAATAAAGTTTAAATTATAAAATATGACTCGTCAATTCGATTTTTTTCTTGACATGTCATTAAACTTAAAATTAAAAATATAACGTGTCATAAATCTTAAATTCCAGACTCTAAAATCTTAAATTGGGCGTGTCATTACTAAAACTTGTGGAGATTGCATAATTCTTTCACCAAACACTAATATCTTCGGTTAAATTTTGTGTTTTCGTGCACCAAAATCACACTTTTGGTTCTTCAATTGCGTAACAGTGTTTGTTTCCCCAGAAATCCTTGAAATTTTCCATGATTCTCCATTTTCTTGGAAAACAAGGAAATTGATTGTACATCATTTTAATATTTCTTCCTTAACAAGTTAAATCCGCCTGTCCAAACTGATAAGAGTAGGTATTGATTGGATTACATCTATTTAATTAAGTAATCAAACCGATCAAATTCAGTTAATTGAATTAGATAAATGAATTTAATTTTAACTGATAACTGAATAAATACAAATTTTACTATAAAAATATTTAATTAAAATATAAAATTTTTATATTCGATATCTTAAGGTTTAAAGATTCAATTTAATATCTAGAGTTTAGAATTTATGGGTT
Source organism: Abelmoschus esculentus (assembly GCA_035048815.1). NCBI lineage: Eukaryota > Viridiplantae > Streptophyta > Magnoliopsida > Malvales > Malvaceae > Abelmoschus > Abelmoschus esculentus. The sequence goes on from JAUCBN010000030.1 coordinate 393,469, forward strand.
GTGTTAGAATTTAGGGTTTATGGTAATATGGTTAGGGATTTAATCCGAACCATGGGCATCAGATGTTGAATCGAGAATATAGATTTTGAGGTGCTTTAAAGAACCTTACTAGACTTTGTCGTTATTTTTTAGTTTAAATGTTAATTGAGTGGTAAGGATAGAGGGACGATAAAGAGATAACCTGATAAATATTTTATTTTTAAAAAGTGATTTAATTATATTATCTTTTAACCTACGTAAAAAGGTGAAATAAGAAATTGGATTCAAAAGAATCCGACTATGAACAGTGATTCTAAAAATAAAATAAACAGAGGGCAGAGTGCAGTGAGCAGTATCTTCAACTGTGCAAAGTTGGATTCTTATGAATCCTTCTTTGTTTTTGTTTTTTGAAATCATTGTTCATAGTTGGATTCTTTTGAATCCGACTTCTATTTCACTGTAAAAACATCACTAGAATAAAAAAAATTTAAAAAAATAATATTAGAAAATATTTTTTTCATTTATATTTTTGTCAATTTTCCGATTTTAAGGATAGAGACCCTCTTTAATGGCATAATACGGATTTGATATTAATAAAATATAAAAATGATTGTAAATCACATTAAACACTCCAATAAAATGTAAGATCAAATTATAAGGTTTATGGTTACGATTTGGAAGCTTGAGAAACGACTTTTTAAACTTAAAAAATTATATTTTGACTTCGATATCGATAGTCAGAGAACAATACCGATACTTTAATGTTATTAAAACTATTTTTGTTGAGTTGAATTTAACAAGTTTCTCAATAAAAAAAAATGATGTTCATTTAAAAAATACAGGTTTAAATCGTTTTATTTACAAGGTGTACGCACATTATCAAAGGATTAAAAAAATACCGAAAAGAATTAGATTTTTTGTCCGAAATTGAGTTACTCATGTATGGTATCAATATGATACAAGTTGCTCGAGCTTAATTTAATTATGTGAGTTTTAAATTTTACACAAACTATTTCATATTTACAAATATTAATTTGAATATGTTTAATCTACTCAAATTATTGTAGATTTTAAAAACTATATTACAACTTAATTTAATTTTTAGTACTCCATTGTATGTGCTATAAATTATATAATACATAATTTCCTCCTCCAACTTTTTTCTCTGCTAGGGGTGATTTTTTTTCTTTGAGTGCCGTCGACAGTACCAATTTTAATATTAATCGTCGATCGCCGGAATTTATCGCATCGTTTATATTATTTTTTAGTTTTTAATAAATAATTATGCTCTTATAGCATGATCTACTTTACCTTTTGATACGTTTTTTTTTCTGTTATTTGATATGTTTTTTCTTTTGTTTTATTTTTAAGGTTGGATCTGACGACGCCACGACTGATCACGATGGCGATTATTTGTTATCATGGTGATCTTCCTTGCTTTGGACCTCATATTGAATTTGGATACGTAGTTTGCACTCTTAGATAGTTTATCGCGACGCTCAGTTCTAATTTGCGATTCTCAGTGGTCTTTCAATAGATTAATCCCCTTTTGTGGTTTGTTTGCTGATGTAGTCAGATTTGTTCGTGTCTATTTTTTCGATCGAATCTTTGGATGAGTTTTTTAAACTTTTTCCATGTATAGTCCTTTAGTGTCTTGTTTTAAGAAAATGTCCAAATTATGTATTTAATTTACAACGATAATTGTAAATCATTATTGTAATATTAGATATTTTCTTATTTAAGAAAATTAGTGTCTTCTATTCAAAAATTATATAATACATAAAAGAAGAGAAAGAAAGAAAAATGTATTATAAGCTTGAAAACGGTCTTCGTTGAGCTGTTTTTTTTTTATCAAGTAGTGTTAAAATAATATGCTTCACATAAATATAAAAGTTAGAGTTCGAATTCACACAAAAGATAAAATAGAAAAATATTACTAAAATGTATACAACGTATGGTGAAATTTGATATTTTTATTTTTAAACATTCTACAAATGAGTGAAAATATTTAGAAAGAACATTCGATATACTTGTACCAAATGAATACTCGTATTTGATATACAATATCAAAATCATCGTGTTTAAGATTATATTAATAAGATCATCGATAGAGAAAATACAGGAGAATATCAAAGTTATCTTTTATTGTATTGCGATTCTACCTTGACAAGTGCATTCAGGACCGAGTAAATATAGACCTAAGCGATTATACGAATAATCCCTAAAGAAACAAGATGAAGTTGGGATGCTTTGAAAAGGCCTTCAACACTCTATCTAAGAAAGTATCGTTAATTGGGATGATGCGACATCTGTTCACATTATACTTGATAAATTTATTTAGTTATTTAAAGAAAAGTAAAAGTGGTACAGTAGATTTTTACCATCCCCTCGTTATTACTACTAGCACGAGTCCTTTAGCCCAAATGATTAAAAGAACGATTATTGTTCTTAAAAGTTACAGGTTCGAGCACCAATGATGCCAACAAAATAACTAAATGATCAATTTTAAATGATGAAGATTATATCTTAAAACAGATACTATTGTAATTACTATTAGCTAATTCAAAAAAAAAAACTGAACTATCATAATGTAAGCTTCTCTTAGCTCATCTAGGGCCTAGTTATACGGACATTGTGGCCAAACTGATGGCACGATATTACTCTAAGACGAGTTCTTAGAGACAGTTTGAGACTAAAGAGTCCCATATCGCACTCGTGTCAGAACTCAAAGGTTAACAATTAACATTTGCTACGCCCTACGAGATACAATATTTAATACGCATGTTGCATAATGGTTATGATATGACACTTTCAAGATAAATGCTCGGATAAAGAACGTGTTAACGATCGTTTCTTTTCAAGTGTTGCCACTACGGGCACAGCATGACCGTGACAGGGTCCGAACAACATAAATAAAATCCACGTACAATTTTTATAGTATCCAAAGTCCTAAGAACGTCAAACTTGGCAATGCAACAATGTATTTCAACCAATACGTAGAAACAATAAAAAAGAGAGAGGGAACTAAAGTAAACCACAAAAGTACAAGGCAAGACATGATAAGGATTTATATGCTTCATCTTCTCCTAAAATAAGATTTTCATCAAAAATATAACACTAATAACTTCAATCATCAAGTATGCTTAAAATTTTGGAAAAGATAGAAAATATGATCTATGCAAGAGAAATAATACATCAAAATAACCTTCTCAAGCTTAATTTAAACAGAAATATGACTAAAAACATAGTCGACCACGATTCAGAACATGAATCGACCCAAAATTCTCTGCCTAGCTCAATCCAGAATGCATTCTCAGGAGCAAACAATACAGAATCCAGAAACCCCATACAATTTGAGGATATAAACCGCTTAAACAGAAACCAGGAAATATGTATTTACATCAACGGTTACAGTTGGATCAGCAACCCTATGAACAAGTTGCATGTAGCTCAACGAAGCCTATTCTAAGCTAATATATCAATTACAAGTATATAAAAGCATGAACAAGTGCTTAAACAGGAGCAGGAGTGTATTTACAGTTGGAAGTTGGAACAGCACCCCAAGTTACAAAACTGCATCTAGCTCTCATCTATGCATATTCTAAGCTAACATATCGATTACAAGTGTGTACAAGCATAGGGAAAATGTGTGTTACATCAATGGTTACAGTTGGATCGGCGATCCCATGTTACAATTTGCGTTTAGCCGATCTACGCATATTCTATGCTAACATATAAATTACAAGTGTATACAGCATGCACAAATGCTTACACAGAAACTGGGGAACACGTATGTACATCAACAGTTACAGTTGGATTGGCGACCCTATGTTACAATTGGCGTCTAGCTCATCTATGCCTATTCTAAGATAAACATACTGGTTACACGTGTATACAAGCATGAACAAGTGTTGGCCTCGATTTCTGTACAAGACTTCCTACAAGACTCACCGGAAATCTGAATATGGAATCATACAAACGAGGAAAGAGGCCATTACAGGATATGGACCAAATAAACAGATTGAATTTTACAAGACAAAAATGCTTTACAAGACATGGACCAACATTACAATTCATGTATTTACTTTCTTTCTAAGAGTTACAATTTCTTAGCAGACTCAAAATATATATATTATATATATTGCACACTTGAAAGGGCCAAAGCAAATATCAGAGGCCAATGAAGCCATCCATTCTAACACATCTTCCTCAACAAAGAGTTGCCTCATTTGACTCCCTGGATGTGATGATAAAAAGAAACCCCTATGTCAATAGACATTAAAGAGGAAAAGAACAAAAGAAAAAAGCCAGACACTACCCCACAATCTATGTGCATTACTCACTAACCGTACAAGAGTCTCATTATATTTCAGTAGTAAATAAAGCATGATGACTAGTAGTCCTATAGGCATGATCCTCATATCTATGAGACAACCAGTAGAAATAGATGATGTGTTACATAGGTATGGCACACAATAACTATGAACATGCAGAACCTATTTAAGAATTGAGCACTAAAACAGGAAACTATAGCATTCTAGGTAAAACATTGTTTTTTGAAACCATAAACTTCAGGAAAAAGAAGGGTTAGATGGGAAACCAGATACTCTAGGCAATCCTTCATTCTATTGGTGCTTTAACAAAAATGTCTTTTCAGCTGAATATTGACAGACATCCACAACCCAGAAAATTCAGCTTCAAATGTATGGAAGAGGGAAAGGAAAAATCAAACAGCAATATTGAAAACATATAGCACGTATTATGATATTTGGCAAATCTCAATTGGTATGCATATAGAAAATGAGCAACTAAAGAACAAAACAATGAAGTAACCAGAAAACATCATGATACAAGATTGAAGCAGCAAGATAAAAGCAAAAAAGGATATGAAATTCATCCTCACACAATCATATACAATATACATCATCTAGCCGGGTCTAAGATTTATGCCAATCCAACTTCCTGGCCTATGAACCCACCTCAGTTCTATCCCCTATAAAAGGATGTTAAAAAATTTCACAAGCTAAAAATATTTCTTATCAGCCAAGAAAGCAAACATATCAAAAGAATGTTTCTAAAGAACAAATCCCAACAATCATATGAACAAGATTTTCTAAGTATCATAATCACAAGCCAAGTAAGCATTCCCTTGAATATAGTGTTTTGCGGATAATTATAAACCCAATGTTGATATTCAGCTGTAGGATGTTAGGATTCCAACCCCACAAAGAATATCCACATCGATTAAAATACTATGTTTTCCAAGTTCCAAATACGAATACTAAGTTTCTTCATCTAATACTAATAGTTGTTCTTTAGAATGCAGAAAAAAAAAAGGGAAGTCTATTCTTCCCCACCACCACGCAAGTAGCACTTACTTCTTCCTTTAAGGAGCCACATCTGCATACGGGTCAGCAATCATCACAGAGAATGCTGAAATGATATAGCAATCAAGGCAAGGGAAACCGAGAGTGAAAACTTAATTAAAGGTCTCATAAGAAAGAGTAAAGAAGCATGCACATCATTGTTTTTCACTCTGATGGTAGGCGTCTCTTCTTCCCATAGTCCACATCCCTTGATCTAGACTTGTGCTCTTCTTCTCGGGCTGCATGGGACCTGCTGCGAGATCTTGAAGAAGACTGTCCCCTATCCCAGTCATCATCATAATCCTGGTCACGTCCACGATGTCGATGCTCTCTGTAGCTGTCTTTCTCTTCCCTGTAACGGTGTTCCCTATGCTCCCTCTCAGACCTGTCCAATTCCCTTTCCTTCTCATCATGATGCCTCCTCTCTGAGTTGCCAGACCACTCACGCTCAGAAACCCGCTCTTTTTCCCGAGTGGCACCACTTGACCTTCCTTTTTCATTATTCGTATCCCCATACCCATACTCTGAAGCACCATCTTCACCACCATAACTAGACTCTCTAGTCTTACGATCATGCTCATCACCTCCCCGCCCACCCATGTTTGAGTCAGTCCACATTCCCGTGTGAGGCCCATCCATACCAGATAAGCCCATCATTCCCATTCCATTAGGTGCCATTCCACGACCAAAGAAAGCAGGATTGACATGAGGAGCAACACCAGCTAGTCCCATTGCATTAACAGCTGGAAATGAAGGAAGCATGCCTGGAAAACCAGGTCCTGGAAAACCTCCATAACCACCTCCTCGACCCATATATGTTGGATCAAAACCAGCACCCATCATACCCTGTGGATGCATCATGCCACCAGCAGGACCACCAAATCCAGGACCTCCTGGTCCTGGTCCATAGGCCCCAGCACCATAACCACCATTTCCAACTCCCGCCGAGCTCCCAACCATGTTCTTTACACCTACACCTCCCCTTCCTCTCATCGGTCCTCCACCCCCACCTCGGTTGACACCTTGACCACCCCGTCCCCAGCCACCCCTTCCATAGTTCCTTCCTGTATCCCCACCTTGGTAATTCATATTACCACCTTTTCCAAAACCTTCATTTGGCCTCCTTCCTTGAGGCTGTACTTGAGGCTGGCCTTGGTCTTTGTTCATATAATTAGCTCCCATTTGCTTCAATGTTTGTGGTGAAGCAAAAGCCACAACGCAAGCTCGCCCATTGAACATATAACCATTCATTCCCTCTTTGCATGCAGCGGCTGATGCTGAATCATAGAACTCAACTTGACAATACCCTTTGGATTTACCACTAGCTCTCTCATCAAAGAACTTAATCTCCTTCACCCTTCCATATTGAGATAAAACACTCTCAAGCTCTGCATCAGTTGTCCACCAATGTAACTCACCAACAAACAGCATAGTTGGACCATTCTCAATAGGTGGGTTCATCATAGGATGATTTGCATTCATACCTATTTGAGTAGGTGCAATCTGAGAAGCTCCTTGAGGACCGCTAGTACCTGAATTTAGGGATTGAGCAGGGTTGTTAGAACTCTTTTGAGGCACACCAGAAGGACCAGTCCCAACCTTCGAGGATGTTGAAGTTATTCCTTGAAAACCCATATCTTTTACTTGGTTATCTGGGTTCATCTCCATAACACCACCCCCATGTGAATTGGTAGACCCAGATGGATAACTTCCAGATCCTATCTCTGGCCTGTTAACAGCTGGCTGTACCTCTGGCTCACGATAACCAACATTAACATTGGCATACTTTCCTTGAACTGAAATTCTAGAGATGTTTTGCCCTTGTGAATCCCCAGGTTCATCTCTTGGTTCAGGAACCTCATTTTTATGAGCTTGAAATCCAGTACTGTCCATGCCAGCTGGTTGTGCAGGGGCCTCAGGTCGTTGCAACTGAAGAAAACCTTCTCCAACATTAACATCATTATATAGATCATCGTATTCATCATCATCCCCCATCATCTCTACATCTGCAAGAGCAGGTATGGTCCCACTCCCTTGATACTGTATCTTTTGTGCTCCTCCATACTCGTCATCTCCAAAATCTATTTGTTCTTCAGCCATTGCCCAATTAACCTTTAAAGCATCAAAAGTGAGGGAGGGGAAAGAAATAAGAGGTTATTACTAAATCCAACATTATGAAACCAAAAACATAAGGAAAAACTACTTTAAATCTGTATCAATCATGTCAAGAATACAGGAATCCCAGAACAAATGTAATAAAAGCAAAAAAATACAAACTAGTAAGGATCAATTTAGTGGTTTATTTCCATTAACCATAGATTCTAAGCATAACTATAAGGAAATCCACGTAATCAAACTCAGAAACAAAGAAAAACAAGTAAACAACACAATAACAAAACAAATTATTAAAAATTCACACAATATAAAATGCAACAAAAAGTTAACTTTAGTGACATATTCTATCCAAGTAAAAGTAAAACCCCTACATATCTCATCAAATCTTTTTAAAAAAGGAAGCAGCAGGACGTACATCTAAAACACCCAACTTGATAAATCCACAGGAAATAAAACATAGGGAGCAAGAACAAGATGTATAATGTTGGAAAAACAGGTATGTTTCCAATCATACAGTTTTCAAAGTCAATGGTACCAACCATAATAGAAAACCAAAAAAAGAAAGAATTACAAATACAATAAAATCAGTAAATGGAAAGAGAAATTAAAGAAGACCCACTATGTATCATCCTGATCTATCTTATTCTTGCCTCTATTAGCTTCTCTTCTGCTTTGCATTTAGCTTATTAGCATTTAGCAAATACCAAAACCCGGATCGAAGATCAAATCGGTTTGGCCATCGGTTTCTGATTCAACCAGTTATAAATTCTAAATTCCAATAGCCAGATAAATACAATAACATCAAATTTACAACAAATTAACCAAATTTCAAACAAAAATCAGCGAAATCATAACCATAAAACAGTGCTAACATCGTAAGTTTCTTCAATCATAAAGGGAAAGTTTCCATTTTCTAAAAAATCTAAATGTTTTAGACTTTAGGCCTGAGTAAATTAATGAAATTTCCCTTAATAAACCATAATCTCTCTATATGGAAAGATTTGTGGGTAAAAACAAGAATCTAACCTTGAAATCTGAATGAAGAACAGGTGAAGGAAGAAGAGAAACGCCTGCTGCCGTCTGGGGATTTGCTTGGAAACGGGAAAGAAAGAACTAAGCGCAAAAGCCAATGCCCTGAGAGCCTGATCCGAGAACGACCTAAGCTAAGCAAGAAGGATGGCCGAAAATGGCTTACTGAAAATGATGACCCAAATATCTTCTTTAAGGCCTAGTGGATACCTGTTAGGCCTTTCCATATATTTTCTTATCATTAGGGATTCGAAAAAAAGCCCATAACAGTAGAAAATTGTCGATTTTTTTTATTTATTCGATTTTTTTAGTAAAATATATAAATAATTATTTAATTATAAAATTAATTTTAATTTAATCATTATACATTTAATTGTATCAATAAAATCACTTAATTATATAAATAATCTCAATATAATAATTTATTATTAGAAACCAAACGACGTGATTTTAAGTATAATGATCTCAATATAACTGATGTGGCTATAAATTAATAATTTTAAGATTATTAATTAATATTATAATAAATTTTTAATTTTAAATTAATATTCGAGATTGGGATTAATGCATAATATTAAATTAATATTTAAGTTTAACATTAATTAACATTTGAGTTTATTGAATTAATCGAATATATACCTCTAATTTTAATTTACCCTACTATCTTTACATATATATTATTATATTATAGATGTCTATTGTATAAGATTTAACTTTTTATAATGTATATTATATGATTTAGTTATTTTGATGATTTAAATATCATAAAATATTTATATTTAAAAATTTTAATATAATTGCACAATGAATAGTATGTAAAATTGTTCAACTTAATTAATTTAAAATTTTTTATTTAATTCTACTTGAAATATTATGCTAATTTTATAATATTTTTTATTTTAATTTAAAAATTAACTCTTCAAATAGTTGTATTAAATATCCCACTTTATTAGATATAGTGACTAACGACATGTTCTGTCCTAACTCAGTATAACAAAGAGTCAAAGATTGACTTTACATTGTGCCAAAGATTCCATGGCAACACTGCTCTTAAATCAAATATTGAACCGAAATCTAATGTGGATTTTCCCGCCTTGACACTCCTCGTGCTGTCCACAAGTTTGAACCACTGACTCCCAGGCTCGCACCGGCTATCTTGGTTCAAGCATTTGCAACCATTCACAACGACAGCACCGGTCGAATCCACATCCAGGCAAACCGACGTGCCGTTTCCGAGATTCGCCGAGAGGTGCATCAACGATTCAGATACCATTTCCCATTTTGAATTCGACCCGCCGCAGGCGGTTCCGAGCTTTGCCATCGTCCCTGAGTCATCAGCTTGTAAGCACATGTTAGTTCCCTTTACTTCTAAAGTCTTCTGAGGTGAGTAATTCCACGGTTTCGAGTCGGCACATGGACCCAAGCTCAAGAGGTTAGCCGATGGTTTGCTTAATATACAAAGCCCTGTTAAGGGATGGAAGATCACTTTGTGTACTTCGGTTTCTGAGAAGCCAGGTCCTGCAGGCAAGTTTGGTACAAAGAAATAGCGGGTTTATTGTAAATTTTTCGGAAAAAATATAATAATTATACTAAACGGTGTCGGATCCTGATATTTGACTTTAGACGTCAATTAGAGATTTTTTGAAAGGTTATATAAAGGATGAAGTTATATAATATAAAATTTTTTAAGTTTTACATATTTTTTAGATAGTGAAACAGATTATTCAAATTAATAATCGGTTATCTGAAGATTATCACTTAAAAAAGGTAAAAAGTTATTTTGATCATTCGTTTCAGTCATCCAATAATCTTAAAAACGTGTAAAACTTACAGAGTTTTATGAACAAATATGTTAATTAAACTTTTATGATGAACATATTATTTTGTCATTAAAATTAAAACGGCAACTTGATATAATAATTATTTTAATCTTAAAATTTATAAATTTTGTTAATTTGGTTCTAACTCGAAATAATTCTAAAAATCTAACATTTCATATTTAAAAATTTTAACATCGCTCCATCACGAAACACCCTCTAAACACTTATCACACTTCATGTTATTGTCCATTAGTCCGATATTCAACATATATGATGGACTTTAGACAACTGCCAGACTAAGAGAATAAACTCGTTATCATGACCTTAACGTCGTCCGACATAATCACTTCATTGGTGAAATTTATAAATATTAAGTTTCAAGCTTATTGAATTATTTTAAATTATAACCAAATTATATTATGTATAAGTTTTGAGACTATAATTATTATTATACCAAATTTTTATTTTAATTCTAGCGATAAAATAATTTGTTTGTTACAAAATTTTAATTAACATATTTATCTATAAAATTATATTTAAGTGTTTAAATTATTATTTTTTAAAAAAATATTTATTTATTCGTGAATCTATAATTAAGCGATCGAATTCTAGTTTCAAAGGATATTAAATTTTTCTTACCTCGAAAAGGAGCTTGAAGTGCCTGTATCCTCTCTAGAAAGCTTGAATTCCTAACTTCAGTCCAATTCGAATTCAAGATCCCAAAGCTCTCATTGAAGTCAGCAGTCCCTTGTCTCAAATAATAGCTCCCACCCAGCGCCCACAACGCCCAATCGAGGTCGAGCTCGGCCAACACACCCAAAAAACAGTTCAAGTACCTATTGTCATTCACATTACTCCCGCTTATATCGACTCCGAACTCGCTCACCAATAACGGATACCCGGCGTCGACCAAAAATCCCGATGTACTCATCGTGTAGTTAACCGATTTACCGCACATGTGGTTCGGGTTATTGGTTTTCCATTTATCACCATCCGAGAAACCATACCAGTGGAGCTCGAACACTAGCTTCTGACTAAATGTGAGAGTCGGGAGTCGGGTTCGGAGGAATGATAAGTCTCGATCGAAGTTTAGACCGGAGAGGATAACGAGAATGTTAGGGTTGGCCGAATGCACAGCCTCGGCTCCTTTCTGCATGTACCTATAATATTGGTGGTACAAAAATTAAAAATATAACATAAAGTATTTATGGACCGTCATTTGAGTTACCAAATTTACCTGTACCAATCATTTGTGTTCTGTTTGGGACCTCTGAGTTCATTTCTTAAGCTCATAGCAACCACATTGGTGACACCTTTGAATAGGGTGGCCATCCGGGTCAGACCCGTTATCCATAGATCCGGATTGAAGTTCGGCTGGCCGAAAAAACCGTCGTCGTCGGAGTAGCTGCAGCACCAACCGGGCTTACTTGAGTGATTGTCTAGTATGACCATTACATTGTGTTTCCCAAGGCTAGATACCACGGCCTGATATTCGAATCATTCCATAAGTAAGTTTTTACGATTTATGTATTCGTATCGTGATTTATATATATTATTCGATTTAAATTTAAAATATTTTATTTTTTATATAAAATTTGATGAATTAAGAATTTATTTTATACAAATTGAGCTGTAAAAATTGAATCGAAGGCTAAATTAATTGAATGTTCGTTTTTTATCCAGTCAGTTAAATCAATTCGTTCAAATCATCTAAAAATAAATTAAAAATCATAAACTATATTTTTAGTAATGTGTATGTCCGTTTTACGATCTATGTTCGAGGTGAAAAGTTATCATTCCTAACAATATTATCTTTAAATTTTAAACTCATATTCTTTCATTAAAAGTATAATATATTTTAATAATGCACCCAATATTTATCTATAAAATCATAAACCATATAATAAAATGAAAAAAATAGTAAACTAAGAGAAATTATCTTCTCCCAAGATGATATATTTCTATAAAATTTAGACCGGGGTCAAACCGATCAAACTAAAAATTTTAATTCAATCGACGATCTATCAATAGTTAAGTAGACTTTAAAAATCGGCATAGTAATAAAAAATATTTTTAATATTTGATTAAATTATTATTTTTTTAAATAATTTTTCTTTTAACATTTTATTTTTAATCAAAATAAAACTTATGTAGATGAAAACTATTAGTCAACTAAAAAATAATTTTATAAAATTATATAAAATATAAAATATTTTTTCTAATAACATGTCATTCTATTGTTATTTTAAGTTGATTATCGTTAATTGACTAACAATTTTCATTCTGAGAGGAACTAATTTGAACAAAAATAAAATAATTAGGACTAGATTTAAAAGTTAAGTGACCAAAATATAAATAAGAAGATTACTCAGTGATGAAGGGTGTATTTTACTCTCTTTTTCGCCTAGTTGTTTGAAAGTGGCGTCTAGGGATGGAAACGAGTCGGATCTGGATCGGATCCAGCTGAATCCATATCTAGATACATTTTTATACCATGGGCCCAGATCCGCGGGTCCAAAAAATTGAGACCCAGATCTAGATTCAATGGATCTTACAGATCCGGGTCTAAAACGGGTCCAAAACGAATCTTTTAAAAAAATGACTATTCAACCTATTTTTTAATGTAATAAAACTATCATTAATTAATTTCACATCACAATTTTGATGAAAAAAAGATTAACTTCAATTAACTAGTATCAATATAAAAAAACGATAAATTAAAATCTTAAAAAATCTCAACAATTACACAAATATCTTTTGAGTAACACAAATATTAAGAAATATAGATCATAAAATATTTAATTATCGCAAATCGAGTATCATACTTTTACTTTTTAGAGTACTAGTCTTCATCACTACTTAAATCATAAACATCCTAAAACAAACAAGAAACTACCAACTAAAGAGAATTTTTTTTATGAAAATATTATTTGTGAAATTTTAAATATTAATATTAAGGTTATGTAATATAACTTGTCAATGATATTTATCATTTTTGTATCATCATCACAATCTTCATTAATAGTAGAATAAACATGTATTCCTTCAAAAAGTTTTTTTGTCATAAATAAATAAAAATTATATTAGATAATAATGTAAAATATAAAACCTATATTATATATTTATATATTTTTTAAAACAAAAGGTGAGTTTTTAATAAATAGGTAAACAGATCCAGGTCTAGGTTCGGGTCTTAAATGTCAGATCCAGATCTAGATCCGTATTTTAATCAGAAAATTCAGATCCGACCCAGATCCATTGGGTCTAAAATTTTAAGATTCAGACCCTATAAAATGGATCTGGATTTACAGATCCGGGTCGGGTCCAAAATCCATTGCCATCCCTTGTGGCGTCTCTCCTTATCCTATTGGACTGAAGTTGAAATCTAATATTTTCTAGGTGAAGAAAAATACACAAGTTCCATACCTGGAAAGCTTCTATGAGCGTAGCATCAATGACGGAAGGATTGTTAGCCTGGATACCGGTAATGGGTTCTTGTAGACCGAGTCTTTGAAACGATTGTCGAACAGTGAGGGATCCTAATGAGTCATTGGTGATCAAAAATAGTGGCCAAGTGAACCTAACGCAGTTGAACCCCATCGACACGATCTGCTCTGCTATCGAATCCATGGGTCGCTTGCTCAGCCCTTCTGCGACCATTGGCTCGAGATGCGACGCCCAATTCACGCAGGCTAACTTCACTCGTTGCCCTTTCTCGTCGACGATCCAACGCGAGTTCGTCGAGAGAGGGAGGGATATGGATGGCTTAGCATGTTGGATGATGATGGTAACGAGTAGGAAGTGGAGGAGGAGGATGAAACTAGAGAACTCTCTCATGGTTTTGGGTTTGGTGCCTGGTGGGTGGATTGTTGCATATGATATATAAAGGGAATAAGTCAAATTCGGTTAGGTTCAGAAATCTAATTGAAAAAATTATTTAAGTTTTTATTTTTTTTCGATTAAATAAAGATATTATATTCTTATATCGAGATTTAAACTCTTATAATCAGTGACGGATTTAGAAAAATATTTGAGGATGGATACACATAAAATTTTAAAATTCAGAGTGAGCACAACTCATAAATATTAAAAAATTGAAGGACTAATTTATAAAATTTATAAATATTAACTTAAATTAACAAATTTAACCAAAAATATCAAAATGATTTTATAAAATATTTTTAAAGTCTAAATTCAAAAATAACATTCCATAAACACACCAAACTAGCATATTAAAATTAAAGTAACAATTCAAATATTAATAATTATTATTTAAATATATTTTTTGAATGAAATTATTTTAAAGTAATTATTAAAAACTATTTTAAAAAATTAACGAGCTGCTCGCGAACTTATCGAGTCGAGTTAGACTTTGCTCGATTCAACTCGTTAAGGTATCAAGTCGAGTTCGAGCGAGCTAATCCGAATCGAGTATTTATTGAGTTTTGACCGAGTCAAGTTCGAACAACTCACGATCTGTTCAACTCGTCAAGCACCCCTAGTGCCCCCTAGGGATGTAAAAATAGTTACTCGGATAGATTTTAGGTCGGGTAATGTCAGGTCATGTAAAATCGGATACAAGTCATTTCAGGTTGATTTGATGTTTTGACTCGATTCGGGTCGGGTGCAGGTCTATTTCAGATCGATTCCATTTCAGTTCGGGTCCATTTCAGGTCGGGTCCGTTTTAGGTCGGATCCATTTCAGGTCGGGTTCAAACAGTTCGGGTCCAAATCGGATAATTGACAGTTTCATTTCAGGTCGGGTAGATTTCAGGTCAGGTCCATTTCAGTTCGGGCTCATTTCAAGTTAGTTTTGTTTCAGATCGAATTAATTTGATTTTATATTCATAATAATTTAAAATATTAATTTTAATTTTGTATAAATACGTAAAAAAATGAATAAATATTAAACTATAAAGTGAAAGATTAAATTTTGAAATTTTAAAAAATCAACATTAACTTGTAAGGACTCAATTATAAAAATTAAAAATTAAAAACTAAAAACATTAAAATAAATTAGAAAAATCAGTAATAATCAATTTAAATAAATTAACTTGTAAGTTATAAGGACAAAATTACAAAAATTATAAATTTATAATAATTAAAAGTATTAAAAATCTAACTTTAATACATTATAAAATAATTATATTATAGTTTAATATATTTTAAAAATAAAAAAAATTAGACAATATATAGAATTTATACTATAAATGGAATAATAGTTATATAAAATTAATACTATATAAAAAATTTATACTATATGTAGAAAATATACTATATATGAAGTAATACTATTTTTGAAAATAGAATAATATTATATATGGATTAATAATAAATATAATAATAATACTATTTTTGGAAGTAAAATAATACTAGAATACGGAATAATACTATTTATGACATAATATCATTTATGGAATAATACTATTTTTGCAAATGAAATAATATCATAAATGAATTAATACTATATATGAAAAATAAAATTATAATATATATTAAAATATGGTATACATAACACTATAGTCTATATATAATACATTAATAATTTAATAACCAATATAAATATTTATATAATATATATTGATAATTAGATGTCTAATAATTATATATGCATAATGTATGTATAATATATTTATGATGTATACAATTATTAGTTATACATAGTACATAACTGCATAACATAAGTATATTCTAATCATATATATATGTATCAATATATGTTATATAGTGAATTAGTGATAGTAGTAGTATTATACATGAGAGCTCAGTATCCTCATCTCTTCCAGACAGATAAATTTCGAGGACGGAATTTTCTTTAAGGAGGAGAGAGTTGTAACGACCCGGATTTTGGATCCGAGTGTCGGGTTAACCCGAGAGCTTGGGCTTCGGTTTTTGGACCCCGAGTTTGTTTTGTTGGGCCTTAGGCTTGATGGGCTTGTTGGTTGTTGGGCTTAAGAGTTATTGTTGAGGACTTTTTGGTAAATGGCTAAAGGATGAAAAAGGGGGTTTAGGGGCATTATTTTCTGCACTTTGCAGATGGTATGAGATCATCCCTTACAACCTCATTTTCTTCATCCTTTGTCTTTGCAACAATCATCAAAGGTAAGGTTTTTGAGGGTTTTATGGTGGAATCACGTTTTTGTGCTGAAGAGTAAGTTTTAAGGCTGTTAGAGATCTATAAAAAGAGGTAAGAAAATATTGTTTTGGTGAGGATGAAGGTTTAAGGGGGAGTTATGAGTTGAGTTCGAGTTTGGGTTTTTGGAAGCTTAAATCTGAGTCTTTTAGTGTTTTAAGCTTTGGAAATCATCCCCAAACCGTTCCTAATCGTTGTTCATCCATCTCTTGTAGAGAAAGAGGCTTGTGAGACATCATCAAGCTTAGGAAGGGGGAAAGCTTGAAGAGGAAGAGGAGGGTCGTTTTTGTTGTTGCTTTGCTAAGGTTTGTACTCCCAACTCTCCCTACCATCATCCATATCATTGTAGTGTGCATACATATAGATTTTTATGCATGAGTAATTGGTTGAAGCTTTAGAATCATTAATGGTGGATTTCGGTTTTGTGTGTTAGATGACTTGAAATTGATGTTGAACCACTTTAACCTTTCATAACAACGTGTAGGAACACTTTAGGATCGATTATATCAAGTTTGGGAAGAATCCTTAGAAATTTCTAAGTGTAGACCTGCATTTCGTGTAGGGGTATCGATATACGGGCTACCAGTATCGATACCCATGAGTGAAAATAGGCTATGTGGGCAGGGGTATCGAACCATGGTTCGATACCGGGTCCTCCAGTGGCATAATAGCATCGATACCAGTATCGAATCTGGAGGGTCCTCTTTCGTTGACTTTAAAATTGGTCAAAGGGTATCGATACCCATGTTTCGATACCTTCTTTGGGTGGGTATCGAAATAGGGTTTTTCGATACCCCATATAGGAGTATCGACACCCCTGTGAACTTTTGGTAAGATAAGCTTTGTTTGAGGTTCGATAAGAGGATTAAGGGTCCAAATGAATCTTACAAATAATTAAATGTATTGTTATCATAAGATTGATGATTTTAACCCCAAAAAGGATTAAGTCTTGATGAGTCTTAGTATGCTTTGTTGTTAAGGTCTTAGGTGGACCGTTTGTGTGGTTTGAGTCATTGTTTGATGGAAATCTGGATATCCAAAAGTGTTGCAACACGTTGAAGGCCATCCGATGTAACATTCCGGGTGATGCATTGAAGATTTTTATTCTGAGTGTTGGGCGGCCTCACTCGAAGATATTCGATGTAACATTCCGAGCATGGGATTGGTTGGGCGGCCTCCATCCCTTTTCGAACGTTGGGTGGCCTCGTTCGAAGATGTCCGATGTAACATTTTGGGCATAGGATTTGAGGGCGGCCTCAATCCTGAGTGTAGGATCCCGATGCTGTGTGGACGCGGGCCTCACTCTTGTGTGTTATTTGTGATGTGACATGTATATGCTGTGTGCGATATTATATATTATTTATGTCATGTGATAGGCAAGCATGTTAGACCATCATACCATGCACGATATTTATATGCTATGCTTTACTGCTTATGATATGCATGATTTTGGGCCGAGTTCGGCGTACCCACTGAGCTTCTGTAGCTCAGCGTTCGAAATGTGTTTTCGTGCGTAGGTTAGGTGAAGCCGGTTTCTGTGGAGCACCATCGAGGTTTCGTGCGTAGGTTCGTGTGTTTTCGAAATGTGTTCGAAATTTTACTTTTTATATAAAATTTGATGAATTAAGAATTTATTTTATACAAATTAAGTTGTAAAAATTGAATCGAAGGCTAAATTAATTGAATGTTCGTTTTTTATCCAATCAGTTAAATCAATTCGTTCAAATCATCTAAAACTAAAATAAAAATCATAAACTATATTTTATCCAATGAATTACGATCTATGTTCGAGGTGAAAAGTTGTCATTCTTAACAATATTATCTTTAAATTTTAAACTCGTATTCTTCCATTAAAAGTATAATATATTTTAATAATGCACCCAATATTTATCTATAAAATCATAAACCATATAATAAAATGAAAAAAATAGTAAACTAAGAGAAATTATCTTCTCCCAAGATGATATATTTTTATAAAATTCGGACTATAGTCAAACCGATCAAACTAAAAATTTTAATTCAATCGAAGATCTATCAATAGTTAAGTAGACTTTAAAAATCGGTATAATAATAAAAAATATTTTTAATATTTGATTAAATTATTATTATTATTATTATTTTTAAAAATAAATTATCTTTTAACGTTTTATTTTTAATCAAAATAAAACTTCTGTAGATAAAAATTATTATTCAACTAACAAATAATTTTATAAAATTATATAAAATATAAAATATTTTTTCTCTAATAACATGTCATTCTATTGTTATTTTAAGTTGCTTATCGTTAATTGACTAACGATTTTCATTCCTAAAGGTACTAATTAATTTGAATAAAAATAAAATAATTAGGACTAGATTTAAAAGTTAAGTGACCAAAATATAAATAAGAATATTACTCAGTGATGAAGGGTGTATTTTACTCTCTTTTTCGCCTAGTTGTTTGAAAGTGGCGTCTAGGGATGGCAACGGGTCGGATCTAGACCAGATTCAGCTGAATCCAGATCTAGATCCATTTTTATACCATGGATCCAGATCCGGCCCAGATCTGCAGGTCCAAAAAATTGTGACCCAGATCCAATGGATCTTACGGATACGGGTCTAAAACGGGTCCAAAACGAATCTTTTAAAAAATGACTATTCGACCTATTTTTTAATGTAATAAAATTATCATTAATTAATTTCACATTACAATTTCGATGAAGAAAAGATTAATTTCAATTAACTAGTATCAATATAAAAAAACGATAAATTAAAATCTTAAAAAAACTCAACAATTACACAAATATCTTTTGAGTAACACAAATATTAAGAAATATAGATCATAAAATATTTAATTATCGCAAATCGAGTATCATACTTTTACTTTTTAGAGTACTAGTCTTCATCACCACTTAAATCATAAACATCCTAAAACAAACAAGAAACTACCAACTAAAGAGAATTTTTTTATGAAAATAATATTTGTGAAATTTTAAATATTAATATTAAGGTTATGTAATATAACTTGTCAATGATATTTATCATTTTTGTATCATCATCGCAATCTTCATTAATAGTAGAACAAACATGTATTCCTTCAAAAAGTTTCTTTGTCATAAATAAATAAAAAATATATTAGACAATAATGTAAAATATAAAACCTATATTATATATTTATATATTTTTTTAAAACAAAAGGTGAGTTTTTAATAAATAGGTAAACGGATCCGGGTCTAGGTTCGGGTCTTAAATGTCAGATCCAGATCTAGATCCGTATTTTAATCAGAAAATCCAGATCCGACCCAGATCCATCGGGTCTAAAATTTTAAGATTCAGACCCTATAAAACGGATCTGGATTTACGGATCCGGGTCGAGTCCAAAATCTATTGCCATCCCTAGTGGCGTCTCTCCTTATCCTATTGGACTGAAGTTGAAATCTAATATTTTCTAGGTGAAGAAAAATACACAAGTTCCATACCTGGAAAGCTTCTATGAGCGTAGCATCAGTGACGGAAGGATTGTTGGCCTGGATACCAACAATGGGTTCTTGCAGACCGAGTCTTTGAAACGATTGTCGAACAGTGAGGGATCCTAATGAGTCATTGGTGATCAAAAACAGCGGCCAAGTGAACCTAACGCAGTTGAACCCCATCGATACGATCTGCTCCGTTATCGAATCCATGGGTCGCTTGCTCAGCCCTTCCGCGACCATTGGCTCGAGATGCGACGCCCAATTCACGCAGGCTCACTTCACTCGTTGCCCTTTCTCGTCGACGATCCAACGCGAGTTCGTCGAGAAAGGGTGGGATATGGATGGCTTAGCATGTTGGATGATGATGGTAACGAGTAGGAAGTGGAGGGTGGTGAAGAAACTAGAGAACTCTCTCATGGTTTTGGGTTTGGTGCCTGGTGGGTGGATTGTTGCATATGATATATAAGGGGAATAAGTCAAATTCGGTTAGGCTTAGAAATCTAATTGAAAAAATTATTTAAGTTTTTATTTTTTTTTTCGATTAAATAAAGATATTATATTCTTATATCGAGATTTAAACTCTTATAATCAGTGACGGATTTAGAAAAATATTTGAGGATGGATACACATAAAATTTTAAAATTCAGAGTGAGCACAACTCATAAATATTAAAAAATTGAAGGACTAATTTATAAAATTTATAAATATTTACTTGCATAACGCATATCTATTGATCACCCTTATGGTTGTTGCTAAGTCTCTTACTGTAAACAAAGATTTTTCGCCTTACGAAAGGGGTAATGATATTCTTGGTCTAAAGCACAATATACACATTATTTGATCTGGAAACATCGTATCTTAGCTGGTCCAAAAATATTATTTAAGTGCTACGAGATCATTACCTTTAAATAATCGTTATGCATGAGGCAAAGCCGAAATATTTGTTTGGCTAAACATATCCTGAAGATATGTGAATGTTTTTCACAAGATAAGATGCAAGCTATCTTGTCTAGAGATAATACAAAATTTATATCTCAAGGTGGATATATCAAATATGATAAAACGGAACATATTTCTTCAAGTTTCGTCCCTCATGATTTTAAGATGAATAGTATTCAATGAATCATTTCAAGTAATGATTTGGAAGATTTATCCACCAGTTCATGATCTACTTCAACATTTGAAGATTGTATTCAATATTGAATTATGAAGATTGTCGCGTGTCAAAAGTGCGCGTTCAGTGCAAGTGGATACATCGCAAGTAATAAGTAATAAGTATATTGTCGAGTTATCGTCTCCTCAGGGACCGGTATACTTAATATGCTTTCTTCACCTCCTTGTTCTGTAGAAAGATAAAAACACAAATAAGTTGATTTGGTTTATCTAAACTAAAATAACTAAAATAAAGTAAAGGATTGAAATAGTAGAGAGAGATGGGCTAGGATCCAGTAGTATCGTATTGTGGAATTGATTGACTTGTCTATGTCCAATGCAATTATATATCTCTACCTCGGCAGCACTGCAGTTTACTGCCTGGGCATTGATAACACTGTCTAGTGTTTATGCATTGAGCAAACTGCCCAACCTGAGTTTCTAGCGTTTTTATGGCCGCTTCTTGATTTTGCAGCCTCATCTCAGTCCTATTCATGAAGGCATCTGTCTTCTTGATGAAATTACTATTTTCCACCATGTATGAATTAGTTTTCATCATGAAGGCTTTTAGCGTGTTTTCCAATAAACTTACCGGTTGCTGTTGCATCTGCTGCGGCGGCATCGACTGTTGGACTTGCTGCTGCGGCATCGGCTGCTGAAATCCCGATGGTTGGGTGATTGGGTTTAAGGCATTGTTTGGGTTGCTCCATGATAGGTTTGGATGCCTCTTCCGTGAGGGGTTGTATGTGTTGGACATCACATTGTTACGGTTGTAGTTCCTAACATACATACCAGTTTCTTGATTCATGCAGTCAGAGGAACTGTGGTTTCCTCCACATAAGTCACAGTATGAATCAATTACCTTGACCTCACGGGTATTGTGTTGTAACTGTAGGTTTTGCACCATCTTGGTAAGAGAGGCCAATTGTGCTGCCACTGAACTTGATGAATCTAATTCATGTACCGTGACTTGGCGTCTTACTCCTCCTCGCCTAGATGTAGGAAACTGAAAGTCATTCTTTGCGAGTTTGTTTAATATTTCAATAGCTTCCTCAGGTGCTTTGTCCAGGAGTGTTCCGTTTGCCGAGGCATCTAACATCATCCTTGTCGGGGCATTCGTGGCATTGTAAAACATTGTCACTTGTGTCCATAAGGGAAATCCATGCAGCGGACACTTGTGCAATAGCTCTCTATAGCGTTCCCATGCCTCATACATTGGTTCGTCTTCAGCCTGTCGAAAAGAAGTAATTTCATTACGGATTCTATCATATAGATTAGTAGGATTAAAGCGAGTAATGAAATCACGGCAAAGTTCACTCCAAGATCCCATAGATCTTGCTGGAATGCTATTTAACCAAGCTTTATCCCTATCCCTCAGTAAATAGGGGAATAGCTTTAATCGCAAGACATCTTCATGGACTCCTTGGATTTTGAAAGAGTTGCAGATTTCCATAAAGGATTTGAGGTGTTGCCTTGCGTCTTCAGTTGCAGACCCACCAAATTGTCCAATTGTATTTAACATATTGAACATAACGGGTTTGAGTTCAAAATGGGCTGCTTCAATCTCTAGTGTAACGACTCCTGGGTTTAATCCGTTTAAGTCCTCTTCCAGGAAGTCCGTGACAGTGAGCTGCCGCGGCCCAGGTGGCGGCGGAAGTACTCCATTGCCGGCAGGTAAGTTTTGTCCAACCGGGTGTTCTGCCATGGCTCCTTGGATCTGTCTCCTCAACCTTTGCCTTGTTCTTTCGATCTCTGGATCTAATTCGTACAAAGGGTTGGTTGGATTGGCCCTGGTCATACACAACGAAAAACAAAAGTAAAATAAAAATAAACAAGAAAATAAAGAAAACAAAATTTAGTTGTCAGTCCCTGGCAACGGTGCCAAAAACTTGTCGCGTGTCAAAAGTGCGCGTTCGGTGCAAGTGGACACATCACAAGTAATAAGTGATAAGTATATTATCGAGTTATCGTCTCCTTAGGGATCGATATACTTAATTTGCTTTCTTCACCTCCTTGTTCTGTAGAAAGATAAAAATACAAATAAGTTGATTTGGTTTATCTAAACTAAAATAACTAAAATAAAGTAAAGGATTGAAATAGTAGAGAGAGATGGGCTAGGATCCAGTTGTATCGTATTGTGGAATTGATTGACTTGTCTCTGTCCAATGCAATTGTATATCTCTGCCTCGGCAACACTGTATTTTACTGCCTGGGCAGCGATAACACTGTCTGCCGCGGCAATCCCTTGCTCGTGGGCAGACTTTACCAAAGTTCGGCAAAGTGTCCTTGAATGACTCTGCTTATCCCTAAGTCAGAGTACTGTTGATGACTAGTCCTTGATGATACCTCCCGGCATGAACCAATTATACTCACCAACCAATCTCACACTTCTTTTAGCCGCTGAAACTCTTAACCTATCCCTAGGCCGAGTTAGTATTTCGCAATTGAAACACCGTACTTACCCCTTTCGTGAATCTAACTCTCCCGAGCTTAGATAAATGGATGATTCACAATATCCTCTCCCGAGCTCAATTGTGAAAACAAAGAATAACAAAGGATAAGCAAACCTTGATAACTTTATTGCATTGAATGAAAGACAAAGTACAATCTCCTCTCACAAATACTCTACAACCTTCACCTAATCCCTAAGAAGGTTTAGAACATGATGGAGAGGAAAGAAACAAGAGTAGAAGTCGACTCTCTCCCTAGGTATTTCGTGTATTGTACATTGGGTGGCTAGGTCTTTATATAGGCTAGACCTAGGGCAAACCTTTCCTAAGTAGAATACAACTTGGAGTATGGAACAAGTCAAGTACATGATAATAATATATTTCCAAGTTTATATTCGGCTAAGGGGCTTTCCCGCGTGGTCTTCCTTTGGGCTTTTCCTTGTGCTAGCCAGCTCCGATTCATGGGCTTCAAGTCCAGACACGTTCCTTGGATTTTTGTCTTTCCATCGCCTATAGTCTTGCTTCCTGTCTTTCTGCTGCTGCCTCGGCATCAGGTCCTGCCTCGGCCTTGTCCCTGCCGCAACACTGGTTCTCCTGCACAGATATGAAAACGCAGTAAAACGTGCATTTTTCTGTAAATATTATCTATATGAGTATAACTTCTAAATATATCACATTAAGCACATGCATTGGTCCGAGTGGGTGTATATTTGATGATTAATGCCCATAAAAGGAGTAAAAAGTGATAGTGTGTTGAGCACTTATCAAAGATTCAAAGATCTTATGTGATATTTTCATGAGGGGGAGTAAATACGCGTTGCACTCTTTTTCCCTTAACCGAGGTTTTGTCCCAATGAGTTTTCCTGGTATGGTTTTTAATGAGGCAACATGTTATGCGTATCAAAGATGTGTGTACTCTTTTTCCTTCACTAAGAATTTTTTTCCTACAGGGTTTTTATCTAGTAAGGTTTTAACGAGGCACATTATCTTCATGGATATCCAAGGGGGAGTGTTATAAATATATTTATTTATGATGGATATCCATATATTAAGTTAAAGTTTAATGGGCTTTACTATTAGGGTTTAATACCCATTGAAATTAGGGTTTCCATCTTATGCCTATAAATATAGACTTTAGGACAAAGCATTGAATACAACTCTATTTTGAGAATATAATAAAATCTCTCTCTTTTTGTCTTTCATCTTTGTTCTCCTATTTTATTCTTGTTCTTTACTTTATTCACAACAAAAAAGATTTTATAAAATATTTTTAAAGTCTAAATTCAAAAGTAACATTTCATAAACACACCAAACTAGCATATTAAAATTAAAGTAATAATTCAAATATTAATAATTATTATTTAAATATATTTTTTGAATGAAATTATTTTAAAGTAATTATTAAAAACTATTTTAAAAAATTAACGAGCTGCTCGCGAACTTATCGAGTCGAGTTAGACTTTGCTCAATTCAACTCGTTAAGGTATCGAGTCGAGTTCGAGCGAGCTAATTCGAATCGAGTATTTATCGAGTTTTGACCGAGTCGAGTTCGAACAACTCACGAGCTGCTCAACTCGTCAAGCACCCCGAGTGCCCACCCTACCCTATTAATACATCCTCCACTACTTATAATATGATTTTCGCATCCAATAAAAGGATTCATTATACTACATGTCTCGAAATTAGTTCTTAAACGTTTAAATATTTTAATATCATCTTCAAATTATAGTTTATATTCTAAATTGGTTTTTGAATTTTTGAATGTTATGGTTCATCCTAATTTATAGCCCTCATTCGAAATTAATCCATAAACGTTTAAATATTTTAATTTCGTTATCAAGTTATGACCCTCATTCTAAATTAGTCTTTAAACTTTAATCGAAGATTTGAAGATTTTGAGGACTAATTTAGAATAAGGGTCATAATTTATAAATAAAATTAAAATATTTAAAAATCTAAAAATCAATTTAAAATAAGAGTTATAGATAAATTAATTTGAGCCAAATTTGCTTACTCTAATTAATTTGAATCATTCGTTTCAGTCATCCAATAATCCTAAAACCGTGTAAAACTTAAAGAATTTTACTTTATATAATTTGATCCTATCATTTTCTTAATATATTTAATCCTAACCCTATATCCAAATATCACCTGACCTCAAATTTAATACAACCAAATATAAAAGAAAAACTTAAATCTCACTTTAAATTAAACCTTAGACACAACTCAAAGAAAGTTCAGTTTCTAAAAATATAATTTTAAGATGCTACATATATTGATTTGATATCTCAACAACTAATTAGACCGTTAATATATAAAATTTTAAAATGACAGGAATATTAAATTGACATCTCAATATTAACATATATCGACTGTCATTAAATATTATGTAATCAATTTTTTACGGGCCCTCAGGCCTAAATAGTTAAAAAAATGGTTGTTATTGTTAGAGGTCAAGGATTCGAGCACCAGTGATATCAACAGAGTGATCGAACGATCAATGTCAAATAGTGGAGATTATATTCTAGACCATATACTATTGTAATCACTGTTAACTAATTAAAAAAAAACTCAATTCAAGAAATGATCAAACAAAATTATATATATATATATATATGTTTCGTAAAAAAAAACTCTTTAAATTTAAGTAAAAAAAAGAGAATACAATTGTAGAGATAAGCGTGGATAGGATAGGGTCGGATTTTCGACTCACCCTTACTCGACCTGAATATTCATATCCTCCACTTTTCATTTAACTCGAATTGGTTTTAGAATGAAAATAATCTGACTTGATCCGATTTTTAAGCTTTAAAACCTGATCCAACCCGATTTGAGTTATTAAAATAAATAGATTTTAGAGACTTAATTGTAAAAAAAAAGTTTAGAGGTCTAATTGTAAAAAAATTAAAATTTTAGTAACCTAGTTGTAAAAAAATTAATTTTAGTAATTTAATTGTATAAAGTATATATAAAGAGGGATCATTATTGCAAATATTTCTAAAAATAAATAAAAAATTACACTATTAATCTTGGGTTGGATCAGATTTTTTCACTTTAAGTCCAAACCCAACCTAACCCAAGACCGCCTTAAAATAATAACTCAAACTCAAATTTTTTATAAAAAAATCTGACTCGATCAGATCGGATCAAAATCCGTCGAATTCTATACCCATCCCTAACAATATGTCAAATATAAAGATGTGTTAAAATAACAAAGGAAACATTACACAACCAATATGCATCTAGCCACGCCACACTTATTACACATGTTCAAAATCACCGTCGATTGTTCAAGTTATAGTTTGCAGACACCGATAATAACAAAGGTATGTAGAAACAAGGATGTAAAAACAGTTACTCGGATAGGTTTCAGGTCGGGTATTGTCATGTCGGATAAAATCGAATACAAGTCATTTCAGGTTGATTTGATGTTTTGACTCGATTCGGGTCGGGTGCGGGTCCATTTCAGGTCGGGTCCGTTTCAGGTCGGATCCATTTCAGGTCGGGTTCAAACGGTTCGGGTCCAAATCGGATAATTGACAGCTTCATTTCAGGTCGGGTCCATTTCAGTTCGTTTGCATTTCAGGTCGGGTTCATTTCAAGTCGGTTTTGTTTCAGGTCGAATTAATTTTGATTTTATATTCATAGTAATTTAAATTATTAATTTTAATTTTTTATAAATACGTAAAAAAAACGAATAAATATTAGACCATAAATAAATTTTAAAATTTAAAAAAATCAACAAAAATTATAACTTAATAATAATTAAAAGTATTAAAATTTTATTTTTAATACATTATAAATTTATAATTATACTATAATTTAATATATTTTAAAAATTAAAAATAAATTTTAGACAATATATAAAATTTATACTATAAATGCAATAATAGTATATATAAAATTAATACTATATAAAAAATTTATACTATATGTAAAAAATATACTATATGTAGTAATACTATAAATGGACTAATATTATTTTTGCAAATAGAATAATACTATATATGGATTAATAATTTATGAAATAATACTATAAATGAATTAATACTATATAGAAAATAAAATTATAATATATATTAAAATATGGTATACATTACACTATATATATAATACATTAATAATTTAATAACTAATATAAATATTTATATAATATATATCGATAATTAGATGTCTAGTAATTAGATATGTTATATGTATAATGTATGTATAATATATTTATAATGTATACAATTATTAATTATACATAATACATAACTACATAAATACATTCTAACATTGATATATAATATATATATATATATCAATGTATGTTATATGTATACATAGTGATAGTAGATTAGTATTTATTTAATAGTAGTAATAGTATTATACATAATACATTAATATATTAATATATATATATATCAATAATTCAATATATCATATATGTATGTTATATCAATATGTAATTATAATTTTTGTATATGTATATATACATTAGTATATAGTACATGTATATATTAATATATATATATATATGTATCATGTATGTTATAATCTATATGTACATGTATTATATATATGTATGTTATATGTATATATAATATATTATACATATATCATACATGTTAACATATATATTAATTTTTAATATATGTATTAATATATATTATTAGTAGTTTAGTACATGTATTATATATATGTATGTTAATAACTTAATATATCACATGTGTTAGTATGTACTAGTACATTATTCATATATATATATATACATATATACATATGTACGTTAATAATGTAAATATGTAATGTTATATGTATATGTATTATACATATATACATTATATATATCATACATACATATCTATTTTTAATATATATATATACATATATATAATAAATATATCATATTATATGTATATATTATATAATATTATATATATATATAAATCCCCTCAAATACTTCCCCCAACCCCGCTTAAAATCAAATCCCAAAAAAAGTTAAAATCAAAAAATTCCCTCAACCCCCAAACTGATTAAAATAAAAAATTTCTCCTCCCATCACATGTTAAAATCAAAAATTCCCTCTAAAATGAAAATTTTTTTCTTAAAATTTTAATTTTAAATTTACTTAAAAAAGTCAAATCAATTTGACTTCAAATAATTAATTAAAATATATGTATATTTATTATGATATTTATATGTATATAATATATATATATATGTATATAAGATGTATATTAGATGTATACATTAATATATGTATATTTATTATATATATATATATATATATATATATATATATATATATATATATATATACTAGATGTATATATTAATATATGTATATAATATACATTAATATATACTATATATATAATATAATTTAATACATATGATATATGTATATTGTATTATATGTAATATATAATATATTTGTAATATATATAATATACTTTAATATATAATATATATTATATATACTTAAATGTATACTAATATATATATATATATATGTATTTAATTTAAAATTATATAATGTATGTATTTAATTTAAAATTATAATTAAAATTAAATATATTAAAACTAAATAAAATAGTAAATAAATTAATTTAATTAAATATGTAATACTATATTTAAATATTAATTCTAAATTAATTCTTATGTCTAATTCTATTTTTTAAGCTTTATTATATTTATCAATATTTTAAATTCATCAAATTATAGTATATTTAATTGTCATGTAAATATTAAGTTTTGTTAATATTAGTTCAGGTCACAGGTCAGGTACAAAACAAGTCGGGTTCAAAATAGGTCGAGTTCAAAACAGGTCGGGTAAAATCAGGTCTCGGGTCAATTTAGTAGGGTAATATCGGTTATTTGTCAGATCAGACTCGAGTTCGGGTTCGTTTCAATCGGATACAGGTCGGGTTTCAGGTCTACAGTAACAGGTTGAAATCGGGTTCAGGTTATTCTCGGTCGGATACAATTCGGGTTCGGTTACTACAGTAACAGGTCTAACTTGGGTTTGGGTCAACAACAGTCATATACAGATCAAGCTCAGGTCATTACATCCCTGGGTCAAACCAAGTTCCGACTCAAATAGGTTTCAGACGGGTTTTCAGGTCGAATCAGCTTTTTACGTCCCTATTTAGGAATAAGGAAGGATAATTACTTCATCCCCTCAAAAAATTCATTTGTCCTTCTATATATATTTTAAAACTCTAAATCATAACTTTATTTTTGACACCGATCGTTTTTTATTATATTTTTCCTAATTTTCTCTCATCGTCTCGAATGTATGACTTGTTATTTAAAGCTGTTTATAGTTTATTTTAAATTCTATTTTATTTTCTTTATTTTTTTTGAAAAATATTACATGACATCGTTATTGAACTGTCGCAATGTATGTTTGGTGTTTTTATTTACAGGTCGTCTGTAATAACTAATTTTATTCGGGGATTAAACCAGGTTTAATTTTAATTTCGAATAAATAATGGGCTTCATTATTTGTTATTTAAATGAAAATTTAAAAAATATATATATTAATGTATTATTCGGATTTCTTATTTTGTTTAAAGAAAAAAAAACACTGTGTTGATATCTTTTTATATATTTGTTTTTATTCGATTTTACTATTATTATTACTTTAGTATTTTATATTATTTTATCATTATATTATTAATATTATTTTATTTTATTACCATTATTATCTTATTATTATTATTGTTAATATATAATATAAATTATAAAATAAAACCCCAAACTTTGAATAAATTAAAGCCCAAGTTTTATATTCATATTACAGTCCAGATTACAAAGCCTGGAATTTTATTTACATGACCCAAATAATAAAACCAACAGAATTAATTACATTTATCCCACATAGCAAGCCCATGACCGGGTAACCCAGATAAACCCTAATATAATAACTCTTTTATCCCTTGCGCAGTTCAACGTGTACCGTTAGATCAAAATTTGATCTAACGGTCACGATCAAAGGAAAAGAAGCCTCTGGAATTCCCACGCTCTACACGCGCCGACTGTTCGGCTCACCACGCGCGCGTGGAGATGACGCGTTCCCCTTCGAATGCTCGATAACCGTTCGTCTCCTCGTCGCCGGTTGTCGTCCGATAGCTCGCCGGTGGTCCTCCTCAAAATCGACCACATACACAAAAAAACAAAGAAATAACGAGTCAAATTTATACAAAGGACAACATCAGAAGAAATCCAGAACCAAATCAGCAACGTACAAACACAGAGCAATGCACAATCATTTCGACCGAAATATTCAGAGAATTACAGAGGCATAAACAAACAAATTCGCAGCAAATATCAAACAATTTCAGAGAGAATCGTACGAGCATTGGATTAGCCAATAGGATTTTAATCCCTTTTTCTCATTCATGTAATTTTCGGCTATAAAAGAAGAGCCGAAACTCAATATAAGGGGTTCCCCAACCGTTTTCAATCAATAGAGAATAGAAATTTCAGTGGTAAAATCCTCTTTTTTGGTTTTGCATGATTAGATTTAGAACAAAAAAAATATATTTAGAGTTTCGTTTTTTACCTTTGAAAATCAGTCGCGTCCTTTCGGTTTCCTTCTCTGATGAGAATCCTTACGCCTCCGGGCTGTCGTGGTGAGCCAGTGAAGGAGGGAACCATTTCTTTTTTCTTTAATCCGAAAGAAGCTTTCTCCTTTTTGTTTCAAAACGAAAGAAAGTTCGGATTTTTTGGGTTGAACCGATCTTAAAACGATGGATTTTTGGTCGTTTTTTGGAAAGATTTTCAAAGAGTTTTGGTTTTCTAGACTTTTGGAGTTCGAAAGCTAGCAAAAAGAGTTTTTTTTTTAAACTCGTCGGCCACCGCGGTGGTTTTCGTGGTGGAGCCACAGCGGTTCTGGGTTTTTCTCGGATGAACACCATGTGTGTTCATCCTTTTCTGGGTTAAAAGATGAACTGAGGAGCGAATCTCTCCTTCTCATTTTGTTTCGGATGAAAATAATCAAGAGAGGTGTGTGTTTTGTTTTAACTTGTGTTTTATACCAAGGGTCTTATAAAAATGGGGTATTCACCTTCATTAAAACCCTCAGTCCCTTAATAACGCAAGCAGTCCCTATGATTTTGTTTAGCTTTACAATTTCATCCTGACATCAAAGCTAATCGTCATTTTAATAATGGGTTAATTATTTCTCAGTCCCTCCGTGTCTTATAATCATTCTCGCAACCCTTCCTCGCCTCAAAATGGCGTTTTGAGGGCTTCGTTTTTTTAATCTTTTCATTTTAGTCCATTCCAATGGCTTTTCTTTTTATTATTTTGTTTTGTTTTATTTATTTATTTATTCACTTATTTATTTATGTTATATTTTTGCTATGTTTGTAATTTATGCACTCTATTGCATTTTGTTCTATATATATCATGCATGTTGATATTTATGTATTTATTTTATTGTACTTATTTTCTCTTGTTACATATTTCATTAGTATTATATCATGACATCTAGGGATGGCAAATGGGCGGGGCGGGTGCGGATACCCCCTCCTCATATCCATACCCACCTAAAATTTTTATATCCACCACCTACCCATCACCTACGGTGGGTACAATTTTCAAATCCACACCCGCCCACACGGGTATATTCTTAAATCCATCCCCACACCCACCACTCAAAACATATCCGCTTGTACATGCCTACAAGCAACTACTAATATCGAATTATGTAAAAATAAATCATAATATTTTGTAAAAAAAGAGTAAAATTTTGTCTACTTTATTGACCAATTAAGTGTATATATAACATATTTACAGCTATATAAATTTAGCTACATCTAACTAACTAACGATAAGTAATTTAACTAAAACATATTTTTATTGATATAAATTCTACTTAACTACAACTAACTAATATATATAGATAATTAACTTAGCTAAAACATATTTACACTTTTATAAATTTTACGTATCCACACATCACAAATTTTCAACCTGATTAAGTGTATATATAACATATTTACAGCTATTTAAATTTAACTATATCTAACTAACTAACTAACGATAAGTAATTTAACTAAATTAATTGATTTCAAAGTCTATAGGCTTAAGGATTAACATAGATTTTAAAACAAATTAAAATCTTAGCATATAAAATACCATAATAAAAGGAATAATCAAAGTCTATAAATAGAAATTGTTCAAAATTCATATGGCGGGCGGATACGGAGCGGGTGGATACGATGAGGGTAAGGTCTTAAACCCATCACCTACCCACTACTCATGATGGGTATGACTTTTTACATCCACCTCCGCCCACTATCCACCAAACTAATATCCATCCTCACTCCAACTGGTGCGGGTGCGGTGCGGAATCCACAAAATTGTACCCGTCTACCATCCTTAAATGACATCTCTATTTATTTGTTTCCATGTTTCATGTACATACCTATTGCCTTGTGTCATGCATTTTATTTATACTTTTATTTATCTACATCTTTATTTACTTTGTTTATTTTGTTTTGCTTATTGCATTTTATTTTAATGTTGTGTATATTTGTTATATTCATTTTGCATATATTGTTTATGTCATTTTTGCTCAATCTCACATTCAATATTAATTAATGAACTTAATAATCACGTCTTTATTCGGTCGTAATAGGCCCGTCCTCAAACGTAGTGTCGACGGTGTATGCGTTATCTTCGGATAAAGATACGATAAAATTAAAATAAATCTGAATCATTAAACAAACCATAATTTAAATGCCACTTTAAGTCATAAAATTGCAAAATCAATTAAGCGGTTATTTTGATAAAGGTGTCAATTTTTGGGCGGTTTTTAACGCTAATACTGTTTTAAATCGTAACCGACTCTCGAACCCAATTTTTAAAGAATCTCTGATTTTCACGGTGTCCGTCCTA
Source organism: Abelmoschus esculentus (assembly GCA_035048815.1). Classification (NCBI taxonomy): domain Eukaryota; kingdom Viridiplantae; phylum Streptophyta; class Magnoliopsida; order Malvales; family Malvaceae; genus Abelmoschus; species Abelmoschus esculentus. The sequence continues at coordinate 426,859 of JAUCBN010000030.1, forward strand.
CCAAAGTGACCGGTGGCGACTCCAACCTTTTTTAAATCATTTCACAATCAATTTTCAAATTATTTTCCAAACACTAATTTTGAAAGTCCCTTTACTTAAATTTTCAAATTTCACTTTTTGATAAATTCCCAAATTCCATCTTTTTAATCCCTAAAAATTCAATTTCTCAAAATTCCCCCTTTTTGAAACCCTAATTTCCAAATTTCCCAAATTCTTTTTCAAACCCTCTAACCCTAGTTTTTAAAATATTTTCCCTTTTAATTTCTAAAATCGCCTTTTTCAATTTTAGATATTAAAACCCCTTTTTCAAATCATTCTATTTTTTTAATTTAAACCCTAATTTCTACTTTTTTAAATCAGCACCTTTTTTACTACACTTAAGAAATATTAAAAAGGGTTGCTACATCATCGAATCGACATTTGGTTTTAAAAAATATATGATACAATATAATATAATATGAACAATTAAGGTTAGGTAATGTGCAAGTAGTTTTGCTTGCGTGCTCCAATGGGTACTAATTTTGTAATACTTTCTAAGTATCTTCATATTTGTAATCAAATGTGAGATATTTTATTATTTATATGATGAGGGGAGGTTAGGGGTGTTTATTGACGAGTCGATCGTGAGTTAAATAATATTTAATTCGTGATTGTTAAAAAACTTTATTATTCGATTTGACTTGTTAAATTCGTTAAATTTGTGTCTACTCGTGCTCGTTAATAAAATTATTACTCAATTCTACTCGTTACTCGTTAAGCTTGACTCATTCCTCGATAAATTCACTAAAAAATCACCTTATTTTTAACTAAATTAAAATAAATTTTAATAATATTATATGAAACTTAATATTAACTTGAATTAAAAAAATTGATGAGCGTTGCAATCGATCGAAAAACACCAAGAGGGGGGTGAATTGGATTTTTAAAATTCGGTGGACACTAATTGCAAAGAAAGGAAATTGTAAGGTGATTTAGAGTGGTTCAACTTCCCCAATGAAGTCTACATCCACTACCTTAGTGACCACACTAAGGATTTCCCACAAATTCACTAATTTGTCTTTCCTTTAAGGATAAGGAGTAACCTTAAACAATTCAATAGACTTATACCCCAAAGTCTATTGAATCAATCCCCAAATTTGAGTACAAATAAGCAAACTAGAAAATCCTCACAAGGTAAGTGTTTGCACAATTTTAAGCTCTCTCACACACCTAAATAACACTAGTAAAAGATTACAAATGAAGAACACACTAGTGGTTTTTTTTGCAAGAAAGGTTGGAAATGAAGCTCAACTTCAATCTTTGAATGCTTGAATGTTTGGATATGTTTTCTTGTATGCTCTTAATTGATTCTAACCGTTTGTATCCATTGGGAGTACTTTGGAGCCGTTGGTTGCCATTAAAACTGAGTATTTAATGCCCACCTGCACAGAAGTTTCGAAACCTTTACCAGAGGTTTCGAAACCTTTAAGAATTTTAAATGAAACTAGCCGTTACAGGTTGAAAGTTTCGAAACCTTTATCAAAGTTTCGAAACCTTTGCCAAGGTTTCCAAAACATGTCATTCTGACTTGAAAGTTTCGAAACCATTAACAAGGTTTCGAGACTTTGGCCTTGAAAATCATTTTTGACCATTTTGTTGACTTTTAAAAGTATATTCGATATGGATAAAAAGTCAAGCATTTTATAAACCATTTTGGCAACTTTAAATCGAGTTTTGAAAATTTATTTCGAGAAAATAATTTTGCAAATTTTTATAAATTAGTCATTTCAAATTTATTTTAAGTTACATCAAAATAAGTCTAACAAAAATTAACTAAAAAATATCGAAATAATGTATAAAGCACTTTTAAAGTCTAACCACGTAAATCAAAATGATCCAAACCAAATGCAACATAAAATATTCAACATATCATTCATAGTATATGTCTTAATTCAACATGTAAAGTGACAAAAAGTTCCAACAACATAGATAAAAACACAGAGTTCAAAGCATATCAAATAAGTCTCAAAATATCATAATATGGTCATAAAAGTATGCATGAAACCTAAACATCCGGTGCATCATAAGGCGAAGAAGGTAGAAAAAGATGATAAAAATGGTCACGCATGTCATGCTCTAAAGATGTAACACGTCCATCTAAGCTACGAAGCATGCCGGTGGTCTCCTCATGAAAGTTAAGGAGGAAAGCATCCATGTTGTCAAAACGGGTGATCATCGAAGCATAAATGGACTCCATGGTGATAGGAACCATGGGAGGTGGTGCATCCTCGTCTACCGGAGCCTCGGGAACATCCTCGTCGACTTCCTCGACAATCCCTCTATGAACCTGTAGCGACCCTTTTAAAAATTAATATTAAAATTATTAAAATTAAGTGTGGTGAAAGGTAAAAAGATGAAAAGGGGGTCACTAGTGGAAAATTCGAAAAGAAGTTGAAAATTAGAAAATTAGGATTTTGAATTGAAAATTGGGAATTTTAATCCCCAAAGGGGAAATTTCGAAAATTAGGGTAGGGATTTGAAATTAAGAAAGGAATTTTGAAATTAGGGTTTTAAAAAGGTTGGAGTCGCCACCGGTCACTTTTGGTAGACCGGACACCGAGAAAACCAGAGATTCGTTAAAAATTGGGTTCGAGAGTCGGTTACGGTTAAAAACGAGGTTAGCGTTTAAAACCGCCCAAAATTGGTACCTTTATCAAATTACCGCTTAATTAATTTTGGATTTTTCGGATTTAAAGTGGTATTTAAATTAATTATTTGTTTAAAGATCCGATTCAATTTTATTTTTACCGTGTCTTGATCCGAAGGCACACGCATACACCGCCACCACTACGTTTGGTGTCGGGCCCGTTACGATCGAATAAAGACATAATTATTAAATTCATTAATTAAGAAGTGTAATGTAACTTAAGCAAAATAAAATAATGTAAACAATATATGTAAAATAAAATGTACAATGAACATAATGAAAATAAAGACAAGTACAAATACATGATACAAATAAATAAATGCATGAAAAATAAAATAAAGTGAGCAAATAAAAGAAAACATGGCAGACATTAAAATAACTAAATAAATAATTGTAGTTAGAAAAAAGGAAAACATAAAATTCAATACTTTAAAAAAGGAATATGAGAATCGAAAAGGTATAAAAGAATTATGAAAACATTATATATATATAAGGAAAATAATAAAAAAATAAAAAGAGAAAAAAAAGGCAAACATGCGACATTGAAGAGGAGTTAAGGGAAAGATTTAATCAAATTAGAAATGAATGTCAATTAATAACATTTAAAAGGAAAATAAATTATAAAAACGTTAATTTTCAATAACCCCAAATTAATAATTTTTTTTAAAAAAGGAAAACTAAATCAAATAAATAAAATAATAAAGAAAACATAAATATGGTCAAATTTTTCATAAAAATGGGTTGTTATTAATTACATGACAATTAAAGTAAAACAAAATGCACAATAAATAATAAAATAAAACAATATATTCAAAATAAACATACAAACATAATAAATTAAAATGTACAAATAAATAAACATGAATAAAAATATAAATGCACGAGCAAAATGCATAGATGCATGAACAAATAAATAACATGGCATAGTAAGAACATGACAAAATAAATAAAATGCAACAACATGAGTGAAAATAATGCAAAAATATATACAAAAATATATACAAAAATATGCAATAAATATAAAAGGACTAAATAAATAAAAAAATGAAAGGTGCCAAAATAATAAAAACAACTACTGAAAATGATCAAAATGAAAGAAAAATAAAATTTTGAGGTCAAATTCGAAACAAAACAGTCCTTATCTTCGAACAGTGGCCAAAATATAAGATTTTGAAGACATTTTAGGACCACGGGACGTATTTAAGAAGGAGGAGGGGCTCAAAAACTTAGACCAACACACGGAGGGAGTTGAATGCAAATAAACCATTTTTTTAAATGATTATCACTGAAATCGGGACTAAATCGTAAAACGAAACGGAGTTTCAGGGAATAAGTAAATGATTTTCCCCACACGGAGGGATTTAAAAAAAATAAGACCATTTTTACAAAAACCCTTCACTATATAATATACTTTTAAAACGAAAAACTTCTCCTTTACCATTTTTTCTTAACCGAAAAAAATAAACACCCCCATTTCCTCTGCATTCTTCAACTGGAAACCCAGAACATCAAAGAACATTCAATGTTCTTCTGGGTTTTCCAGAAGCAAGAACATCGGCCACTGTGTTTTTCAGATTTTAGCCACCGCAAGCGGTGGCCGGCGAAAGCAAACCCTCCCTTTTTTTGTTTTCCGAAACCAAAATCAACAAACAAACTTCCGTTCTTTGGTTTTGAAATCAGTAGCCCTCTTTTTTGAAACCAAAAATGAAAAACGAAAAAACCTTTTAGAATAAGACCCCTTATTTGAAAGCCACAAAAACAAAAGATGGTTCCTTTTCTCCTTTCGACAAACGTTAACACAAGAAGGGAGAATCCTAATTCGTGTCTCGGCTCACCACAAACGATCCGAAGATCTAAGGTTTATCGCCGGCGCTCGGAAAGGAGAAAGAACCGAAAGGTAAAAACTTCCCTAATCATTTTTATTCGATGCAAAAAACAGTGAGGTTTTATGTAAGAGGTAAAAACTAAGAACAAGAATTTTAAAGGAGTAAAGAAACAGACAGAGCAAAGGGAGACAATAGAATAGAAGAAATATGGGGAAGACAAGATAATTTTCCTTCAAAACATTTGATAAAGAAATATGATTATCTTCCAAGCTTCTAGATCATAAGCTTGAACGAATAACCTCATTCGATTCTTCCAATATGTATAGTTAATTCCGTTGAAGAAAGGAGGCTTGTTTGTAGGTTGAGAGTCTTTCCAAGCTTCAATAGTGGAGGAGGAAGCCATGGATTACCTTGTAGATGATTGCAAACTTCTTAGATCTTCTCAAGAGGTTGTTAGACCTTCCAATGAACCAAGCTCTGATACCAATTGATGAGTATTGCAATCGATCGAAAAACACCAAAAGGGGGTGAATTGGATTTTTAAAATTTGGTGGACACTAATTGCAAATAAAGAAAATTGCAAGGTGATTTAGAGTGGTTCAACTTCCCCAATGAAGTCTACATCCACTACCTTAGTGACCACACTAAGGATTTCCCACAAATTCACTAATTTGTCTTTCCTTTAACGATAAGGAGTAACCTTACACAATTCAATAGACTTATACCCCAAAGTCTTATTGAATCAATCCCCAAATTTGAGTACAAACAAGCAAACTAGAAAATCCTCACAAGGTAAGTGTTTGCACAATTTTAAGCTCTCTCACACACTCAAATAACACTAGTAAAAGATTACAAATGAAGAACACACTAGTGTTTTTTATATTTTTTTTTACAAGAAAGGTTGAAAATGAAGCTCAACTTCAATATTTGAATGTTTGGATATGCTTTCTTGTTGTTCTAATGTTGTTTTCAGACCTCTTTTGTATGCTCTTAATTGATTCTAACCGTTTGTAGCCGTTGGTTGCCATTAAAATTGAGCATTTAATGCTCACCTGCACAGAAGTTTCGAAACCTTTACCAGAGGTTTCGAAACCTTTAAGAATTTTAAATGAAACTAGTCGTTACAGGTTGAAAGTTTCGAAACCTTTGCCAAGGTTTCCAAAACATGTCATTCTGACTTAAAAGTTTTGAAACCTTTAACAAGGTTTCAAGACTTTGGCCTTGAAAATCATTTTTGACCATTTTGTTGACTTTTAAAAGTATATTCGATATGGATAAAAAGTCAAGCATTTTATAAACTATTTTGACAACTTTAAATCAAGTTTTTGAAAATTTATTTCGAGAAAATAATTTTGCAAATTTTTACAAATTAGTCCTTTCAAATTTATTTTAAGTTATATCAAAATAAGTCTAACAAAAATTAACTAAAAAATATCGAAATAATGTATAAAGCATTTTTAAAGTCTATATGTTAAACTAACGATCTACAAATACACCAAACTGGTATATTAAAACTGAAATAACAATCCACACATTAATAATTATTTAAATTTATTTTTTTGAATAGAATAATTTGAAAGTAATCACTAAAAAAGTATTTTAAAAAATTAACGAGTTGTTCGCGAACTTATCGAGTAGAGTTAGACTTTGTTCAATTCAACTTGTTAAGATATTAAATCGAATCAACCCGAATCAAACTTTATTAAATTTTAATCGAATCGAGTTCAAACAACTCACAAACTGCTCAACTCGTTTAGCACACCAACTTAGTTGATAGGACTTACGTAAAGTTGTATTGAAAAATTCTAAAATAAATATTTTATATTGATATATAATTAATTAATAATTATATATTGATATATATTATTAGTTACTTTAATAAATTTTCCGAGAGATAAAATGTGATTATTCATCTTTGAAAAATAAAATACTTTAAAATATTTTTTTTAGATTTTTTAATATTTTTCTCACATTTTATTTTAATAATTAGAAATTATATATATCTTTTATACTTTTAAAATATTAATTTATTAACTGAATTTTATACGTTAAATATTTTTGTTACTCTTGTATTATTTTATTAACCCACTTATAATTAAGGGTGAATATTCAATCAAGACGAGTCAAGTAAAAAGAATTTAAGTTATTCGAGTCAACGAGTAATATTTTATAACTCGAACTTTATTTAAATTTTTTTTCAATTCGAGTCGAGTTTAAAAAATTCAAGTCGAGTCGAATATTCAAATTTCTACAAAAATTTAATTATAATTATTTATCATGTAATATATGTATATATATGTATGTATATATATATTTAAATAACTTTCTCTATTCATGTAATATATGTATATATATTTTTTTGTATATGATGATATTTCTTAATATTTTTATATATTGATATATATATATATATATCATAAAAAATTGAGAGACTCGTCTTGAATTTAAAAATAAATCTTTTAATTACTAAAAATTTTGAGTTATTCAAGTTATTCAAATTTCTATTTTACAACTCAAACTTTATTTAAAATTTTTTCGAGTCGATTCGAGTTTATGAAATTTCAAGTCTAATCAAAACGAGTCGAATATTTTTGCCTTAAATCGAGTTGAGTTATTCAATTTTTTGAGTTGAGTCGAATTTTGCTCAACCCCACTTATAAATATGTCATAAATAATAAATAAATAATAAATATTAAGCTGGACTCGACTTAAAGTAAAATATATTATGATTTTTTCTTTAAATTTAGATATATTTTATTATTTTTTGAACAATAAAATTAGACCGCGTCCCAACGGATCCAACTGCGAATACGCGTAAATGGAGTAAATATAACCGTTGAAGTGAATCCATGAATCATCCGGATCCGATCCATATAAATCTGGCACAACAATGAAGAAAGATAGAAGCATCTTGAAAAAGTTTGGCGCTTGGCATTTTGAATTCGAAACACACACACAAAATTTGGGGATTTTAGGGTTTTACTCTCAGTTCTGTTTCCAGTCGAACCATTAGGGTTTGTAATTTCCCCCAAGATCACAATGTAACTTTACATTTCTTCTCTCTTTCTTCTTGAAATTATTATTATTATTTTGCTGATTAGACTTGCACAATAAAAACACATGTTTTTTGCAGGGAAATTGTTAAATTGCAAATTCTGTGTCCTCAATCCGTTAATGGAGTTGGTATTGAACCCGACCCGGATTGGAGTTTCCATACTCTGTTATCGGAGCTGGATGCATTGGAAAAGAAGTTCAATATCTCTTCTTCCGTTCCTTTGCCTTTTACAAAAACTAAATCAAGGTAACTTTTTTTTTCCTTTTCCATCTTTGTGTTGTATGTGATTGTATCGGTTGAATTAAGCAATTTTTTTTCCCTTTTAATGTATGAAATAGAGAGTTTTATGGAGAAAAAGGCACCAAGAGAAGCTCAAATGCATTTGTAATGAAAATATCTGACGAGGAGTTTGAGGATAGTGAAAGTGAGAATGAGGAGGTCCATGGTCATGATCGAAGTTTAGTGAAAGTTGCTCTATTTAAGTGCGATGAAATTTATTTGAGGTATGGATTATGGTATTCCCATTTTTTTAATTTTAGTAGATATGTACCCTTTATTTTCGTTCAGTAGTCAATGAGATAAATTTTCATGGTTTTTGATATAAAATTGTTTAACTTTCAGTAGCAGCGACGATGATTCTGATGATAAGCCGTGTCTTGATGTCCAACCCTACCTGATGAATGAGGTGGGGTTGGTGGAGAGTGCCTTATATGAGTTAACTAATGAGCATCAACTAGGCATTAAGGTTTGTTGGATTAACTCCTCTTGAAGAGAGCTTAAGTTGTGTGCCTTCTGTATCGTGTTCGTTATGAACTTGATATTTTCTTCCATATGTATTTTACTGTTTGCTATAGTTTGTTAATGGATTATGATATAGCTTCTGAATGGACTTAACTACAGGAGGAAATTAGAAAAGCAATCTCTGCATTAGAGACAGATTTGACGAATGAGAGTGAAAAGTGTTCCTCTGCACATTCTAAAGTTGAGAAATATAGAGAAGCAAGGCGGGAAGTGGAGAGGAAATTTGATGTTCAGTATCAACGCAGAATGTAAGTATGCATTTCCTGTTTTGAATTGTTATTTACTCAAATATTCAGTTTGGGATTACAGTTTTGCTGCCCTCTACCTTGATTCTTTTTTCCATTTTTTTGTTGATGCTGCATGATGCTCTGTTATAGGCATGCTAACTGATCCTCATAGTCTATGTTGCTTGGACTTGGGTTTGAGTGTCAGATATGGGGAGGTGTTTAAGACGTGTATGTTTTTCGTAAGTTTTTCCATGCATATGAAGAGTTCTCTGAGGATCATATTCTCACATCCCGTGTCCAGATTTTTTTCTCATAGCTAATTACTACATTTTCTGTCCCATTATCTTTTTCACCTGTCTTTTTCGGCTGTTCCAAAAATGAAATAATCGGTTTCCCCTTTTCAAACACCATAACTCTTTTATTTAGATTATTTTCTTTTTCTTTTTTCCTTCAAAATTTGAACTTTTTGACAATAAAAATGTACGTAACATCAATATAATAATAAACAGATATATAATACTAAATATGTAAAAGTCAGTTTCTTTCTTGATATGCAAATAGGATGAGGATAGTACTATATTTGACTATTAAAAGGAACAAGAGTATGTTTGCATACTCTTGAATTAGATCGTAACGGATAAATATGTTAAAGTTTAATGAGCTTCCAAGATTATCCATTGTGCTTGCTATTCTGGAAACCATTTTTTTAAAATTTCTTGAAATTGTTACAGTGCAGAAGGACTTGATAATCACTTGACTGCTGTCCAGCGGGATCATGAACTCAAATCACAAATAGAGGAAAGGAGAATACGAAATGATGCAGCATATGAAGAAGCCAAGAGAAAGGAAAAGGCTCTTCAGGAAGAAAGACTACGCCAAGAGAAGGCCAAAGCAGAGGCAGAGGTTTGTTTTCTCTACCCCTAGTATGTAGTATATTAGACCTCTGGCATATGTTCCCCTGCACCTTTCGGTATAGGGGTGTTACTTTATGCAAACTTAACTTTTTAACTAACTGGGTATTTGTAGGCTGTGGAAACTCTCCTTTGCTAGGTTTGACATGCATGTAACTGAATCTTTAAGAAAAGTTGTCTGATCGAACTTTAAAAGGACTTGGCTATTATAGTGTTCAAACAATGTTGCTTGTGTTTTCTTTGTACTTTATATGAGAGCCATGCTTCTTTGCATTTTCAAATAATAAAAGAAAACAAAAATAAAACAAGGACAAATTACATGGTTCAGTTCATTGACATACATCCATGTAAAGACGGATTTAGATAAAAGGAGAATACTATAACCTGTTTTAATCTTTTAAAGATCACATTAATCGACATAAGCACATAATTATAATAACAGTATGATAAATCATAAATGGTCTTGTTATTTTGCATTTTTTTTCTGTGTAGTTTTTGGTGTTCTTGTGCTATCTGATACCAGGTCTCTGCTCCCATTTGTGAGCCCTTTTCTCGACAAAACCTTGTGTATTTGTAGATGCAGTTTATTTGTCTAGAAACTTATATATTTATATTACTTTAATCCTTTTAGGAACTATTTCCATTTTATAGGGTTTTTATTTCAAGGATTTTTACTTTATGAATAATAAATTTATGTGCTAGGTGCAGGCTAAACTTAAAGACGAGGAAGCCAAAAGAATTGTTTCGGAAGCTAAGAGGATAGCAGCAAAAGAAGCAGCAGAAAAGGAAGCAGCTAAAGCCCCCCAAACTCCTACTTCTGAAGTGCCACAAAAGGCAGCATTAGGAGGTCCTACTGCTACTAGTTCGGGAGCTTTAATTGCTCGGCCCAAGGGCTCTGAGAATGATAAAACAAATAAATCACAATCAGCAGGTATATTTGTTTATTTTCAGTTTAAAAACTTACTCACATGCACATTTGCTAATGAACAAACTTACAGAACTCTGAACCGAAACACTTGAAAAAATGTGAGACCTCAGTCCTCGTAATTTCATTGCCATCCATGTTTCTAATGAATGGTTGTTAGTTTCTAGACATTATTTATGTTTTCGTACTTTGAGATTTTGCACTTCATAGATTTCAGCATGCCTCGTGTAAATGCAGATGTGTGTGTGTTTCTTTTTTCCTGGAAAACAAGATTTTTGTTCTAGGCAGTACATCAATCTGTATTCAATATCAATGATTTTTCCGGGCCAACTGTCAATGTGGCAGGTAATTTGCTCAGGGCAGCAGAGAGTGCTTTAAACCTAGAGAGGGAAAGGCTACAAAAATTAAAAGAGTTGGAAGGAATAAACCAATCACTTAGATCAAGTTCAAATGAGGTATTTCTTCCGTCTATGTTCAATTTGCAGCTTTGGGTTCTGTTATCTTGTAAGTTTATAAATATTCTGTAACTCCTGTCCTTCATTTCCTGGTATTGAACTGCAAACTACTTACATTTAGGATATTATTGAAACTATAAATTTTGGGAGGTAAAGTATTGTTTCCATACTTGTCAAAAAAGTAAGAATTAAATTACTAGAAAAAGAGGGTCATTATGTAAGTGGGTAATGTATTTGTATCATACTATTGGAAAGTGCTTTAGCTTCGTTATCGTTATCATATTTTCTCTATTTCTCTATTTTCTTTTCTGTGTCTCGATTTGTTTGTATTAATCAATCAATTGATTAACCAATGTTGTTTGTATTTTAGGATTTTGGCAGCACTGAAAGGCATATTGCTAGGTTGATAAGACAAATAAGGGGTACTAAAGACAATGTCACGTAAGTTGGATGTGTTCAATTTTTTGGTAGTTACTCTTTGTCAAGTTTGTAATATTTTTCTGCATTATGAGTTACGTTTGTTTCAACTAGAATTTTAGTATCCGAAGTTCGGTGATGCTGTTAGATTTGTAACTCTATATGTAAACAATCTTTTGCAGCACAAAAGCTACCGAGCTTGTAAAGATTTTCAACAATCCCCGTTGCCCTCAAACCATAAGCATTGCATCTTTTGCGAAGAAGGTAATGACAATTGCTTTGCACTAAATGATACATCATTCTCAAGAAAATGTACAAAATGTCTTAACCGTTAAAAAGGCAAAGTCCGAATCTGGTTCCACATTGAAAGCTAATATACTTTTTTTACAATGAAACCAAACCTTTGGAAAGTGCCATATTCTTTGATGAAATCACCAAGTAATGTAGCAATGGCCGCACTGGAACTAACTCAGTATTGAATCTCAAATCTATATATTATATGTCAATGGTACACATGTTTTTTTCTCATGTACTCAGAAATCAATTGGAATTAGTCAATATACTTCCAATGGATCTACAATTGTAGTTCTTTAATGCTTTGACTTTGAGAAATGAGTATTCTGCTTTCGGATTGTATTTTGAAAATCCTTATGGTTAAGGACGTGCATTTCTCCTTTTGATACTTCAGGTTGTTTCTCACTGTGAAAGCCCCGATAATGCCCCCTTTGCCTGCGGGCATGTCATTATCCTTGTTACATCACAGGTACATCTTTTACAGTTCCATTTTTTTGTCTTGGTTTGGAGGGGTGGAAGCTTTCTACTAATCTTAAAATCGGAAATTTGATTTTAACATAGAAACAATCCTTGTTTCCCCAGTTCCCACAAGCAATGGATCTTCTTGTTGCTGAGCTACAAAGCGCTTGCATTTACACTGTCCCAAAACATATATCATACTCCAAGGTAACTCTTTTTCAACATATGTAATGCATATTTGTTTTATCCATTTGGCATACGATAGTTAGCCAATCCCAGAGTAAAAAGATGGCTCTCAAACTTGCCCTTGTTTCCTGAGTGTTTTCATTTGTTAAACATGTAGCTTTGCTTTCTTAAATTACTAGCTTTCTTCCTGTTCTGTTCATCATTTACACACCTTTGACGTTTAGATGTTTATTTTGGTTGAAATTTCGAGTTCAAGGTCTGTTTAGTTTTAAGCCTCTGTTTATCTAGTTACTTCTTCTTGAAAGGTTAAACATGAATTAATTTGAATTGTGTCTGGTATGCCTCTCCTCTGTACTTTTTGCTGCCACCGCCATTGTTATATGGATGCTAAGTTGTAATTTGCTATTTCAGTCAGCTTTTGAATCCAAAGAAGCTTATTGGAAGGTTCTTGGATACCGAGAGGACGATGGGAAGATTGAAAGTAAAAAGGATTATTTGAAACGTTTGGAATCTTACATTAGGCTGTATGGGGCACTGGTTCAGGTATGTTAATTGTCAAATCCAAAAGAAAGTAATGTTTCATTTCTAGTAATGCTTATGGATGCTTTTGTCCTCTATGCTCATAGCATCAAGGCTCGTTAAAAACGAGCTTGCTAACCGGAATTTTTCATTAATGGCAGACCGAGGTTGCAGGTCGGCAAAATGTGCATGGCCTGAAGGAAGGTTGGGCATGGCTTGCTAGGTTCCTAAATGCGCTCCCTGCCAATATTTATACCGCTGTGGCTTTGAACGCATTCCTGCAAGTAAGTTGGATTTCTCTCTGTTTACTTTTTGCATCGTACCGGCAATCGCTGAAAACAGGAACTTGCTGGGAAAAAATGTTACTGAAATCGGAAACCTGAATGGATTCTGCAAGGGACTAAATAAAACTAATACGGAGCCAATGTACTCACCGAGATATAAATTTCTTTCGGATTAACAATGGATACATTTGTTTTTACAGACGTCTGGCTTTGCACTCTACAGAAAATACAAATCCCAGTTCATGAAACTGCTGAACATCGTCTCCGAGAACTTTCTAAACGCCTTAAGATCTCAAGAAGATCTGGAGCTGCGGCCGATTACAGCCGATATTCAATCCTACTTAGAAGACAAGAAATTCCTTCTAGAACCGGAGGGAAGGACTTTGCAGGGTTCTTTGTTATCGAGTGTCATGGTGCCGGACTCAGATTACCAGACCCCGTCTTTTTATCAACATAGTCGGAATTACTTCTGAACGAACCGACCGGAGAAATAATTTGCAAAGAGTTGTCCGAAAGCACATACAGTATGAAGCTGATATCTGATCATGCTCTCTTCATGACACAAATGTTTTGGGGAAGAAAATGGTTAAGACTTCAGATCCTTATGTCCATGTTTCAAGTTTATCTTATATTGTTGTGTTTTGGTGTATTGATTTGTGTTTATTGAAGTTTTAAAATAAAACATATAGTATATAATCTCAATTAAATGATTCTATTTTATTTTTAAATTGGATTGTAAAAAATTAAAATAGTAACCATTTATATAAAATACAGGTTTTAATTTGGATAAAATAATCTCCTATACGACTGAAATTAATAGATAATTAGCGGTAAATAATTTAATAAAATAATACATTAATTGATGTATGATTTTGTAAAGTCAGTATATTTGTTTATATGTTACTGTTATCGTGGTGTACACTATTATATATGTTTATTACATTATTTTAAGATATTTAATATTATTTGATTAACTATTTTTATCTTTAAAAGTTTCATTTTTATTTAAAATAAAATATTAAAAATTAAATTATATCAAAAATATATAAATCAAAATGATTTTTCGATATTTTAGTATTATACCATTTGGTTGTTTATATTGTATTTGTATATTTTTATGTGTGATAATTTATGTTTAGTATATTTATTATAATTTTAACAAAATTTTATGTAGTAGTAAGTCACCTAATTGACATTTTTTTAATTATAAATTTAATATCCGTTAGGAGTCTATTTCTCCACTTCTTTCTCTAGGCAAAAAATATTAAAAGAAAATTATATTTATAATTATCATTTTGAGTTTAATGAATAATCTTGGCGAAAATAATGATATATATCTGATAGATTTAGGTTTAAATTTTTTGTCTGCAAAATATGTATACCTAGTCAAAATAATAAAATAAAATATAATCGTATATTATATTATAAATATCAAAATTAATAAAATAAATATCTTTTTTAATTATATATATATATTTTCTCTCGATGATACATTCATCGATAGTTTTGACGGATTCTCTCTATTCTCATAAACCTTAGCATTGAAGGAAAATTAATTTAAAGTTATATCAATCGTCATTAAACTATGAAAAATAATTATTTTTTATTATTAAATTTTATTAAACCGTTATAAAATGATGTTAAATTAATTAAATTATTATTTTTATAAAGTTCAATAATTATTTTTATAAATTTAATAATTATTTTATAATTTTTAAACCATAATTAAGTGATTTTTTGGTGTAATTCCCCCATTAGTTTACTATGTATCACAAATTTTGAAGCCGAAAACAAAGTAAAAATGCAAAATTAAAACAAAATCATTTATAGAAAAATTCTTGTTCTGTGTGTCAAGCAATGTTTCTCTCTTAAGACCCAAGTTGGAGGGCTTGAAACCACAATGCCACAATAACCATCCAACCAGTATTCATATCTCATTAGTCTTCCGAGCTCGGATCGAGCTCGGAACACCCATTTGATCGTAAACATGATCCGATTGTTCTTAATCTGGCTCCGAAACACTAGTGTTCGATTCAACGAAAGCCTAACCTGACTGGTGATCATATGAATGACTAGGAACTTGGACTGACCTTTTACAACTGAGAATGGTTCTACATTTTGTGTAGCAATCAACGTTTTCTCGAAGTAAAGTTCGAGATACATGTGACTGAAATCGAAGCTCGCCTTCTTGTTCGGATTCGTGAAGTTGGCCACCAGAGTAAAATTGGCATCAAGCTGGTAATCCGAGTCGACAGAGGCCACATTTAAGGTGACGCTTTTGAGATCGAAGAGCGGACTACGCGGGTGACAGGCGAAGACCACGACGAGGATTAGGCACACTATTACTATGATCAGCGACAGAATCAGACACAGAGTTGCCGCACACTGTATTAGAGGGTGGGTGCTTCGAGGGAAGCGTAGAGAACGAGGAGGCATTCTCTTGGGATGCTTGTGGTGTTGTTTACCTCGACACCAGTTTGCGTCCACGTCTGGCGACAACACGTTTCTGTCGGGTCTTCGGTTAAAATGTGGGTTGGTTTCGACATGTGGATGAGCCATTCTAATGACTATATATGACTGGAAACTATGTAAAAGCAAAGTAGTTAGCTAAAAGAGGATCAGTTTCATGGCAACTTCATGTTGAAGCAAAGAATCAAAGCATAAACTGAGTAAGGGAGGCAAGTAATCTTAAGGGTGGCATTGATTCTTGCTACTTGGAAGTTTGGGCATGACAACAAGACTTGTATCATAATTATTATTCGAAGTTCGATTAAAAAAATATTCATTACATGTATCATAATTATGTTTTCATCGATTCGTGCCGATGCCCTCCAACCGGCAAGAACTTCGGCCACCCAAACCCCTTCAACACTGTAGTGACATCAAAAGGTCTTGCTTCAAGAAATGCAAAATTATTTTATGATTACATTACCATGAGTTTTGAACATAAAATACATATGGATTGTATTGTACATCAGTGTTTGGTTCTGCATTTTTTCTATGACCCCAGTTGGAGGGCTTAAAACTATGACGCCACAATAACCATGCAATCAATATGAATATTTCAATAAACCTCCGAGTTTTGGTCGAGCTTGGAACACCGCTTTGACTGTAAGCAGGACTTGATTGTTCTGGATCTGCTTCAGAAACAGCACTGTTTCTTCCATTGAAAGCCTAACCTGACTGGTTATCATATGAATGTTTGAAAAAATGGTCTCACCTTTGGCAGATGAGAAAGGTCCTATGTATTGAGTAGGGATCAGGGAATTCTCGAAGTAAAGACCAAGGTACATGTGACTGAGATTGATGCTCACATTCTTGTTTGGATTAGTGAAATTAGCCAGTAGACTAACATCGGCATTGAGCAGGTAACCCATGTTGAGAGTGGCTGCATTCAAGGTGACACCATTGACGTCAAACAGTGTACTATTTGGTCAATAGACGAGATAGACTATGAGAACGATTACGCCTCCTAGTATCATGATCAACAAAAAGTGACACTGCAGACCATGCTAGAGGGTTTGTTTGACGGTCATCTGGGAGAAAAAGACTAGGGTGAGGATGATAATCTTGGGGATGCTTGCCGTGGTGCTGGTCGCCTTCAGTGATTTCACCTTGTGGTCCTATCAATGACGAGCTAGGATGTTGGTCTTGAAGCTGGGGTTGCAGCACTGCTTCTTTTGGGTCCGGAACTTGAAACAATGAGGGCTGTGGTCGTAATTGAGGGCGTTGATCATCATTTTGTACTGGTGGCAGCACCCAAACATGTAGTGGCAGGTGATTTTGGCTTTCATGATGAGGCTCCAGCGGTGATTGATCGAGTGGCTGAGGATGCTGGTCTTGGTCTTCAGTACCTCGTAGCGGGACAGGACAGTTGTGATCGTGTCATGGCAGCAAGTAGATATTGGCGTTGCTCCAGCTTTGTACCATCAGGATCTTCGACAAAATGTGGGTTGGCTTCTACATGTTGATGAGCCATTCTGGTAAGATGAATACATGACAAGAAACAACGTAAAGCAAAGGGATGAAGCAGGGTAATTAGCAAAAAAGAACCGACTCCATGGGAAATTCATGCAAAGGCAAAGAATCAAACAAAAACCATGAGAAGCAAATAATCTTTGATGATTCCTTTCCTAGATGCTATGTTAAGATAGGGTAGCCTTGGGTATCCATTTCTATTTCTCCTTTTCTAGCCATCTCAAACGAGGCTTTGATTCTTTCTACTCGGAACTTCGCCTAGATATACTGTTTTCGAAGCCATAAAAGTACATTTTGGGCATGGCGACAAAACTTGTCCTTAGGTTGGGTCAAGTTGCCGACTAAATTTCTTTTTAATTTTCCTTGCCACGGCCCATTTTTTACCTGGCTTGGCCCATAGGTTTGAATTTATTATATTTAATATTAATGTTTTTATAATTAAATAAAAATAAAAACTGAATTATTAAATAGTAATTTAGGCTCGCCGGAATCACTAAATGTAACACCTCAAATTTTCCCAATTAAAACCCTAAAAATTGTTGTAAAAAAAAGAAACCCTAAAATCCCTAATTCAAAACCTAAAAATTGGGGATTTCTATTTCAACCTAAACTAAATTACAATGACCATTTTGTAAATTTCTGAAGTTAATGGCTCTTTTAAAAAGTTAAACAAATTCAGACCCTTGTTGAGTAATTTTACCATTTTACTTTTGGTAACAATTTTCCCCTTGTTTTCCGTTCGAATTTATTTCTTGGTCTTAAACCTCCTTAATCTGATAAGTATTGTTTTTTCTCCTTCCTTCTTCATGGCTTTTCAAAAAAAAAATATACAAGTGTTTTTCATCCTCCCATTCTGATCGTCCTTCGAAGTAGTTCCTGGTGTGTTGGTAAGTTTTCATATTTTTTTTCTTCTTGTTTTCGTTCACTTCGGTTATGGTGGTAAGGGTATTGATTTCTGTTTTGATTGAATTGTAAGATCAATGGGTCTTGTTTTTAATTCGGGTTTAGGGAGTTTGTTAACGTTTAATTCGTGTTTGAATTGAGTTTAGGGGGAAGAATCGAAAATCTGGAAACCAGATTTTCCTGGGGAATTCTGGAAACCAGATTTTCCAGGAAAGTCTAGAAATCCGAACTGACCCGACCCGTAACCCAACCCGTAACCCAACCCGACTCGTTTGACCGACTCGACTCGTGACCTGACCCGTAACCCAACCCGACTCGTTTGACCGACTCAACCCGTGACCCG
Source organism: Abelmoschus esculentus (assembly GCA_035048815.1). Classification (NCBI taxonomy): domain Eukaryota; kingdom Viridiplantae; phylum Streptophyta; class Magnoliopsida; order Malvales; family Malvaceae; genus Abelmoschus; species Abelmoschus esculentus. The sequence continues at coordinate 445,128 of JAUCBN010000030.1, forward strand.
ACCTGACTTGTTTGACCGACCCGTTGACCCGATTGATTAATACCATGCTCTGTGTCGTTTAAATGCATATCTGATTTTGAAACTATCATGCATGCCTCTTGATAGCTTTAAGGCAAACATTCAAATTTTGTTATCTGTTTATGTCACTACATTTGGTTGGATAATATGTACGAGGAAGTTCAGTGATATCACCTTTTGGTGAGTATCACTTCTGATAAGTGATTCCACCTTCGGGTCGAGTTTCCACTTCTACTTAGTGGCTCCACCTTCTGGTCGAGTTTCCACTTATGCTTAGTGGCTTCACCTTCTTGTCGAGTTTCCACTTCTGATGGTGTGATGGAGTTAGAGTGGTTCAGGGGAACCTACTCTTTTGATGGTGTTCGGTGCATATCTTCATACATTACGTCATATGTTTTGTTTTGTTCTTTGATATGCTATTCTGTACTGTGATCATGCTTATCTGCACACTAGAGACACAGTAAGCTCCCTAGCTTACACCCCTACAGTTTTTGTTACAGATACTCAGACCTAGGCTTCGGTACTTGGAGGTTCCTGATTTTGGAATTTCTACATATGATTACGGACTTCAGTTTAATAACCTTCTATTTTGGATATTTGGTTATTTCTGTATTGAATTACAGACTTTGGACATTTAATCGATTTTCATAATTGTTAAAGTTTATTATAATCTTGGGTTGAACCTTCAGTTATTTAAATGCTAAGTTTTCAATATTTTCATTATTACTGGTTTAATAATTTATCAGAATTTGTATTTATTTTATTTAATCTCTAACTTGCTAAATTAGTTTTACTAACGTAACCCCTAAATTTTAATCTAAGAAATTAAGTTAAATTTAGGGGTTACACTAAATGTATTGTCCAAGGTCACCTGGACAGGCCGCACAGGTAACCCAGACTTGGACAGCTCTAATGGCAACATTTTGTGCGTTTACATGTGCATGATTACATGATATGAGATGAAATGAATCATTCGTTTCAGAAAGAAAAAAAAAGGTAATGATTAAACAAAGTTAAAACAACTTACCATAAACATGAAGCTTGTTCCGCTTTTCCATTGCCCCGAAGCAAAACTACAATGGTTAATGTAGATTTGACAATGAGACAGAGATTCCAGCTGAAGCTGAGATGAGAAAACTAGGCAGAGGGAATATAAATATGTCAAACTTATATTACTAGGATTTGTGTGTGAGTTTTGGATATAGATATATGTCTGACGTGGGCAAAATGAGGTTCCTTAAAGTTTTTTCATAGATTTGAAGTGTCCTTAGAGTTTCCATATGGATATTTGAAAAGTCAGATTACCCTATTGTCAAATAAATATCTGCATCACAAGGGCAAAGTATTTATTGGTTTCAGAGAGATATAATAACATACAATTTTGAGCTCACAACTTTTGAGAGCGCCAAATCCAATTTCAAGAATAGCATGGCAGAGTTTCCCCTGCAATACACAAGCATGCAGAAGGATATTGACTGGTGAAATGAATGCATAGATGAAAGTATGAAAGGAGAAACCCATACTATAGTTGTCACTTTATAATGATGATACAACCATGCTCTCATACTTGAAACTTATTCATGATCTTCAAATATATGGACCTTAGCCCAATGGTAGGCTACATCCCATTTTTTCCTACCAGCAATCTTCTTTTTAAGTAAAAAAAAAAAAACTAGTAGAAATTGGCCTGCTAGTAAATTAGTATACAGTTCATCTACAAATATATTCAACAAAGCCAATAGCTCAAACCTGAGATTTATTTTCTAAGGGTCCGCAGCAAGGGCAAAACAGTGGCAAGAATAGAAGATCATAAGAAGAGCTTTAACCAAACAATCCATCCATTTGCTACTCAACATCAAGACCAAATAACTCACCTGAAAATGTGAAAATAGACAATCATATTGCTAAAGCTGAGGCAAGAATCATCCTAACACTTATGCACTGCCAACCAGGGACATAATTCATTCTAAAGAAGCAATAAGCAAAGTTAAGTTGCTCTTAAACATATCAGTTAACTAAACTTTCAAGCAAATGTGCAAGCACAGGATTAGATTGATGCACATTACCATGCAATTGAAAACAATGTTACAGTGCAGTGGCTTATAATAAAATACCACATTATAACTTCCATTGTATGTCATTACCATTGCAACAGTTGTAATCTATATGTCAATTGGTATTCTAGCTACTTCATTTGGAGTCCACTTTAGAGTATTCAGTATCTAGTTTTTAAGTTTACAGAAGTATTGCAAATAAGGCTATGGTAGGACTGGAAAAGCTGTCAGCGGGATGGCATTGCATTGCACTAGTAGTGTAAAAAAATAAATAATACCATGAGCTGTTCTTAGAGCAAATCAAGTATTTCCAGAACAGCCAAAGAAGAAACCACCCAAAAGGCACATGCGGATGTATGTTATGGGATTTGAAATGCAAAATGTTACCATGTTCATGCAGAGTCCGTTGAATGGATAGCATTGATCAATGTCTCAGAAACAGATCCATCGAGAGTAAAACCCTTCTCCATCATTTGATCCCATACTTTGCAAGCCTTAGAGAGCATCTTTTCTCTTAAGAGCCCTCCAATTATCAATTTGTAAGTCATCTCATCTGGAGAGAATCCTTTAGTCTGCATTTCCTCATATAGACGTAAAGCTTCAGTTACTCGGTTAGACTTGCAAAACCCATTTATGAGGGTGTTGTATGAAATCACATCAGGTTTAATTCCCTGCATTATCATGTCATCAAAAATACCACAAGCCCTTTCAACCTTCCCATTTTTGCATAGGTGGTCAATAATTGTAGTATAGAAAATACGATCTGGCAATATATGCATCCTTGACATATAATCAATAAGCTCTTTAGCTACACCGGAACTACCTTCAATAAGAAAAGCTTTTATAAGAGTCGTGAATGTCACCACATCAGGTGCAACCCCCTTCCTACCCATTTCCTCAAAAAGCTTGTAAGCTTTTCTAGTTTGACCACCCTTGCAAAATGCTTTGATGATAGTATTATAAGAAACAGCATCAGCCAACCCATTCACCTCCATCTTGTTCACCATCAATAAGTACGCTTTATCCGGCCTATTAGCATTACAAAAACCCTTAATCATCTGGTTATAACTATACACATCAGGTCCTATCCCATTCTGCTCCATTTTCTTCATCAACTTCCCGGCCTCCTCCAGCATACACTCATTACAAAAATAATTCAACAAAACATTATATGTAACCAAATCCAGCTCACACCCATTTTTTGACATAAACAGATTTATTGCCTGCGCCTTATCAATCCTGTTCATTCTACAAAACCCATTAATCAGTGCATTATAGAGCAATGAACTAAACTTGATGTCTCCACCTTTAATCACCTCAATAACAAGCTCATATGCCAAATCAACCTTCCCACCTTCACACAAGGAAACGACAAGGGCACAGCATGCTTTATTATCTGGTTTAAAACCTTTCCCAACCATTTCCCTCCAGAAACCAACAGCATTATCGAGTTTCCCCGCTTTACACATCCCATCAATCATAATCGTATACGTTACAACATCCGGGTCTCTCCCTTTCTTAACCAAGCTATAAAAAACGTCTAAACCTAACTCTACCTTCTCCTCTCTAAACAAAAGATTCAAATAAATATTAAAAGCCCAAATATCCGGAACGTAGTCCAATTTATCCATGTCATCCAAAAGAAGCTGAATAAGATTAAAGTTCTTCACGGAGCACAAACCAGAGATAAATCGAGAGTAAGTGAAGGGAGTCAGAGAGAAACCCTGGGGGAACATTTGGAAGTAGTAGTGTTCGGCTAAGTCGAAACGGGACTGGCGAATGAGGACACCAATGAATCGGTTATAGTCGATGCCGAAGACACGGCAATCTGAGTGAGTCATTTCGTCGAACAGGTTGATGGCTTGATCAATCAGGCCGGATTTAACGAGCCTCGAGATGTGGGCACGGTATATTAGGCGGGGCGTGCCCAGAACGTGATACATATCAGAGAATAATGCATATCAGATTGGATTTGAAAGGGTTGGGATCCGATCAGAATCGACATGAGAGAAGCATTGGCTTTAAAAAAAATGTAAACAAAAGAGACGAAGAAAGTTTGATGAGAATAGGCACCGGCGATTTTGGCACCCCGAAGAGTTCTCTGCGTGTTGTACTATTTGTATGAGGGATGTGTTTTCTAGGTTGCACACGGGTCTAATAAATTTTTTAAATTTTTAGGGATGTAATGAGAAAATTTTAACAAAATAGGGTATAATTTAACTTTTTCATAAAAAATGGGGGACGTTTGAAAAATCAAAATTTTTGAAGTAATTTAATTAAAAATATTCAAAAAATTTAAGATTTTATGATATCTTTAAATAAATTTAAGGCGGTTTAATAAAAAAATTAAAATATTTAAGTAGTGTAATTCAAATTTCTCTCGAGGGTGCCAAGGCTAGACCAAACTATTGTATACATCTGTCTAGGGGTGATAATGAGTCGAGCTCGAGTCAAGCCAGGCTTGACTCGAAAACAAGAATATCTGGGTTCGGCTCGTCTCGAGGCTCGTCGAACTTGGAATTTTAGGCTCGAGTTCGGCTTGAAAATAATATTATTGGGCTTGGCTCGGGCTCAAAGTTTGTCACGCTCGGCTTGGGCTCGGCTCGGCATGGTTTGGCTCGAAATGAACAATTTTTTATATTATTGTGTTTTATTATTTATTTGTAGTTTATTTTTTATTTATTATTTGTAATTTTGTAAATTTATTTTAGTCGATAATATTCAATTTCTTTTATTATTTTTCTCTGCTAAACAAATTATTTTTAATGTATATATATATGTATGTTTATATATAATTATTCTGAGTATGTTTACGAGCTTTTCGAGCTGAGCTCGACTAGGCTCGTTTAGATCCCGAGCCGAACCCGAGCCCGAGTAACTTGCGAGCCAGACAAATTCATTATCACCCCTACATCCGCCTCTTGTTGCATAAAATATTAAAAAAAATAATCTTATTTTTTTATAATATGAAGTGTTAACTATGTCATACATCCTGAAATTATAATTTTTATTTTAAATTAGTCAATAAACTTTTATATGTTTTAATCTTATCCTTAAATTATGATTTTTATTATAAATTACTCTTTAAATTTTTAAATATTTCAGTTCATCCTTAAATTATGATTTTTATTTTAAAATCATCCTTTTGAATGTTCTAATTTAATCTTCAAATTATCAGCATCTATATCATATCACATGTTAATAAAATTGTTATAAAAACTATTGAGTATGAATACTATAATATGATATGTATTATGTAACAATATAATATAATCGATAATATAAGAATGAAATTGAAACTTTCAAAATCTTGAAAAATCAATTTAAAATAAGAGACATAATTTTAAAATAAAATTAAAATAATTAAAAATTTATAAATTAATTTAGTATAAATATTATAGTTTAGAAATGAAATTACCACGTCCAATAGTTCAGAGATTAAGATTAATAAAAATAATAATTTATGAATGATTAGTATATTTGTCTTTAGTCTAAATTATTTTATTAAAGTGTTTATAATTTCACCGATATCTAAAAAAAACTAAAATTTAAAAAAAAAAACACAAATATATACAAATCTTAGTTTATACGAATATTATTTTTAGAGTTTAGTGTTTAGTTTACGTTTTAAAATTTTAGATAATGTAAATTTAAATTTAAAGTTTTAACATTAAAATTTAAAATTAAAAGATTAGAATTTTATGATTAAAGATTATTGAGTAAATCCTTTTACATAATTTATATATATCAAAATATAATCCAACTTTAAAATACCTTGACTATTAAATTAGTATTTTATATTGTATTATTAATATGTATACCGAAAAAATAAGCGAAGAATGGATAGATTTAGGGATGATAAAATTATTCGGCCCTGATTTGATTTGGTAGAGTTCCTAGTCTAGAAATTTCGAAGATTAAAGTGTTGGAAATATGGTATGGTACATGGACATTTTAGAGCTTAAATTTGAGTGGGTTCCATTAATCAAATTAATTGGGACTAAGTGGATTATAAATCTACTACAATAGTAGATGAAATTTGTATATTTACATGCTCAAAATGTTCAATGAGTGAATGAGAAATTGTTGCTCAATGTAACACCCATGATGTTGAAAAAAATAAGATAAAAAGTACAATATCCCAAATTTGTTGGGAACATAGATTTGAAAAGCTTTATATATAGAAGTTCTTCATGTTATTGTAAGATTAGGGTTGTTCAAAAATATTTGATTTGATTGATCCGATCCGATTATTCATTGATCCGATATAAATTTTAGATATCCGATCCAATTTTAAAATTTTCGAATCGGATACAAATCATATTTTTTATTATTTCAGATTATCCGAAAACCTGATAAATTTATTGAGCTTCAACCCAAAACCTGAAGACTAAAGAGAATAAGCTTTCTCCCACCACTTTCTCAACACCTCATCTTTACTTTGATTCCACATAATTTCACTCTCACTTGTCTGTCGCAAACCTAACCCTAACCCTAACATCTCTAAAAGTCAAAATTTAATCATCTTAACCTTCATTAGACCACCGGGCACCAGGCACCAACTTTTCGATTGAAGATTCAAGTGGGTATATCTTGATTATATTCTATTATTCTTCATCCAATTTCATACCAAGCCAAAAACCTCAATCCAGAGCAAGTCATATATTCATACTATTTAATATTTCTTTTATTGTACTTTTTATTTTTTTTAAATTAAAAGGATGAATTCACTTATTTTCTTGATATTTTATGATAAGAGAATATAATTTTATATTTGAATTTTAATTGCCTATAGTCTTGAAGAATTATGATTAAGACAATAAAACAAATAAATTAAATATCAAATCGTGAATATTAATTAAAAAAGTAACATGTATTTATTTTTAATGAAAATAAACATTAATCTAATGCTTAATAAGATTGTAATTTTAGTATTGTGCAATGAGCTTATGAATTTGATGCATAATTTTATTTTTTTAAAAAAATAGGGATATTTTTCAGATATATGTGTTTAGTAACCTTATAAGAGTTTAATTAATATGCATGTCATTTTGATTAATACCCTACTGAAACTAAGATAATTTTCTATGTTTGAATAAAATTAGGTGTGATGTGATTAATGTTTTACTTAGTTGACTTTTTAAAAGCCTTGCAATTGAAACTAATATTATAATATTTTAATTATAGAATATTCCATCATCGTTTGATGAGAATAAAGGTGTTAATTCTGCTTTTGTTCAGTTAGCGATGGAAGAATCTAAAGACGATTTCTTTAATGAAGAGGAAAGTCAAGCACTAAAAAAAGAAAAAAAAAACTCTAGATAATGTTACTTAAAGAAAAAGGAAGAGAAAATCTAAGTGGTGGACTTATTATTCGGATACTGAGGATCCCACTTTTGCTTCATGTAAGTACTGCAAAAAACTCATTGGTTATCAAACTAAAAATAACACCACTCCTTTAGCGAATCACGTTAAAAGATGTCAAAATTATCTTTCAAATTTAGATTCGAAACAAAAGTTGAATGAATTTAAAGCTACATCACTAATAAGTGAAGATAGAACTGTTGAATCAGTTAGTGTTCCAAAATTGTGAGAATTTGATCAAGATTTATATAGGAAAAAACTTGCTAGAATACTTATGGTGGATGAATTCTCTTTTGTTTTTGTCGAATGTGAAGATTCTCATGATTTTGTAAAGCTTTAAATTCTCTCTTCAAGCTTACTTCTCATGTTATCGTTACTAGAGATTACTATACCCTCTTTATTGAACAAAGAAATAAGCTGAAGATTTACATTCTAGAGTTTGTCTAACCACAAACACTTGAACATCATGTCAAAATTTAAACTATATATGTTTGACTGCTCATTTTATTGATGATGATTGAAATTTACATAAGAGAATCAGTAATTTTTATCCAATTGCTAGTCATTCTGGATAACTTATTGATAGAACAGTTGAAAAATGCTTGAATGAATGAGGTTTGAAAAATATTATGACAATTATGGTAGACAATGCAAGCTCAAATGATTTAGCAATTGATTACTTGAGGAGAAAACTTAATATTTGGGAGTCTAGTTTGTCGGAGGATCAATATTTGCATATGAGATGTGCTTCTCATATTTTGAATTTGATTGTAAGGGAATGTTTAAAAGAACTTGATTTATCAATTATGAAAGTTTGAGCTCTTGTTAGATATGTTAGGTCTTCTCCGGAAAGACTTCAAAAGTTTAAAACTTGCATAGAAGATGAGAAAAAAGATAGCAAAAGTCTTGTTACTTTAGATGTTGAGACAAGATGAAATTCAATTTTTTTAATACTTGAATATGCTATCAAATTTAAAAAAAGCATTTGCTAGTTTATACATGAAATACTCCTTTTGTTTTAAAGAACTTAAAAAACTTGGTGGTGGTCCTAAAGAAGAAGATTGAAAAAGGTTGGTAGTTTTCTGCCTTTCTTGAGTATTTTCTATGATGCAACATTGAGATTATCTGGTTCTCTTTATGTGACTTGCAATTCGTATGCACATGAATTTATGGGATAGGTTAATGATTTCCAACAACATGGGTGATAAAGATGAAGGTGTTAAAAAAATGGCAGCCCAAATGATGTTAAAATATGAAAAATATTATGGGAATGTTGATAATATCAATGTTTTAGTTTTTGTGTCTGTGATCCTCGACCCTAGACATAAGTTAAATTATGTTGATTAGATTGTGCGAGATTCATATGATGAAATAAAAGCTATTCTCTTATGGCTTAAGATTAAGGTTGTTTTTCAATCTTTATTTGACTTACATGCTTCCTCAATGCCTCAATCAAAGACAAATGATATTTCTTCTTTCACTTCTATTTTTCCTCTACTTTTACTTAAAATAAGAGTCAAGTAGGAGGTAAAGTTGACCTTCAACAACTCATAACTTCAAAATATGAGAGGGATACATGTTGTTCTTTAACTAGTACCAATAAAAATGAGTTGGAGAAGTATTTAGAAGATGTTTGTGAGCCTAATGTTTCAAATTTTCAAATCATGTAATAGTGGAAGGATCAAACTAGAAGATATCATATTCTTCATAAGATGGCTAAAGATTGTTCTTTCTACACTAATTTCGATCGTAGCTTCCGAGTCAATTTTTAGTACAGAAGGTCGTGTTCTTGATTCTTTTCGTACTTTATTGACTCCAAAAATAGTTGAAGCACTAATTTACACTCAAGATTGGTTATGCACTTCTCGATCACCTTTTATAATAGAAGAAAACTAGTTTGTTTTGGAGGAATTGGAGAAAGGTTAATTTAATTTTAGCTCTTTTATTATTTTTTATTTAATATTTAAATATAAATATATATTTTAGTATTATTTTATTTAATTTTATTTCATGTATTATAGGTATGAAGGGTCTAACCTTGGAGCAATCAGACATCATAATTGATGAAACAATTAATGCTTTGGATGATTTTTAAAGTTTAGATCTTGTATTAGAGTTTTTTAAGATCTTAGTATTTTAAGTGTGTTTATTTTTTTGGCATACTTTTTGTTATGCACCATGTTTTAGTAATTTAGTTTAGTTGATATAACTCTACCTTTGAACCATAATACACTGTTAAATTGGAATTTTAATCTTTTGTTTTGTTGTAATCATATTTTAATTGATACTGTCAATGCAAGTGACTTCTTAAAATTTGAATCTTGTGTTTGATTTGAATATATTCTATATAAAATATCTTTGTTACTTTGCGATTTGCATACAATATGTAAATTTAAATTTTATATTTATTATTTTATGTTGGGCTTGATGTGGCTCGATTGATAACCGATTAACTTGCCAATTTGATGGAGAAAGAACACTTTGGGTGATTTGTTGTGGAAGCAAAAATAATACGATGATTTTAGAGTGGTTCGGCCTTCGAACAAGCACCTACATCCACTACCTTAGCTTCCCACTAAGGATTTCCTAAATTCACTAAGAATCTCTTCCTTTTGAGGGCAAAGGGCTAACCTTACAAACCTTGACTCAAACCCGAATCAAACATCCAAAGTTCACAACCCGAACTTTGGGAATCCTCTCAAACAAGAGATAATCTTAAGCAAACTTTGATAATCCTTCTAACAAGCCTAATTGTTTGCAACTAAGCTCTCACCCAATCCTAAGACACTTGAGCATACATATACATTAAGCTCACAAGTGTTGTCTACCCAAAAATGTGAGAAATAAGCTCTAAGACAATTCTTAAATCATAATGTTGTTTACAATGAAGCATTCTACTTCTCTTGATGCTTGAGGCTTGCTTTTATCATCCCAAATCATGATCTAGCCGTTTATAGCCGTTGGAGATGTTTTAGAGCCGTTTGAAGCTGATTTCAAGGCATATTTCTTCTTCTAGTGCAGGCGGTACCGATACCCCTAAAACTGGTATCGAAACACCTTCTTTGGGAAATAGCCGTTGAACCTGCATTTAAGAACTGGTATCGATACCAGTATCGATATCGCTCCTAGTCGTTGGGGGTGTTTAGAAACCGGTATTGAAACCAAACATCACAGTGGTGAAAAGGTATCGATACTATGTGATTTTGCCTTTGAAAACATGTCATTGAAGAACAGGTATCGAAACACCTTGAAGGTGTATTGAAACACCTGGGTTAAAAACCCTTCTTTGGTTTCTTTAAATCATTTAAAACATATTTAAAATCTCTCAAAAACATCTTAAATATATTTTCATGTAGTTTGGACATAAGACACATTTTTGAAGTATTTTCAAATTAGTCCAAAACTATTTTTCAATTATTATATCAAAACATTAGTTCTACAATCTCTCATTTTTGATATAATAAAACCAACTTGAAAAATTGTTTTTGAGTTTCTCCCCCTTTGCGAAATAAACCATTTGAATAAGAGAATAATGATTCAAAAGCCTTAAAGCTCCCCCTTACTCAATAAATTGACAAATTGAAAAATCAATTTTTCCCAACATTCTCCCTTTTTTTGTTATATCAAAAATGGTTCAAACCAAATTTGAAAAACTTTAAAGCTCAAAATATATGAGAGTTTTAAAATGTCGATTGTTTTAAAATCAAATATTAAAACTTAGTTTATGAAAACAAAAGACTCCCCCTTTCTCAAGGCATCAACTAAGTGTTAGTTCAACAATTATGATAATCTAGTTTAAACAAAAGATAAACAAAGTTAAAGCTGAAAACTAGATTTTACCACACTTGAACTCAAGGGAGGATGTGAAGCCTTCCTTCTTCAAGTGTCCTTCTTGTGTGTATGGAGCTCCCCCTTAATCTTGCACTTTGATGCTCATACCTCCATCACACCTAACAAGACAATCAAGTAATTTTTGGTATCCAAATTGCTTTGGATCCTTTAACGTTAATAACACAAATTTTAGTCCCCTTAGGAATCCATTTTTCAATTTCATCCTTTTTGGTTGAAGTGACTAGTCCTTTTGGGGCCCAAACACTTCTAAAACATTTTCCGTTTACAAATCTTGGGGCACTAGATTGTCTCATGTAAAAATTTGATTTTCCCAAATCATTTTTCTTTTGAAGTTCTTTGGAAATCAAATCTTTTTCCTTTTTAAGATCATCTAAAACAACTTGATATCTTTTTCCATCTTTTGAAGCAAATTTTGTAAATCGAAAACTTTAAGTTCAAAATCTTTTAATTTTGCTTCAAATTCAAAATTGGTTTTTGAAATTAAATCATTTTCTAATTTAAGCTTTGAAATCATCTTTTTGTTTCTAGAAAATGAAATCTTAAATTCAAAAGCCAATTTATCATAGGCTTCTTGTAACTCATCAAATGAATATGAATTTGAACTAGATGAGTTAGAAGTTACCTCCCCCTCATTGAGGGCCATCAAGCATAGGTTTGGCTTCTTTATTTTCGGTGGAGTCCTCATCACTCCAAGTAGCCACATATGCTTGCTTCTTTGAAGATGATCCCTTCATGATAGACTTGTGGGAATCCTTCATCTTCTTCTTTGATTCGTGCTTTGAAGATTTCTTACTTTTGTTCCTCACGAATTGATCGAAGTCTATGAAGAGTTGGGCAAGCTCTTCATCTCCTTCGCTATCCTCATCACTTGAATCTTCAAGGTGGATGCACTTGGAGGACTTGAAAGCAATGGTGTTGACATTTACACCAAGCTCTTGAATCTTTTTATTCCCCATCGATCTAATCTCTTCCTTCTTCTTCTCCTCTTGTCTTCTTTTCATCATAATTTTATGTGTGAGGAGGGACCCCATGAGTTCATCAAGCTTTAAAGTCTTGAGATTTTTGGCTTCGATGATGGCGGTCCTTTTCGAGTCCCATGACTCGGGAAGGGAATAGATAAGCTTACGAACAAGCTTATCCTCCGGAATGATCTCTCCATATCCTCTAAGTCCATTGGTGATGGTGGAGAATCGATCAAACATCTTTGCTATGTCCTCTTCCGGATTCATCTTGAAGTTTTCATACTCTTGGTTGAGGAGTCCAATCTTGGTCTCCTTTACTTCGTTAGTACCCTCGTATGTGACTTCTAGCTTGTCCCAAACTTCCTTGGCACTCTCACAAACAAGAATGTGCAAAGCCTTGGAATTAAGCATTATCTTCTTGCGATCTTCCACGCTCCATTCTGCCTTTGTTCCTTTTGGCAAAAACGGTCCATCTTCCACTATATCCAAAACCTTATAATCTCTTGAATTGATGAAATACTTCATCCTTATCTTCCATTAGGAGTAGTTGGACCCGTCAAAGAAAGGTGGTTTGTCAATGGATTGCGCCATGAGTTGTCGGTTGATCGGTAATTGGTCGAGCTCACCGGATCTTCTCAATAGGATGTTAATCCTTCTCGATTGAGCCTCGCTTTGATACCAATTGTTGGGCTTGATATGGCTCGATTGATAACCGATTAACTTGCCAATTTGATGGAGAAAGAACACTTTGGGTGATTTGTTGTGGAAGCAAAAATAACACGATGATTTTAGAGTGGTTCGGCCTTCGAATAAGCACATACATCCACTACCTTAGCTTCCCACTAAGGATTTCCCAAATTCACTAAGAATCTCTTCCTTTTGAGGGCAAAGGGCTAACCTTACAAACCTTGACTCAAACCCGAATCAAGCATCCAAAGTTCACAACCCGAACTTTGGGAATCCTCTCAAACAAGAGATAATCTTAAGCAAACTTTGATAATCCTTCTAACAAGCCTAATTGTTTGCAACTAAGCTCTCACCCAATCCTAAGACACTTGAGCATACATATACATTAAGCTCACAAGTGTTGTCTACCCAAAAATGTGAGAAATAAGCTCTAAGACAATTCTTGAATCATAATGTTGTTTACAATGAAGCATTCTACTTCTCTTGATGCTTGAGGCTTGCTTTTATCATCCCAAATCATGATCTAGCCGTTTATAGCCATTGGAGATGTTTTGGAGCCGTTTGGAGCTGATTTCAAAGCATATTTCTTCTTCTAGTGCAGGTGGTATCGATACCCCTAAAACTGGTATCGAAACACCTTCTTTGGGAAATACCCGTTGAACCTGCATTTAAGAACTGGTATCGATACTAGTATCGATACCGCTCCTAGCCGTTGGGGGTGTTTAGAAACCGGTATCGAAACCAAACATCACAGTGGTGAAAAGGTATCGATACCAATATCAATACCACTGTGATTTTGCCTTTAAAAACATGTCATTGAAGAACAGGTATCGAAACACCTTGAAGGTGTATCGAAACACCTGGGTTAAAAACCCTTCTTTGGTTTCTTTAAATCATTTAAAACTTATTTAAAATCTCTCAAAAACATCTTAAATATATTTTCAAGTAGTTTGGACATAAGAAACATTTTTGAAGTATTTTCAAATTAGTCCAAAACTATTTTTCAATTATTATATCAAAACATTAATTCTACATTTTATATGATGCAACTGCCAATATCAATTATAGCTTAAAACTTGGACCTTGTATTTGACTTAGAATTAGATTCATTCTGCCTATATTAATGATTTTCTTGGAATTTGATACATTTTGTAGAAGCTTGGAATTGGCTTGGAATGCATGTACATTACATGGGATCTATTTTTAGGGATATTTATCGATTATCCGATCCGAAATTCGAAAATTTGGATATCCGATTTTTACGGATCGGATATGGATCATTATATAGTTGATCCGAAAATCCGAATATCCGAAAAAATTGGATCTGATCCAATTCGATATCCAACAATGAACACCCCTACTTGGACTAGACACTTTATGGAGTTGTAGACCTTTCAACTAGTTGTAACCTCCAATTTATTTGGATATTTACAGTCAAGGTTGCATTGCTCTCTTTGCTGTATTCTACTGTTGTATCTTGGGAGACAGACGGGAGGGGACGAATCTGTTTCAAGGACACTGTGATAGCACGAGTCTCAGTCCAAGTTTATCCTAATCATTTATTTGTTTTTTCTTTGGTTTTTGTTACCTTTGAATTTCCAATTTTTTTAATTTCATTTACAAAAATTATTTTTAACATTTTATTAACTTGCTTCGTTTGTTTGTTACACAAAGCGAGTTTTTAAAAATATAGAGTCGAATCAAGACGAATTTGGATATATGTTAGAATTTTTTGACTAATCTTATCCCATTATATATTTAAATAAATAAATATTTTTATTATATTATAAAAATATCATTTTTGTTGAGTTTTAATAAAATTTGATGGATTAATAACTAAATCACTCTAATGGAATTGCAATTTGCTAAAATGATGGAATCTCACTGAATCACTATAAAAATACCACTATATATAAACATCCAATTATTGTTATGGGTAACTAAAATGATGGAATTGCAATTTTCTAAAAGTACAGGGACAGGATATAAAATTTGACCTTTTATTTTTTTGTGAAACTTGATATGACTAAAGTACCCTTGCTAAATGAAGGTTCTTCAGCCACGCTTCGTTGATCTTTGGACACTTCGAATGTGGACTTTCAATTCTCAGTCGAATCTTCCCACCACCACCGGCAGCCGAGAAAACCCGACTCCAAGAAGTATAAGCTGAGTTCTTGAAAGCTGGCTTACAGTCCGAAGAGATCCATGGTTGAGCTGAGGCACTCGGGCAGCTCGCTCGGGAGCCGAGCCTCTTCTTCTCCAATGAAACGCGACGAAGACGCTTCTCCTCTTATCCACGATCACATATCTCAAGGTGTAGACGATGACGATGATCCTAGACACACTCCACGAGATCGTGACCGTGCGTTTTGGTTTCAAACTCACTCGTTCTTCCCTTTCGTTAACGATGATCCTAGGTTTTCTCAACACTCCCACAAGATCTCGCTTTTCTTGATCATTCTCATCGCTGTTGCTGGATTGATATCCATTTTCGCGATCTTACAGCGATTAGTAAGGATCTGATTCACTTTGTTTTTAAATAGTTGAAATTACTCGTTCATTTTTCATTCACTTTGTTTTTTTAATGCACAGGAATTTCTATTTTACAGTTTAAAGTTTTACAATTTTTAAAAACAATAGTATTATTGATATTTGAAAAATAAATAAATGGAATGAAGTATCTGGTTAAGCATGATTGAAGTTTAGCTTAATGATTCTTTTCATGGATTTGGTGTTTGTGTTACTAGTTACAATAATCTGTTAATCTTATTGTAGAATTTGAGTGAAGTAGTAGAAATTTCTGGGTACTTATTGTTTCTAGATTCCTTGATCTTTGTGTCACACAAGAAATTCGGTTCTTTTATTTTTTAGGGATTCTTATTTTTAAAAATAATGGTATGATTGGTGTTTGAGGAGATTTTTAAATGGAATGAAGGAGCTGGTTAAGCATAATTTAAAGTTTAGCTGATTTTTTTCCCCTTAATGAATATATGAGGCTAACTCTTTTTTCATGGATTTGGTTTTTGTGTTAGTAATTCTAATATCTCTGTTAATCTATTTGTAGACTTCCCCGTATTTGTGTAAAAAAGATGGAATTGTTCTTCACTGCCCGCATGTAAGTTTCTGATGGATCTTGTTCTGGCTGTTATTGTGTCTCTTACTTGTTGTAATGGTGGCTTGGACTATTCGTAAATTGTATTTCATGGGTCTTAGGTTAAGGAGAATCCTTCACTTTGGGAGAATCCTTTCTCTGCAACTACTTCTTGGAAACCTTGTGCTGAGCGTCGTGATGGTGGAATGTCAGGTATCTGTGGCTTCCTTTATCAGTAATGTGTTTTTGGTATCACCATCACCCATATTTTGTTAAATGTATTTAAGAAATGTTTGATAATCTAAATTGTGAGTGCTAACTTTTGTTATGGATTGGAGAAGGAACATTTTTTCCGACAATTTGGATATATAGCCTCATCATAGAAGTCCTTGGTTGTAGGTTTTGGTCATGGAGACCTAGTCTATTCAAACATTTTTAAGACGTCAAGTTGTTTCATTTTCTTGTTCATGTCATCACAGCTTAGGTTATTGACTCTTGAACTAATCTGCAGACCTTCCCCCTGAGAATGAAACAAGTGGTTATATATTTATTCATGCTGAGGGTGGTCTAAATCAGCAAAGAATTGCGGTATATATTCATTTCCTCTTTTTGTAACCTGATTGAGTTGAGTTCTTACCATTTTCAACTTTTCATTTTTCAAATATATCTTAATGGAGTTGGTAGGAGGTTGTAACTTGTAAGTCCTTTTTGAATGATTGAACTATAAAATTACTGATGCTTTTATTTGGTGCCACTGACTTGGAGTTAAAAATCATGATTCACCTTGCAATTTCAAAGGGTTATGATGTTGTCATGTTGATGGTTGTAACACCAAACCTATGGATATAGAGACTAAAATTTTATTATTTTATTGACTTATGCTTTCCTATTGTTTCCCATGGACTTCTTTTGGAGTCAAATTCTTAAAATACCTGTAATTAAATAAAGAACAAAGATGATTACAAGTACATCAGTGCCTAAGATGAGAATCTATAAAAAAGGTTCTTTCTAAAAGTTCTTTTGCTGCTTGGTCTATCATGATTTATTTATCTTAGTTTTGGTTCTATACTTCTACTCTTGTTTGATGATTTCCCATGGACTTCTTTTGGAGTTAAATTCTTGTTTGATGATTTCCCAACATCATTTTGCTGTTCTTAAATTTAACTTTGCTGAATGATTTCTGAAAATATTAGTGATTTGGTATCTTCAATGACCAGCAACAAACTTATGAACTTATTGTGTATTCAATGTCAGATATGTAACGCAGTGGCTGTGGCCAAAATTATGAACGCCACACTTATCCTGCCAGTGCTGAAACAGGACCAGATATGGAAAGATCAAACGTGAGATCTCTTCAATAACCTTATGCGTACTATTGGCCTTGTGCACGTAATTGTTGTAGCCATGTAAT
This sequence comes from Abelmoschus esculentus, assembly GCA_035048815.1. NCBI lineage: Eukaryota > Viridiplantae > Streptophyta > Magnoliopsida > Malvales > Malvaceae > Abelmoschus > Abelmoschus esculentus. Next base: position 462,567 of record JAUCBN010000030.1, read on the forward strand.
AAGTTTTTTATAATAGAGAAACAAAATGAAGTGACAGATTATTAGTTTAGCGAAAAGACAGTTATTAAACTAGAGCTCCCCAACCTTAATACATATAATTATCTTTATACCAAACATTATTTTTCTAAGACTACAGAGATTGAAATAAATATTTTGTTTTTACTATGTAGTGCCTTTGTTTCTCTCATATCCTTCGATGTTAGAGTTCCAATAGTGCCTTGAAGTCTATTTCAAACAATATAACATGTGTCTACACTGAAATTTCTAGAAGCATCATAATTGCTTCTTCATTCAAGTTAATTGAAGGTTGGCTTAAAACACTGTGAAGCTGTCAGTTTTATTAAAATATATTCTTGCAGTGAACTGGAATTTTAAGCTCTAAACTAACTATAGATTGGTGAAAATTCTGGGTTTTTCTCCCTGATATGTAAATCATTTCATTGCATTACTCACCAACCAGCTTCAGCAACATAAATTCCTGCTTTTGTTTGTAATGTATTAGTAAAATCATTTGCAGGAAATTTGAAGACATTTTTGATGTTGATTATTTCATTAACTACTTGAAGGATGATGTGCGAATTGTCCGTGAAATACCTGAGTGGTTTACTGACAAATCAGAATTGTTTACAAGCATAAGGTGATTTTACATGGTTCACTGTGTTGTCTTTATGCTGGATTTCTAGTACGATTAGCCAGATTACATCTGCCAATTTAGAAGCTGTTTGCTTCTATGAATTTGCTTCAATCATGTTTGCATCATGATTTTCCTTAACCTTGTGATTCTGAATTTATTTATTGACATGAAGCACTTGTAGACATAAATCTAGAAGTGGGAAAATGTGGGTCCTCTATTGGACTTTGAATGATAGGGGCTTCCTTTCATAATGACCTTTAATAGACAACACAATAGAATTTTCGTTTCATTTTTTAGATTAACTGGTAGAGTGTGTTTATCTTTTTCTTTATTTAATTTTGGAAAAATGGTAACTTCTTGGCTTATGATTGATTCTCTTCAAAAAGAAAATGTTAAAATAGCATATTGCTCATGTCCAGGTTCATGTTGTTCATTGTAGACCTTCATCTTGCTAAATGTATATCTTAGTGGTTTGGAACTTGTAGCCATTCAATCTTTCTAAACATGATATGATAATCCGAGGATCTATAAGGCATGTCTTATACAAATTTATTCCAACCTTTTACAAGTGAAGTTGTTTTCACTGGCTCATTTTTTTGATATGTTATAGACGGACAGTGAAGAACATTCCAAAATATGCACCGGCTCAATTTTATATTGACAATGTGCTGCCTCGGGTCAAAGAGAAGAAAATAATGGCCCTAAAGCCGTTTGTTGATAGACTTGGGTAAGTCATGGATCTGTCCGTGATGACTACTTCCAAAAAGTTTCTTTTCAGATAAGAAATATGGGCTTGGGTCATTAATCATCTTTTACTTCTTTGTATTTCCTTCCCAATTTCTCCTGGATAATGTTCAGGTATGATAATGTCCCTCCAGAAATCAACAGGCTAAGATGTAGGGTCAATTATCATGCTCTTAAATTTCTTCCGGAGATTGAGCAAATGTCTGATTTATTGGTCTCGAGGATGAGGAACCGCACAGGAAGTCCAAATCCTTACATGTATGTAACATTTTCATTCAAGACTACTGATAGGTTGAATTGCTGCTATGTTAACCCCAAATTAACCAAAAGCTCGTTTCGTTCAGGGCTCTACATCTTAGGTTTGAGAAAGGGATGGTGGGCCTATCATTCTGCGATTTTGTTGGGACTAGGGAGGAGAAAACTAAAATGGCGGAATACAGACGAAAAGAATGGCCTCGGCGTTATAAGGTGCTCTATAACAACTTGCATAATCAGCTTGTTTGATTGACAAGAGCCAAAAATCGGACCAGATTATTTCTTATCTTTGTAGTAACTGGCAATGCAGAATGGATCCCATCTGTGGCAGCTCGCATTGCAGAAGCGGAAGGAGGGACGTTGTCCACTTGCACCTGGGGAAGTGGCTGTGATTCTTCGGGCAATGGGATATCCCAAGGAGACTCAGATTTATGTTGCTTCTGGTCAGGTTTATGGCGGTCAGAACCGGATGGCACCCTTAAGGAACATGTTTCCAAATCTGGTACATGCTTTTTTCATCTTTTTTATATATGACTTGTGCGTAGCAAAGATGCTCATCATAAGGGTTTTATAACAGGTTACCAAGGAAGAGTTAGCAAGCAAGGAGGAATTGGCGGTTTTCCGGAAGCATGTAACGAGCTTAGCCGCACTCGACTTCTTGGTCTGTCTTAAATCCGACGTGTTCGTAATGACTCATGGAGGTAACTTTGCTAAATTGATTATTGGTGCTCGAAGGTACCTGGGTCATCGTCAAAAATCTATAAAACCAGACAAGGGCCTTATGTCTAAATCTTTTGGGGATCCTTACATGGGATGGTCAAGTTTTGTAGAAGATGTAGTGGTCACCCACCAAACCCGAACCGGATTGCCGGAAGAGACCTTCCCTAACTATGACCTCTGGGAAAATCCGCTAACTCCCTGTATGTGTAAAGCATGATAACCACTTTTTTTTTCTTTTTCTTTTCATTACTCGATTCTTCTTGTCTACAGGAAACTGCATTGTATCCGATCTAGGGATGGGCACGGAACCCGAATCCGACGGGGTCCGACCCGGTCCGATAGGGTCGGAATTTTTGGTGAAAAATTTGGGTTCGTGTTTAGGGTGAAAAAATCTGATCCGACCCGACCCGGGACTAATAGTGTAATTTTTTCATATATATTTTAGGGATATTTGCAATAATGATCCTCTTTATATATATATATTTTATACAATTAGATCACTAAAATTAATTTTTTTATAATTAGGTCACTAAAATTAAATATTTTTATAATTAGATCCTTAAATTTTATTTTTTTCAGGTTAGTCCCTATAATTTTATTTTTTTAATGATTTAGGTTGGGTCGGGTTGGATTTTAAAGCTTAAAAATCGAGTCGGGTCAGATTTTTTCACCCTAAAACTGGGTCGGGTGGCAAGTGGCAGGTATGATTTTTCAAGTCGGTTGCGGGTCCGCCGAAAATCTAACCCGATTCGACCCGTGCCCATCCTTAATCCGATCGGATGGTCGAGAAGATGAAATCAGTGAGGGTATGTTTCGAACTTAAACTTTTACATCTACTTAATTAGAAAGAAAAAGAAATAAATGTAATATGGAATCATAAACAAGAAAAAATACAATGAAGAAGCAAATAAATGTAAATATCAAAGAATTATTGAAATTAAGGAAGATTTTAACTTTGAATTTTTCGAAACACAATTATCTAATTTTTTAGAAGTTGGAGAATTTTCGATGATTTAATATGAATTTTCTCCTCCAAAATTTTATAAAATAATTTCACTTTTTAAAGTTTAAATTTAACTTTTAATATTTTAACTCCATCCCAAGTTTTAGTTAGTGTACGATTTTTTAAAAAATACTCTAAATTAAATCCTTCCGTATTTTACTTTCAGCCGTTGTCAAGAGAAATATCCCCGGTCAGAACCAAGATGGTAACTAATTGATTTATTTTCGTAAGGTGTTTAGAGAAAATAAAATCTTTAAAATTTATTTTGGAAATTAGATTCTAGTTAAAAAAAAGTCACCTGGGAAGAAGATATTATATATAGGAGATTTTTATAGATGTCATATACACTATGAAAATTATTTAAAATTTAAAATGTAATTAAAAAATTACTTTATTTTAATTTTAGATTGAATTAGTTTTAAAATTTTCTATATTAGGTTGAGATATGAGTGAACCATTCCAAGATATTAAGATTTAAAAATTTAATATCTTAACAAAATTTATAGAAATTTGAGATCATAAGATTAAATAACGTAAATTACTTTTTATTAACAATATTTTTCACTTTCTAAAACCTTTCAGCACCATATAATTTTCATAAATTTCCAACGGTACCGTAGTTGTTTTATAGTAACTTCTAAAGCGTCAATTTAATATTTATTTTAAAAAATACCATAGAAAAGTAATTTTAGAAAAGTAAATTATATATATTTTTTCACATCTCAGTATCATTTTCTTCATTAAATCGAGAAATGTTACTTTTATGACAATTTTATCGAACACAACACATTATTCTTTGTACACCGACAAAATTTTGGAAAATAACTGACCGACAAATTCGACCTATATATTTATTTTAAATATATTCATAATATATAGTAAATGTAATTTATAATTAATAAAAATTATGAAACCCAAACCCAAATCCCAATTCATTAACCAACCACCCAACCTATTAATCCAACCCAAATTAGTTCAATTAATTTGACTAGGCTTAAATATACGCATAGTACCAAGACTAAACACATTTTTCCAAATTAATACTTAAAATACTTGTGTTTTAAATCTATATTAAAATAAATACATTATCTAGAAAATTCATCTACTACTACAACTAAAAACATTTTTCTTAAATAAATACTAAAATTCATACACTCTTTTAATTTAATCCAAATTTAAAATAAAACAATAGATTTAACTTTTTATACAAATTCTATCAAATTATTTTTTATTCTTTTAAATTATTTGTTCTCCCAAAAATTATGCATTAGTTTCCTGATGTGACAAAAGTTTATCAATATAACTTTTATTATCGTAAAATATAATTGTTTCGATTCACTTGATTTAATAATATCAGTTTCTTATATAGTTTCTAAATATCAATGATTAAATTTATTAAAATATTTTAAATTATAGAATATACTAAAAATATTGATAAGAACACCAAAACAATGAAGTATGTTAATCCAATTTGAAAGTGACCAACCTGAGAGTAACAATTGTTTCAGTACCAATTTGGGGGGAAAACACCTACTTCAGGTAGCTAAAATTCTTTAGAAACTGACATACAAATATATTTGAGCCATTTGACTTAAAAAAAATCCAATTTGATGCATCTTAATCTAATTTTTTTAGCAAATAAACATCCTAGATAGAATCCAACCACATGAGCTTGATTTTTTTTAACAAAAAGTCATATTCAAGCTTTAATCAGGAATCGTTGAGCTCGAAATGAACTTCAAGTCTCGAAAGTTTGAACCGGGCTCGAATTTAAATACATAAAAGTCAGGTCAAGGGTCGAGACAGGCAAAGAACCGCTAGGTTTGGTTATTATACACTCTTATCCTACTCCAACCCATAAAAACACCAAAAAGTGAAATAACAGAAAGATAACTACAGGATGGCAACTGAAAGTAGATGAAATGGTAAAAAACTTGCAACAAAATCACATCACATGCACATGACTAACACAAACTGGGAAAAGATCGAATCAAAAACTAGGCAATGCGAAGAGACAGAAATATATGTGCATGATTTTTTTTTGTGAGAGCTCCAAATCATGGGTATGACTATTGAAATCATGAGCATTGGGGTAGAGTAATCATTGAAATATATCATTCAGCATACCTATCTCGGTTTCCTTTTCATTGTGCATCTCATTCATAGCTGGATACGACTGAATTGCAGATTTCAAGAGATCTTCCAGAGATATCACGAAACAGAAATTTCTTTATATGCTTGTGAACCTGTATAAATGAAATGAAACCCTTTGTTTCAAGCATCTTTATCGTTGAACAGGTGATCTTGACCTTGACCTCCTACCTCTGAGAAAAAAACTTTGTAAATTAAACAAAGTAGAGAAACATGAAAAGTTGGAAGGATCGGAATCCCGATGTTTTCACCTGGTTTGATGATGGTTGTTTATGTCTCATAAACACTTAATCTAATTCTACGGTATACATGGTAACATACCTGGTAGTCTCGGAAGAAGAGTAGGGAGAATGCCTGCGCTGAGAATGCTTGCTATGTGGTGACCGCAAAACTTGTCTAGAAATGAAAACATACATCATACTGATTTGGTAAGTTAAAACATTACAAAAATTGAGAAAAATGTCAGCCTTGTGCACAGTCAAACTTGATCATGACCATCCAGTTACGGTAGCATTTTCTTTTGGTGATAAATGGAAACTAAACACCTTCAAGCAATAACTAACTGAAAAAAAAAATTAGGAAAGAGAGTAAAAGCAGAAAGAAAGTGACAGTCAGTTCTTATTGTATGGAACAAGAGCTTCCGGAACATTCAACATAGCACCATTACTGATGGTGTCAAAATTTCCATCTAATTTGCATTAGAGAATGCAAACTTAAGTCAGATAATAATAATAAAATAATAATAATAATCGGTGTAGCAATAAAAGAGCTAAGATAACATAAAAGGGAATAAATATAGGTCACTTAAAGAACAGTAAGACATAACATTTCCATAGTCACAACCAGACCAGATTATAACATTCAGATAAGATATTAGCAAAAGACATGAAATTTGACAACACAATCAGCATTCTTTTAACTAAAAAACTAGACGGGAAGCATCCACTAAAATCACACACAAAAAAAACTTGCAAGCAAAAACGGTAATAATCAGAAGTACAATTCAAATGGGACAGTATATGAACAATGTGCTTCCTGGGGTGAGCGATAGATATACCATGAAAGTGAAAGTCATGGTTCAGTACTCGGTAGCATTTGGAAAAGGTCAAGGTGATTCTATAATTTAAGTTCCTATTAATTATCTTGATAATATTCTGCATAAAAACAATAGAACAGACCAAACCTGCAAAGGGTTCAATCTGCATAAAAAGATGCAAAACACGAATATAAGTGATAAAGTATTGATACAGTTTACCTTCTTCTAGACTTGATAGGAGAAGGTGATGACTGTTTTCTTGAATGAGACTTCCTGTAGTACACAACAGAAAATTAGAAACTAAATAGCACAATCAAAGGACAAAAATGAATAAATAATCAATAGATCTCAATGACAAACCTCTTAGAACTGTCTGATGTTTCATCACTTGATTCATTATCATGATCACTAGATTTATCCTTGCTCTTTCTGCCTCTACTGCTGATGGACGAGGACCTTCTCTTGTGCCGGCTTGAGTCACTTCCTCGTTTGTGTCTTGATCTATCTTCTTCTTTTGTCCGATCTCTTTTCCTGCCAACATCTTCTTTAGCACTAGCTCTATTAGATCTATCTGCATCTTTCAGGTTGTCCTTGGCATCATGATGACTGGATCTTTTTCTTGAATCAGATTCCTTGGCTTTTCCCAAAGGTTTAGGCTCTTTCTCTCTCTCTTTAAAGCAATTTCGATCTTCTATCTTCTGCTTTCTAAGCCTTTCCTCCTCTCTCATATAATTCTCATCTCCCTTCTGCTCTCCCCTACTATTAATAACCTCCACCCCCCTACCACTATCAGGGTTTTTACTGAACAAACTCTTTCTACTTTCATGCCAGTCGTTCTTGTCTGATTTTACTCTCATTTCCCCACCTTGAGATTCGGATTTTGTTGATGTTTTACCAGCATATTCATTAGGCAGCTCAGAATCAGATTTTTTTGTTACCCGTTCCCATAAAGTATCAGTCATCTTAGAACCATTATTAATATTACTTTCATATCCAGAAACCACCTTAGAAAATAATTTTTCATAGTTCCTATCTGCACTGTCTTCAGTATCATCTCTTTTGTCTTTTGACTTCATATCACTTTCCATATTCTTTTCAACTTCCCTGTGCTCATCAAATACTGCATGTGAATTGCCATTCTCTGTTAGGACATTGTCTTGTGAAAGCTTATTAGTGCTGGACTGCACAACAGCATTGTTACTCCTTGAATATGTCATCCCAGAACTTTGAATTTCACCATCTACATCATTATCGGAGGCGTAATTTGCAAGGCCTAGCACATTGCAAGGGGAGCTGGAACTAGAATTTTCTTCGACAGTGTCTGGTTCTTTTGCTTTACCTGGTACTAAAACTCTTGCAGAAGCCTTAGGAGTTGGAACAAGTGAAGAAGATGGTTTTACCAAGTGATTTGAAGCAACAGTGTTGTGGTCAACTGCAGTTCAGCAGTAATTAGAAAAATGGTGAAATTAAAAGAAAAGATAGCATCATGAAAATATATAAATCAAAGACAAGTTAGCTGAGTTCAGTATTTGCATAAGAAATATCCAGATGTCAGCATCCATTTACCTTCAACTATTGAGTCATCCTCGTTAACAACTTTGGTTGCAATTTCACTAAACAGCTCATCTGTGACCTGATCAAAGGCATGAATTAGATATACTGTGCACACACACAGACAGAAACACACAATAAAACCCTACGTGCTAAAACAGTAGCAACCTTTAAAAGGACTTCAGTTAGCACACGTTTTATTTCCTGGTTAATAGCTGCAGTCCTAGCAGCTTCAACATAATCCTACAGAAATAAAATGCAGTACGTCATGTCTAAAGGAAATCAAATTATAATGAGAAAACTGATCTAACGCAGAATAGTAGAACCTCATCATCATCCTCTTCAGTTGATCTAGAAGAATCAATGCTTTTGCTATCTGTGTGATAATTTTTAGCCAAGGATTTATCAACAGCTTCATCCTCAATGGATTCTGTTTCTTCTTTAGCATCTTCTAGAGAAGACTTAGCTATAGTGGCTTTGTTCCTTAATATTTCTTCCTTAAGCCAATTAGGCACAGGACCCTGGATAAAATTCCATGACAACAACTCAGAAATAACACCATGAATGTCAGCACAGTGATTCTAGAACAGATACTACTGTAACCACTGTAGCTGATTAAGAAAAACAATAATACCATGAAGGTTTTCACATTTAAGAAAGTGATGACAACTGTAAAGTATTAAATACCTTTTTGGGTCGTTCATAAATGGCCCCGTGTGCATCCCCAGGAAAAGCTGCAGTAGGATGAAGTTGTGCTCCCACGCCAAGGGCAAAAGGGGCAGTTGCAGATGGAATGTGTGACTGAAAACTTGGCCCAGGAAACCTTGGAAATGAAGGTGCAGTGTGTACAGAAACGGGGGAAGGTGCAGACAACGGATCATGCTGAGAAATGGATTTTATATCAGCATGCTAAAACCTGTGAATAAATCAAAGATAACAGAAAAGGTTCAAAGGAATACATGTGCCCCAGGTGGAAGAACAGGAGGATAAACTGCATCAGGTGCTACTGGAGGAGACCAGGAGTTAATTGAAGACGAAATAGCAATGGGATCAATGCCTCTTCCTATTGATTCATGATGAAGGGCATAATTGGATTGCATTTGTCGATCATGATCATTATTAAACCTAGGTGCAAAATTTAAAGGCCGATCTCTAAGATCAGCTGCAGGATCTGCTGCCTGATTGCCATACGGCAAAGACTGCTCACTAAGCACTGATCTACCAATATCAGGCAATGGGGGTTGCATATGATATGCTGACTCTTGAGCTGATGAAACGGGCAAAGGCACCGACTTATATGACTGCTCCTTTTCAGCTGCACAGTTTTCCTTCCCTGGAATTTTAGAGAGAAGTCAAATAGAAAATAAAACAAAATCTGACATCCCTAGCAGCACTTGGCTGACTGTCATCACATGAAAAGCCAAAATTCTGCATTTCTCCTATCTGCTCTATAGAAGATATTTTGTTGACAGCAAGAGTATCTTAATGGAGAAAATGTTATCCACTTAAATCTTTCACCAAAAAAGATGGCTTAAGGCTCTAGCACTATCATGACTCAATACTTTAAAATGAAACATTACACAACTATATTAATCAGCAAATACAGCTAGAAAATATCTCATCTCATAAGTGGCTAGCTTTTCAGAAGAATCTTGATAACCGGCCAAAGAACACCTTGTAATGACCCGGATTTCGAAATCCGATGATTGGTTTAATCTAAAGCGTGGGCTTCGTGTTTGGGTCTTGGGAGGCTTAGTGGGCTTGCATATAGTTGTTGGGTTTGGGCCTTGGGTTGGTGGATGTGTTAGGATGATGTGGGATGGGTATTGTAGTAACTTGCCCGTTTTGAAGAGGGGGAAAGTGTGTTTAATTTCCCTGCAGAAAAGTTGGGAATGTGAGCTCACCATTGTCCCCTTGTCTTCACCCTTCACCCATTCTCATCTCCCAATTTCCACCCACAAAGACAGGTTCAATCTTTGAGTTTAGAAGTGTGAATCTCGTAATTGTTGTTGAGGAAAGTTTAATCATCCCTCAAGGATTTATCTATCAAGGTAAGAATGGTTGGTTTTGGTGGAGGTTGAAGAGGAAGAACGGGAATGGGGAATTTGACTCCATTTCTTGTCGTAGAATTCTTCCTTTTGCATATTTTAAGTTCCAACAATGTTGTAACTTGTTTTACAACATTTTCTTGTAGTGAAAAAAAGTTGAAAATCTTTCCAAGTTTATGTTTTCATATGACAAACAAAGCCATTAGGTTGACCATTAAAAGAGTGATATCACAACACAAAAGCAATCACTCAGAACCAAGTACATGTTTTCAAATAGCTCTTCTCAACTGAATATTTGCAGACAATTTGAAGCCATGCCAAGGAAAAAAAAACTTTGAGCACCACAGCATCCAAGAAATAAAAATTAAAACTAATGGAAGGAAAGACTCTCAAAGAACACCAACTTTGGGAAAAGGATAACATTATGCATGGTCCAATCTTACGTGAATTAACTACATAATATTAAACCATACTAAAACCAACATTTTTTTAAATAATAAAAAGAAGTATGAATGCAATTAAAAAAGGTACAAAGAACTAGATTACGACCCTTTCAGGTTAAATATATACCAGCCAGTCATGCTATCATTTTAGTTAGACTACATACCCTACATATCATGTGTTTTTTTCTTCGGAATGATACTTGTTTAAAGTACACAAAAAACTGTTCAAAAATATAGAACCGTCTTCGACCAATGGGTTCCAGAATTGTTATTATTTCAACACAAGAAAAGGATGTGTAGAAATGTGGCCTATAGAAGCAGTTCGTCAGCACAAGATGCACAAGCAAGTTCAATTTACTAGGTGAAATTATTACCTGAAACTGAAGAATAACTAGAAGGTACCTCCTGCAGATGAATGGATGAAACGGCAGGTAAACTTTCTTGATGAAGAAATCCACTGTTCGGATCTGCAAGTGAAGTTCCATCTCCAACACGGTAAGACAGACAACCATCAGGAACAAATGAAGAAGGTCTGGAGCTGTCAGACAAAGTCTCAGTTGGATAAGTTGCCGGTGGTGCATGAGGAGATGCTGCTGGAACAGTGAATTGCTGATAGCTAGAAATTGGCAGCGACTGTTGAGCATCCATATAATGAGAATCAGCAGCATGGGAATATGGATTATGAAAATGATTTTGCTCTTCCTGCCTGCTAGCCGGAGTAATTTGTGATTGCACCGGCTGGTCCTGCATTGCAGCCCTAGTGTTTGCCCATTCTCTAGCTTTGGCTCCCCAATCCTCCACGTTCTTGTGGGCTGGCTCCAGAAAATTATCACACACCAAATCCATCAACACCAACATACAATAAGAAAAGAACAAGTTCAGATAACAATCTAACAAGTTCAGAAAATTATCACACACCAAATCCATCAACACCAAGATAAAAATGCTTCAAAAAAATGCTCATATTAACATTTACCAGGGCCAGTCTGCAGTCCTAAATATATGGAGATAACAATCTAATTCTATTGAAACCTATAAAAAAAAGCTAAATATCAAGGGGAATGAAATCAGGGAATCAGATAAATACCCACCTTGGTGATGAGACCAATTTGAATTGCTCCATTCCTATATAATGAAAAAAGAGCAAAAAGTCATTTGATGAAATGAACCCAAGAGGCAGTAATTTACTTAAAAAATTAGACGAAAAAAGAAGAAGATTGGAATTAACCTGACTGACGTGAGATAAAGTATTGGGAATCTGCGAAGGAGGCATGTAAGGTCTAGGAACGGGAGGAGGTGGCGGTGGAGGGAAGTGGTTACCTCCGTTATGAGTGTGTGGAGGTAAAGGATGAGGATGCGGCGGAGGATAAGCGGAATGATCAGGATGCGGAGGCGGACCCCACTGGGAAGGCGGTTGCTGGGGCGAAGGAGGATGGTGCGGTAGCGCAGAATGAGACTGATTGTGCTGCTGTTGGTGGTACTGAAATTGGAATTGGTTGGAGTACCAAGCCCCCGGCGGCGGCGGAGCAGCAGCTCTCGTAGGTGTCTGTTGGTACTGGTAATAATGTTGTTGCTGGAGGTGGGGATCAGCCGTAGTAGGTGGTTGCTGCGTCGGAGGCCTCATGTATCGTTGCTGCTGCTGCTGCTGATACGCGTCCATTTTGTATATGGTATGTTTTGGATTTTGTTGGTAAATTTCAGTAATTTTTCTTATGATCAATTGAGATTAGGAGGAAAATAAAAGCAGATTACGAGATGAGAAAAAGGGACTTTTTCCTTTGTGAAGGTTGATTGAACCCATAGGCCATGAACCCTAATTTTCTCGTGTATAGATCGATGAAATTTTCTGCATCACTCACCGGTTTGGTGATCACGCGCTAAGTCGTACGATTGTTCGAAGAAAATAAAAAAATTTACTTTATTCAAATTAATAAGTTTTTTTTTATTAAATTAATTTTTTTATTTGTTTAAAGTTTATGATTTAGTTAAATTAAATCATTGAAATTTTATCTGTTTATATAAATTATTTATAATATTAATAATTATATTCGATCGACATATTGTTATGATAATATCTTACTTATTTTGGGAATAATTTAAAACTTGAGGGTACAATTGTAAAATCATATTTGTTCTAAAATATAATCTCCATTAGGCACCAACTACTGAACCCGTGACCTCTAAAAATAACAACCGTTTCTTTAACCACTTTAACTAAAAAATTCGTAATTTTTTCATTATTATAGACCATAAAATTTTCAAGGTAATACATTATACCTTATAAAGTATTTTGGTAAGCTGCTTTTATGTTATTGTTGCCATTGAGTTAGTAACCTACCATTAACACCATGATTGCATTAGAAATATTATTATTAAACATTTATGTAACATTAAAATATTAATCATTGAAACATGTCATATGAAATTATTGTCATTATGTTGAATATGAAACATTAAAAACATTGATATTGGTCTTACATTAGTGTTATAACCATCGGTTTGTTGATATGGACTTAAGGGTCGAGTTATTGATATGGATTCATGGAAATCATTGCCAGTGTTATTAATCTTTGGATTTGAGTAAAAATTGGATACAATTAACATGCCATAAGATTCATAAGCTCATTAGTAAGAGTGAACTACAGTCCTTAGGTTATGATATTTATTTGGTGAGGCGGAGATACAATATACGTATTAGCTATTTTGACGAAATAAAGACTAAACCATTCATTGATTTGACAAGACGTAAGAATTCGTGTATCCACTAATTTAATTGATCCAAAAATTAATATTAAACTAAATGAAATACAAGTATTACATATTATTCATGTTATTAACTAATGGCATTAAGACTATTGGTATTGATGCATGTGGAAATGAATGTGGATCATGAGTTATTGACATTGTTGCATGTAGTTGATTGTATATTGTGTATTGTTATTGTTTGTTCAGCTATCTTACTAGGTAATGAATGCCTAATGTATTCGTCTTCATACATTTCTGTGGTTAAAAGTTGTCTAAGAGATTTGGATCAACTTTTGCTGAAATTTGATAAATTATTATATAATAAAGTAATTTAAGCTTACTATATACACTCCTAAGATAGGTGCACAATGTTATATTAAGTCACTTTTGTACTTTAAAATGCATGTATGGTATATATAATGTGATATGCTTGAATTCGTCTAAGTTAACCTTAATTGGGACGTTGAAAATAATTTAAAGTGGTATATTTGATCAAAATTATAAAAATCTAGTAAATGAATTTAAAATTTTGCATGCTATTAAAACTTAGTATACATGACTTACTAGTAAAATTTTATGAGATTTGGACAAAATTTTTAAGTGAAATATTAAGAAAACCAGATTGAATTTGTCATTATAGGCTTTCTCGTATCAGTACGGATAGAAGCGTATTGGTATGAATCTACACAATTTGACTAAGTGATACGTCGTATCGGTCCCTGAACAAGGTACTGTTGGAAAAATGGTATAGTACATGGACATTTGAACTTAAATTTGAGTGGGTTCCATTAGTCAAATTAATTAGGACTAAGTGTACTATTACTCTACAACAAGAGTAAATTAAATTTGTATATTTACATGCTCAAAATGTTCAATGGGTGTATGAGAAATTATTGCTCAATGTAACACCAATGATGTTGGAAAAATAAGATGAAAAGTAGAATATCCCACATTTGTTGGGAACATATATTTGAAAAACTTTATATATAAAAGCTCTTTATGGTATTATTGGAAATAAGTCAAAGTCTTGGACTAGACACATTAGGTGTGCCTAGCTTATGGCTAGACACTTTGGGTTAGCATTAGGTGACTTTTATAAAAGTCAAAGATAGGCCTTGGGGTTCAGGACATGCTGATAGCATAGGCCTCGGTCAAAGTTTTTCAGAATCGTTTACTGATTTTTTCTTTAGTTTTTGTAATCTTTGCATTTCATTTTATATGTTTTATTTCATTCTTCGCAGGAATTGTTTTTAAACAATTTAATAACTTGCTTCGTTTCTTTGAATAACAAGTACATCGATATAAAAATTGATCACTAAATTTAAATTTTAACCTCGTACCGATACGATCCACAAACGTACCGATACAGTAAATCAAAGATAAAGGTTGGCTTTTGTTCTGTCTTTGCGTATCTATACTGGTACTAGTATTGGACCAACCGTTTTAACGATCATTACATGCATATCGATACGACCTTTCTCCATATTGGTCAACGACCTCAACCCTTTTAACTATGTTTTAGCTTTATATATCAATACAACTCCATAACGTATCAGTACAAACCCTTTAGTACAACCAATTTATCAAATCTAGCACTACCGTATCGAACAATCCTTACGCGTACCAGTACGGATGATTGTTATTTCTGTTAAAAAGGGAATTTGACTAAGTATAAAAGGTTTGTATTTTAGTCACTAAAAGTTTGAGATTAAAATTGAAAGGGTAAACAATATTGAATTAAGTTGAAAATGTTTAGGTGGATCAGTATAAAGTTTAATTTCAAAGTAGTAAAAGAAATTTTGGAAAAAGATCGGTAATTTACTGAAATTAAAAATAGGTCCTTAAAACTTAGGAAAATTTTAAAATTAGTCCTAATTCTGAGAAGACCTATAATCGGTACCAATTTATTTTAATTTAAATAATTTTTTATAATCATATAAAATATATATAGATATATTTCTCCATATTCACTGAGGCGATTATACCACATGCGCCCAGATTGTTTTAATCCATAAAGGGATCTATTCAATTTAATTGAATAATGTTCTCGAGAACCTGAATTAACTGCTTCAGGCAGTTTAAATCCTTCCGGAAGTTTCATATAAATATCATTATCAAGAGGCCCATATAGATAGGCTGTAACAACATCCATTAAGCGGAAATGAAGTCTTTCTTTTACTGCCAGACTAATCAAAAATCGAAAAGTGGTTGCATCCACTACTGGGGAATATGTTTCTTCATAATCAATTCCAGGTCTTTGTGAAAATCCTTGTGCAACCAAAGGAGCTTTATATCTCGCAATTTCCCCTTTTTCATTTCTCTTTCTCACAAAGACCCATTTATACCCACGGGTTTTACACCTTCTGGTGTACGGACTACAGGCCCAAAGACTTCTCTTTTTGAAAGAGATTTGAGTTCCACTTTAATTGCCTCTTTCCATTTTGGCCAATCATCTCTTTGCTTACATTGTCCAATTGACAATGGTTCATGATCCACATTATCATCCAAAATCTCTAGTGCTATATTGCATGCAAAAGTATTATCAACATCAATTTTATTTCGGTTCCATTTGTTACCAGACATGACATAATTTATAGAGATCTCATCATTATCAGGTACTTGAGTCATGTCTGATGTCTCTTCTGGAGACCTTTTAATCTCTTCTCGAGATATTTCATGATTCGTTGATTTCATAATTGGACCATCATAGGATATAGCTCCTTTTCTTTTTCGAGGAATCTTATCTTTAGAACCTACTGGTCTACCACGCTTCAAGCGTGCGTTTGACTCATTAGCAACTAGAGTTTGTCCTTCTGGGACATCAATTTTAACAGGAGCATTCACAACTGGAATATGTGACTTAGTCACTCTTTTAGGATCAACAAAAGCATCTGGCAATTGATTTGTTAAGTTTTGCAAATGAATTATCCTTTGAACTTCTAGATCACATTGTTGGGTACGTGGATCAAAGTGAGATAACGATAATTCATTCCAACTTATTTCGTTTCCCAGCTGTTTATTTTCTCCCCCTAATGTCGGGAAAACTGATTCATTAAAATGACAATCGGCAAATCGAGCTGTAAATAAATTCCCCGTCAAAGGCTCAAGATATTTAATTATCGAGGGGGATTCAAATCCGACATATATCCCCAATCTCCTTTGAAGACCCATCTTTGTGCGTTGTGGTGGAGCAATCGGAACATAAACCGCACATCCAAAAATTCTAAAATGGGAAATATTTGGTTCTTGACCAAAAACCATTTGTAATGGGGAGAAATTATGATAACTTACTGGCCTGATGCGAATCAGTGATGCCGCATGTAAAATGGCATGCCCCCAAGCAGAAATTGGTAGTTTGGACTTCATCAATAACGATCTTGCAATTAATTGAAGTCGTTTAATAAATGATTCTGCAAGACCATTTTGTGCATGAACATGAGCTACAGGATGTTCAACACTAATTCCAATCGACATGCAAAAATCATCAAAAGCCTTAGAAGTAAATTCACCAGCATTATCAAGACGAATTGTCTTTATAGGAGAATCTGGAAAATGTGCTCGTAGTTTAATTAATTGAGCAAGTAACCTCGCAAATGCCAAATTGCGGGTCGATAACAAGGATACATTTGACCATTTAGTCGATGCATCAATTAAAACCATAAAATATCTAAATGGTCCACAAGAAGGGTGTATGGGCCCACATGTATCACCCTGTATCCGTTCCAGAAAGTTAATAGATTCATAATATATTTTAGCTGGTGATGGTCGAGTAATTAATTTGCCTTGAGAGCAAGCATCACATAAAAAGGCATTACTTTGAAGAATCTCTTGGTTCTTCAATGAGTGACCACATGAATTCTCAATAATTTTTCGCATCATAATCGAACCGAGATGGCCTAACCGGTCGTGCCAAATAATAAAGTTATCAGTAAACTTATAGTTTACAATAGCATGTGCTTCAATTGCACTAATTCTTTTGTAGTACAATCCGGATGACAGTGCATGTAATTTTTCTAGCACTTTCTTATTGCCTTGAGTTATACTCGTAATGTAGAGATATTCAGCATCTCCTTGACTAATACTCTCAATATGATATCCATTTTTGCGAATATCCTTAAAACTTAATAAGTTTCGTTCCGACTTTGGAGAGTATAGCGCATCTTGAATATGGAATAAAGTTCCATTTGGCAATACCATATGCGCTTTTCCGGAGCCTTCTATGATATTAGCACTTCCGGATATAGTACTCACATTATTCCCTTGCATTGTTAAATGGGAAAAGAATTTCTTATGCTTAAGTATTGTATGAGTACTTGCACTGTCTGCTAAGCATAAGTCGTCACCATATTTTGCAGATTGTATTTGTGATGTAATCATATTCTTCAAAGAATAAATAAATAAATGTTACAATAATATTCGAAATAAATAAATAAATAACATCAATGATTTTAATAAAGTAAACATCAATTTTATTCTTGAAAGAAAATACATGATAAAATAAAACATCTTCTTAATAACATAAAGTAAATATGAAATTAATTAAAAGGCATCAAATATTTCTCTCAGGGGATATGAGAAAATCATCAACTTCTATATTTGTAATGCCATAATTGTCCTGGCCACTGCCGGAAATGCCATAATCATCTTTGTGAAGGCCATAATCATCTTTGTCATCGATATAAACAAAATTTGTTTCAATTCTTTTTCCTTTACCACTTATTGATTGTTGGTAAAAGTCCACAAGATGTTTTGGAGTACGGCAAGCACGGGCCCAATGATTTGTGTTGCCACATCGATGACACGTTGATTCCTCTTTCTTGGGTTGATCTTTTGCACCATTGTCATCCTTATTGTTCCACTTGCGGTGGGTATAGTTACTTTTAAAACGACCACCTTGCCCATGTCCTCGACTGTGGCTATGACCACGCCCACGCCCATAACTATGACCACGATTATTGGTATAGCCTTTATTTTTTCCGCTATATAATGTCACATTCGCTTCAGGGAATGGAGCGGAGCCTGTTGGGTGATATTCATGATTTTTTATGAGCAACTCATTATTTTGCTCAGCCACAAGAAGGCAAGAAATTAACTCAGAATATTTCTTAAAGCCTTTTTCACGATATTGTGTCTGAAGGACAACATTGTTGGCATGAAAAGTGGAGTATGTTTTTTTCTAACATATCCTCATCAGTAATATTTTGACCACATAACTTCAATTGTGAAGTAATTCGAAACATAGAAGAGTTATACTCGCTTATTGATTTAAAATCTTGCAATCTCAGATGCAACCAATCATATCAAGCTTTAGGCAAAATAACGGTTTTCTGGTGGTCATATCGTTCCTTTAGATTATTCCAAAGAATAAGAGGATCTTTCACCGTTAAATATTCAGATTTTAACCCCTCATGGAGGTGACGGCGAAGAAGTATCATGGCTCTGGCCTTATTTTGAGCAGATTCTGCATTCCCCTCTTTAATAGTATTTCTCAGGCCATTTGTATCTAGATGTATTTCGGCATCTAAGATCCAGGATAAATAATTCTTTCCAGAAATATCAAGAGTCGCAAACTCAATTTTTGCAATATTTGTCATTGATATACTATAAAAGACAAATGAAAAAATTAGATCAACTATATCTTAAATATATATATACAAACAAACAAAGATTTAATCCTCATACGCGGCGTTGTTAAACCAGTCCACAAGGTCCTTTAATAAAAGAACCTCCTTTGAGACCAGTAGCCTCGCAGAACGGGATGTCCAACCAATATACTCGGATTAAATTATCAAAACGAAAAAAAATATTAATGGCATGAAATAAACACATAATAGCATTAGACAAAAACAAGTATATACAAAAATATATAATCATCATCATCATATATTATTTTATAAATTAAAATATATAAGATGAAGAAAAAAAATACCAGGTAAATCTTTAAAGAGACTTGAAATAAAATCTTCTGAGCAAACTCGTGCTGATAACGTATTGTGAATAAAATAAAGAAAAGAAGAAAATAGACAAGAGAGAGAGACAAAAGGGAGAGATTTTATTGTATTCTCAAAGTTGAGTTGTGTACAAAGCTTTCTCCAAAGTCTATATTTATAGGCATGGATGGAAACCCTAATTCCAATGGGTATTAAACCCTAATAATAAACCTCATTAAACCTTCCTATAATACATGGATATTCACCATAAATAAAATATTCTTAACATTGATAGTATTTTTTAAGGAACGAACTTTTAAAGATAAAGTATTGATATGAGTATAAAAAAGTCAAATAATTAATAATAAGAAAGAATTTACAAGAAATTACATTCGAAAGAATAAGTTAAATAAAATATAAATTAAAAGACTAAATCATAAAAAAAGTATTTTTAAAATATTAACTTAAGTTACATAGATATTATATGGTGACAGTAAAATATTTGATTTAAAATTGATCTAAGAGAACTTAAAATAAAAAATGAATATATAAAAAAATCATACAAAGCTGATGAATTAAACTATAAAAATAGAGAATTTATTTTTGATCCCACACTACGAAGCATTCTAACCTGCCCCACTTTTCCATCCTTGATTTCTTGATCACTTATCTTTATTGCTTTAATTAGTTTTCTTAGTTATAATTCAAACTCAATTATTTGTGTTTTTAGTTTTCCAGTGTGCATGAATAATAAATTGCGTAAGTAAAGCCAATCTCCGTGGGTTCGAAATCTTAAATACTACAATTTGGCAAAAGGTGGAAGGAAATATGTTTCATCATAAAAGCAGGACTTTCTAGCCTTCACCAAATTTGGCGTTGTTGTCGGGGATTGACGATTCCAACTTTTCTTTTTATTTTTCTTGCACTATTATTTTAGGAAATTAAGTTTAATTAGGTTTGAGTTATTTGTTTTATCTTAGGAAGGAAATTCAAGAATGAGAAGCCATGAAGCACATAAAACAGTCCAAAAATCAAATCCACCGTCCCACCTAAGACGCGGCCAAGGCGGCTGGCCGCCCAAACGCAAGTGACGGCGGATTTGCTGTTATAGAACTTCATCTCCCTCATTTTATTTCATACTTCTTCATTATTGTTTTCCAGTGCAGTTTTTATTTTCTTTCTCAACAAACTCCACACAAACTGATGACCCTCAGGATACAGAAGAGGCCATACTCGACATAAAAATATTGGTTTATCTTTTCCTTGCCTCCTAATTTTTATCTTGTCTTTTATTGTTGCCTTGTGTTCAGATACATGCATTTAGGACAATGCATCCCTCGAGTTTGGGGGAGTGTTGATCATATTTGTAACTTATAAATATCTGCAATATCTGTGAATATTTGGATTATCTAACTTCTACCTTAAATATCTGCCATGTATGGAAAGTATTTTGATTATCCTATTACTGCCTAAATTTCTGCCTTAAACAACTTTTATAATTCGATGCAATTTTTGTTAAGTCTGTTGAATTTTATTGAAACTGCCTCGACAGCAATATATTATCCTATCGTCGCAGCAGTATGCACCATTTATCAGACTTGAAATCAGACATGTCTCTTTGGATTAGTACTTAGGATTAGACTATGAGCCTGAAAATAATTAAACACTACTAATCTTAGTTGATTTTATAAGTTCTTTTCTTTGAAAAGCAATAAGGACTTAGGCTTAGATTTTAACTAGAGATGCCTATCACTGGCTCTAGTTTAGTCCATAGAGGTGCCCATCACTGGCTCTAGGACTTAGTCTTTCTCCCACTTACAAGAGGTGCCCGAAATTAGCTCTAGTAAGAATAGCTAAACACTTGAGGTGCCCGAAACCAGCTCAAGCAATATAAGTATATAGCAATATATATTTATATACAAATTAGGGAAAAGAAAAGGAAAAGAATTGGAGAAAAATCTTAGTCGGAAGTCTTGAGCTAGAAAAAGGATTAAAACTTAGAAAATCAACTTTGACACAGCTAAGCACTCACCCACTAAGACTCATAGTCCAGTTCCGAGGAATTCCTAGAACCTAGAAGAGGCTGAGTCAAGAAAGGAATTCTGCCGCGGCAGGCAGGACGATATATTACTTTAAAATTCCTTACTTAAATTTATCTTTTGCATTGCTTGAGGACAAGCAATAGTTCGAGTTTGGGGGTGTGATGAGTGTATAAAAGTCCTATTTTTTATACCATTTTCCCACTCGTTTATTGCCAATTAAGGACAGATTTAAGGGCAATATTGGATAATTCTACTTATTTTCCATATTTCAGCATTCGAATACTCAAATCATGAATTTATCTATTATTTGGCATAAAACATATGCATTTGATGGTTTTCTTTCCTAGGCAGGAAACCACATCATATGAATGACCAAACAAGAAGATAAATGTTGGTAAAGAAGCTGAATGCAGATGAAGCACCCACCACAGTAGCACTTTGGATGCCGCGGCAGCAGATTGATGATGACAACTAGTGCTCGACAGATATAGAAAAAGGTTGCCTCGGCGGAAGTTGCCACGGTGAAGGTTGCCTCGGCGGAGGTTTCCACGGCAACAAAATGGCAACCGCAGTCAAAATTTGCCACCAAAAATTGCAGAGACATGCTACGCTGAAGAATGAGCAGATCAGGCCAAGAGAACTGTATTGATGCAGTTCCAAGACGAGACCATTATGACAGCAACCCGCCGCAGCAACCGATGCCAAGGCAGCACCTGGAACACAAATGTTGATATGATAGGCGATCTGAAGAGAAAAACAAGGTGGACGTTTTAAGACAAGTAGCATAGAAATCGGAGCTGAGAAACGCATGGAAAGTCAAGGTCAAAGCCACGTGGGAAAAGAATCCTTATAGGAATAAATTAGGAAATAAAATAAAGATATTTTATTTATGTACTTAACTTGTGTTTTACTCCTAGTCAAATTCCTACTTTGGAAAGGTTTGCCCTAGGCTAAGCCTATAAATACCATAGCCTATGTAGAGAGAAAGATATCTCGGAATCAAGTTTCATAGAAAAAGCCTAAATTCCTCCATCGTCCCCTTTGGGGTTTAGGTTAGTTTGTGGAGTAGTTGTGGGAGAAAGTTTGTAATTTGTTTAGTTCTTATTAATGCAATTTCAGAATTCATAGTTTATTCTCTCTTGGCATTTACTATTCTTCGCATATGAGCTCGAGATGATAGTATGTGAAGAAAAATATATTTGTCTAATATCGGGAGAGTTAGGCTCACGAAACGAGAGAATACGGTCTTTGCTCATGGGCATTGACTAATCCGGTTAAGAGATTAACCGCACAGGATTTCAGCGACTAATAAGACGCATGTGTTTGGTTGTTGTCCGCCCTTGATTCATGCCGGGAGGTATCATCAAGACGTGGGTTTCAACAGTTCTCTTCGCTTAGGGATAAGGAGGAGACATACAAGGATGCTCTGTCGAACTATGAGTTGTTGAATTGTCGACAAGGCATAACCACGCCTAGGCAACTGTGGCGACTCTTAGTGCGACCCGCCGAGGCGGCAAGTCAACCCTATTGCATTATAAGAACAAGACAATTACATTCTGATCCCACACTACGAAGCACTCTAACCTGCCCCACTTTTCCATCCTTGATTTCTTGATCATTTATCTTTATTGCTTTAATTAGTTTTCTTAGTTATAATTCAAACTCAATTATTTGTGTTTTTAGTTTTCCAGTGTGCAAGAATAATAAATTGCGTAAGTAAAGCCAATCCATGTGGGTTCGACATCTTAAATACTACAATTTGGCAAAAGGTGGAAGGACGAATGCTTCATCATAAAAGCAGGACTTTCTAGCCTTCACCACTTACGCAATTTATTATTCCTGCACAAAGAAAAATTAAAAACACAAATAATTGAGTTTGAATTATAACTAAGAAAACTAATTAAAGCGATAAAGATAAGTGATCAAGAAATCAAGGATGAAGAAGTGGGTCAGGTTAGATTGCTTTGTAGTGTGGAATCAAAATGTAATTGTCTCATTCATATTAATGAAGTGAGCCTTAGCTGTCTCGACGGGGTTATGCCTTGTCGACAATTCAACAATTTATAGTTTGACAGAGCATCCTCTATTGACTTCTCCTTATCCCTAATTCAAAGTACTATTGAAGGCCACATCTTGATAATAATTCCCGGTGTGAATCAATTGTAACACCCCGATCCCAAACCGGATACGAAGTGCCACATTCGGGTCACCCAAAACCCGACTCATTAAAAATCCTTTGAAGCATGTGTTCAAATACTTAAAATACCACGTTTCATAAATCCACGTAAATCAAAATAAAATATAATAATAAAGTGTTTACAAAACACGAGCTCCTTTTCAAAATACATTGTCCGACTCAGAATGAAATCAAAAGTAAAATACAGACTCGATATGTGGTAAGATCCTATGAATACATTAAGTCCTACTAAGGATTAAGTACTGTACTCTTAAAACGGCTCTGATGCTGGGAAGTTCTTCCTCGATGTGCCCCTCCAAATCTACCTGTCACCTATGCACAGAAAAACCACAATTCCGCACGCTGAGCTAACAAGCTCAGTGGTACATTTCAACTCTAACAATTCATAAGCATCATAAAACGAGCAAGCAAGATAGTATAGTCAAGAGTGCACAGAAAGGCTTCTATACTAAGGTTCATCCTCTATTCTACCTTAGCTAGAGTTCTCAAGTTACTATCCCAAGATATCAACATATATAGAAAGATTCACATGCCATACCAGGCTTATTTACTCGGTCTCACACAGCTCATCGAGTTACATCGAGATCACACAGCTCTATCAAGTTACATCGAGATCACGCAGCCCATCGATTATATGTACCTTACCCCACTCACACAGCTTTAGGGTATTAAGGTCATTTAACCACTGATAACAAGATATACACACATGCATGCAACATCCATAACTACTAGCCAAGCGTAGCCCTACTATACCCGTGCTCACATAGCCGTCGGGTGTCCCCGTGATCACATAGCCGTCGGGTTGGACCATATCTGGATTAACATAGCCACAGATATGTCCGGGACATACTTGGATCAACATAGCCACAAGCAGTCCATCCCTGAGGTCACACAGCCCATCAGGTTACTCGATTTCACATAGACCATCGAGTTGCTTGATGCTCACACATCCCATCAAGATATATTCGAACCGCATCCAGATCACATAGCCCGTGGACACGTCGGACGTACTCGCTCACACAGCCCAAAGTACATGTCCCCTTAACCAAGTGCCCACGCACTAACTCCAGGATATCCGGATTTCCATCAAACAAAGACTCGATACACACAAATGATCCACCTAGAATCCTCACATCAAAACATATCAAGACTTAACATAATTTAGTCGTTCGGGGTTTAATATCATCAACTCGTGTTAAAAATTCATTTCATCATTTATAGGATTCATTAGGACTCTTAATTCCTTTATCGAACCTCAAACAATACCAAACTTGTCGAATTCTCGCAAGGGTATCAATACCCTTATATGGGGTATCGAACCACCCTACTTCGATACCCACCCAAAGAAGGCATCGAACCATGGGTATCGATACTGGTATCGATACCCTTTGACCATTTTCAAAGTCAACGAAATGGGGGAGGATTGGATTCGATACCGACATCGATACCATTATGCCACTAGAAGGCTTGGTATCGGTACATGTATCGATACCCCCTCTCCTTGAGCTTATTACCTCTCAGGGGTATCGATACCGGTGGCCCGTGTATCGATACCCCCTGTACGAAACTACAGGTTTCACTTTATATTTTCTAAGGATCATCCCCAAACTTAATCTAGTCGATCCTAAAGTGTCTCTACTCAATCTTAAAGGTTTTTAGGTTGTTTTAACATCAATTTCTAATCATTTAACACCTTAACATGAAATTCACCATTTTTAGGGTTTTAACTATCCTAAACCCCCATCTCAAGCATTCAATAACCAACAATCAAGCTAAGAATGAATTTATGAAGCACATGAAGTGTAAGAGTCAGGATTGTACTGACCTCAAGCAACAAACCCGGATTGAGCTTCTCCTTAGTTTTCCTTACCTCTAAACTTTGATTTTGAGCTTCAAAACCTTTCTCTTCCAAACCAAAAGATGAACACCTTGAAATGAAGATCGTGGGCTTCTGATCAACTCTCCTTTGAGGACCAAAACGGGATTCCTCCTTAAAAATAACAAGCTTCCATCTTTTCTTTTGAGTTGGGAGAAAAAGAATGAGAGGATGAAAAAGATGGTGAAAAAGATGACTCCTTTTTCTCTAGGGCTGGTCATGAGTGAATGGGCAAGGAAATTACTCCCTTGCCCTTCACTAACATCTCCTCATCCAACCCAAAACCAAAAGCCAAGCCCAAACAAGCAAACCCAAAACAAACCCGAAAGGCCCAACAAGAAAAATCGAGGCCCAACACGATCCAAAACGATCCCACGAGCTCCACACGAGACCCGACTTAACGATCCATGGCCCGAGTCAACGCCCGATGTTGACCTAGAAAAACTAGGTCGTTACATCAATGGTGAACAACAACCGATGGTATGCTTCCTTTTAGTCGCCGAAACCCTTTCGGATTCGTCAATAAGCATTAGCAAAGACCGTATTCTCTCGTTTTGTGAGCCTAACTATCCCTAGTCTAGACAAATAGATTTTTTCTCGCAAACTTATCTTTCGAGCTCGTATGCAAGAAAGAGTATAAGCCAAGAGAGAATAAACTATGAATTCTGAAATTGCATTAATAAGAACTAAACAAATTACAAACGTTCTTCCACAACTACTCCACAAACTAACCTAATCCCCAAGGTGGTGATGGAGGAAGTTTAGGGTTTTCTATGAAAACTTGATTTTGAGATATCTTCCTCTCTACATAGGCTACAATATTTATAGGCTTGGACTAGGGTAAACCTTTCCAAAGTAGGAATTCAACTATGAATAAAATACAACTTAAGTGCATAAATAAAAGACCTTTATTTTGTTTCCTAGTTTATTCCTATAAGGATTCTTTTCCCACGTGGCTTTGACCTTAACTTTCCATGTGTTTCCCAACTCCGATTTTTATGTCTATTGTCTTAAAAAATCCACCTTGTTTTTCTCTTTAGATCGCCTATCATATCAACATTCTTTTTGGGTACCGTCTCGGCAACTAAATGAACCGCCTCGACAGATTTCTGCTTTGTCTTGACTTGAACTGTATCAGTATAGTTCTCTTGATCAGGTTTGATTTGCTTATTTCTCAGCTTAGCATCTTGGTAATATCTGGTGACTTTGAACTGTCATTGTCTTCTTATATCTGTCGTGGCAGCGAGCTGCCCAGGCGGCGTATTTACCTGTCTTAGAATAAATACAAAAGCAGTACCTTTTCTACCAAATATTGCATAAATTCTGTATTTAAGTGTATTAATTTTGAACTGTAGAAAATATGCAGAAATAATCAATATTACCACTCAAATAACCCGTAAACTAAGAATAGTTAGAGAAAAAAGGGTCTATAAAATAGGACTTTTGAGCACTTATCACAAGACTAGAGGGGTCATGCCCTCTCAATCCGGTCTAGACGAAACCCAATTTCGAACGAGCTATACAGGGAATACAAGAGCAAATTAGGATAAACTTGCACCGATAAACGATCCTATTTTTTCATTTTATCCTATCTAATTGTTTTATGATTCTTAAGTATTCATGCATTCATTCCCTTCATCTTATGCGTAGCGGAAACCGAAAACAAATTCAATTGCACAAAACACACGGAAAGAACCAAATTATAAATTTTCATAATTTAAGGAACCAAAATTGAAATTGATTTTACCATCTTAAAATTAAGTTTATTTCACGCTTATATGTCAAATTTTACCTCAAAATGCCATATATAGCACCCTGAATTTAACCACACAAGATTCGGGAACTAATTTGTAAAGAATCAAACACTCATTTCAAGTTGATTATGGTAAATTACGTAAATCATCACTGAACTTTACTCTCAAACCTATTTTGATCATTTTAGTTTCAAAACGTTCAATTTATTCACTAAAATTTAGATATCGAACATTTTTTTCACTATTTTGTTAACATGTCCATATATCGTCGAACAAAGCAATTTTCCAATATTCGAATGGTGGAAAGCTTCAACAGCAAAAGAAAAGCAATATACTAAGAAATGAGTTCCATCCGAAGGTGGAGGAAGATCAACGTAGGAAAAATCGAAAGCTTTTTGCAAAATTCGGGGAATTTAGGGTACTTTCTAGCGAAATAGAGGCTAGATTCAGACTCATGGGACGAGATAAAGTGGCTGATAAAGTTTGATACGAGAAACAATAAAGGTGAATGGTGGAGTGATAAAAAAAAATCAATGTCTAAACTCTAATAACAAAAAAAAAAACATTCAATGCTTAAACATTCAATGATTTACGTAATATACGTTTTAATTTTTTTATAATTGATCTGTCTTTTCAAATTTCTTAAATTGTAATTGTCAAAGTTCAAAATTCAAACCCATGACTTTATTTAGAACAAAGGCAAGATATTGCCATGATACATAAACCCTTTTACACGTCCGTGAATAAACAAACCACGCCACGCCACAGTGCACAACACAACATAAACAACACTAGCATAACCCCAACAACAAGCATTGGGATGCTTATTCTGCAACAGAAAGAAATAAAAAGCCAACCACTACACTAGTTGTTGGCGCTGATGCCGCATGAGAATGCAAGAGGAGGATAAGAAGCAAAACATACGACCTCGGGACAACATTCACTACAGTCTTCGATGGGTCCTGAGGAAACACAGTTTTTAGCTGGATTGTTAACTGAGAAAACATTGGCCAAAGGGTACCGGATATTGGCATTGCGAATGACAGAGAATGGTATAGCTTGGTTACGAGCCGCCATCACAGTTGGAGTCATAGCAGTCGAAACCACCACTGCCATGGCAACCATAAGTAACACAATCTTCCTGCACTCCATTTCTTGTAGTAACAAAAGGATTAGATTTGATCTTATAGAATAGGGTATGGATGAATCTAAAGTGTCACCCAAGACTCCTTTATATACTCAAGGCGATACAGCACAACCACTCATTTAGATAACACATATCTATCCGGAGTACAAATCGTCTACCTCTTTATCATACCTTTATTCATGCTTCTTTAGAGGGTTTAGGGTGTAGGGTTTAAGGTTCTAGGTTAGGGGTTGTGGTTAGGGTTTAGTGAATTAATGGTAGAATATATTTTTTAGAGTGTAGGATTTAGGGTATAGGATATAGAAAATAAGGGTTAGGGTTTAAAATTTAATTTTTAAAATTTTTTTAATGAGAGACATATATGGAGGCATGATAAAGAGGTAAAGACTTTCTACTCTCTATCATGGGTGGTTTAAAGATTTTGGGATCTGTACAATTTATTAAAATGCGGCTCATAGAAGAAATTGTTCATAACCCCCACTAGTTCTAAAAATGTTGCTCTTAGAATCAATTGTTCTTTTTAGGGGGCCCTGTGTAATTGTTTCTATTGTGTTTGTCCAAAACCTCACTACTTCTATAGAAGCGATAGGAATAGGAATAATAATAAGATTATATAATCAATTGTCACATTTAGGATATAATTATTCGTTTTAACAATTATAACTTATATTTATTAAGAGCATTTTTAAAATTTTTATAATGAATTTCGAAATTAACATCATCTAATAAATATAGCTTATCAAAATTTTGGGTCCCTCTTTTTTAGGAAGTCTTGTGTGGTCGTTCTTGTTGTGCATGTCCAGAACTCCTACTGATATCTATAGTACAACCACTCATTTAACTATAATATATCTAGAATCCTCTTATTGTTTTCATTAAAAAAAAGAATATTGTTATTTATAAAGTTTAAGGTTAGAGTTTAAGATTAAAATTTAGTGTACGATTTAAGGTTTTAAAATTAGGGTTTATAATTTAATTTTTTTGTATCGAACATAAAAAGTGATAGTGTTAAATCTGTGAATTCATATGAAACATGTGCCTACGATATTCATTGCATGCGAATATTGTGTAAGGAAAATAAATTGAATAAAATATGAAACATGTGACAATTATCATAGCATGCCAACGACCCTGTAGCTATGTAATAAATTCGACAAAAGAGATAAGAAATCACAACCACTCATTTGGTTAGCATGCCAACGACCCTGTAGCTATGTAATAAATTCGACAAAAGAGATAAGAAATCACAACCACTCATTTGGTTAGAGCGATGAAGTTAGGATTTAGGTTTGAGAGGCGCAAAACATAAATTTTTAAAAGTATAGAGGTAAATTCATAAAAATATATTTTTTTAGAAGAATTTAAATAGAAGGACAAAAATAAAAAATAAAAATTCGGGGCGGGGGGCGATTGCCCCTCCCCAACACCATACAACTTCGTCCTTGTTTGGTTACCACTTATCCACAACAAAACCACTCGGATAAAACTTATCTACAACACAACCACTCGATTGGTTAAGATATTTAGAAATTTTTGAGTGATTTTCGAAGGAGTGTTCATAAATATCTTATTCAAGAGAGATTATTAGATAAACCTTGTTCACCACGTCATCTATGGCCCAAGTAATTAGGATCATTCATCTTTAAATAATCACCTAATAATTACCCATCCATTAAATACTTGTAAAAAAATGTGATGATTCACTTAAAAAATTAAGATGAACGGTCATGATTGATTGAGATCACGGATGATGTGGTGAACAGGGTTCACCTAATAAATTTTCCTGATTCAATTATTCAGTCTCATTATTTGTTTATTTGATTCAAAAATTCGATTATCAGATTTGATATTTAATTTTAAATCAAATATTCGATTCATATTCAAGTAATTGATATTGGTAACTTAAAAATTAACAAATACTCCGAGACATATCACATGCAAGACTAGAGGGGACCATGCCCTCAAAATTTTGAAATATTCTTAATAGACCTTAAAATTTTAATTTGTTTTAATTGGCCCCTCAAAATGTTTGAATTTTTTTATTTTCCTTAATATTGGTGGGAACTTAATTAGGTATTTGGGGTTGTTTCTACAATGATATCTCAACGAAAAAGGTGAAGTTGTTGTACCTTCTCTTTGATTTTGCTCAATTTTTAATATTTTTAGGACTAAATTAAAAGAAGTTAAAACTATATGAATTGAAATGAAATTTTCAAAAAAAGAAAAAGAAACAGTGTTTCGAAAATGTTGTTGTTGCCTAATTTCTTAATTCAGTCCTTTAACTTCTCTATTTTTTCACTCTAATCTTTCAAATTTGTCTTCTTTTCAATTTTACCCCAAATTTGCCTTCTAATTTTTCAAATTTTTTATATTCACTCCCATGGTGATTTCTCAAAGTTGAGTCATTTGTTTATATTTTCTGCTTTGATAATTTCTCAGAGTTGAGTTATTTGTTCATATTTTTTGCTTTGATAATTTTTCGGAGTTGAGTCATTTACTTATATTTTCTCTGAGTCGAGTCTTTTGCTTATATCACTCCTCCGATGATTTTCAAAACTCGAGTCATTCGATTATAATAATCCTCCGATAATTTTCTAGAGCAGATTCATTTGATCTGATTTAAATCCTTCTTCATTCGATATCTATTGATGATATCTGGTAGGAGTGGACAAGATCGGGTACCCGGTCAATTTGAATAGTATTGGTCCCGATCCCGGTCCCGGTAACTACCGGTTCCTAAAAATTGGAACCAATCCCGGTCCCGGTAACTACCGGTTCCTAAAAATTGGAACCAATCCCGGTCCCGGTCATACCGGGTCCTAAATTTTAAGAATCGGTCTCGTTACTGATGGGTACCGGTTCCAATACCGGGTACCCGGTCAATTAATTTATTCTTAAAAAAATTGAGTAATTGGAGCAAAAAAATTCAACCACCTATAATAATATTAAATAATAAAATCAGAATATTATAGACTTAAAATTAAAGTTTTAAAACTAGTTATACTCATAATATTCATACATAAAGAGAAAGTTTGATAAGAAAAATAAATAAAAGAAAACCAATACCCGATATTTGGTATTTTTCCCGGTACTACTGGATACTCACCGGGTACCGGGTCTAAAAAATCAAGATCCAGTTCCGGTCCCGGTTATGACCGGGACCTAAATTTTGGATCCAGTCCCGATCCCACCGGAACCAATACTAGATAAAAATCCACCGGATCTTACCGGGACCGGATAATCGGGTTTTTTGCCAACCCCTAATATCTGGTATCATTGGGGTCTTATTCCCCGTTTAAGAAAGAAAACTATAATCGTACATATTTTCTACCAAATATTCTATAAAAAATATTTAAGTACTTGGGTGATGAAATGCAGAATTATTTAATATTATCATTAAAGTCTATGAATTATATAGTCAAGGTGATACAACACAACCACTCATTTAGATAACACGTATCTATAGTACAACCACTCATTTAACTATGACATATTTAAAATCTTATTATTATTTTTTAAAAAAGAAAATATTATTATATCTACATTACTAACGCACAAAGATATATAATATACCTTTTACATTGAGATTTCAATATAGGGTTTCACCCGTCCTTCAAGCTACTTTATATTAAAGATTTAAAGAATTATGTGTAATTTATTAAAATTAATTTTTTTTATTTATAATACGAAAGAGATATAAGGGTCTTTTAACTTGCGAGTAGAAAAGGTAACATCTTGGAGTCTTGTTGTAAAAATTTTAGCTGAAAATAAATAGTTGAATCAATTTATATATCTGAAGTTCTTTTATTAAAGTGTTGAGCTGAAAATTAATATTTCAACCAATTAATTATACGTAACAAATTAGCAAAATCAAGAGTTTAAGTTCATGTTTTTTCCGAGATTAGCTTATTAAGTTTTGATAAATTATTACTTTAACTTTAATATATCTGTGTTCGTAAAAAAGAGAGATAAAATTCATATTTAATTCGATAATTGAACGAATGAAGTTGAGAATAAATGGTGTAGGAAAATGCAGGTTTTCCATCAAAATATTGAATTTTAGTTAATAAAAAATATAAAATTATAAGTTTGTCGATTCGAATTAGAGTCAAGAGAGACGGTGGTTTGTGGTGGTTAGAGGAGTTGTGATAGCTAGGGGTGTTCATTGTTGGATATCGGATTGGATCCGATCTAGAAAAAAGTGGATATTTGCATATTCGGATATTCGGATATTCAATTATCCAAGAATATAATTTGATTAAACTAATTTTTCGAATTTGAAGGTTGTGTTTATGAAATTTTTGGAATTTCGAATATAATAAACAATAAATTACTAAATGCAACATTACATTTATAAAATTTTTAAATTTTGTGGTGGTTAGAGGGGTTGTCAATGGCAACGGGTAGGTCGGTCAGTCGTGATTCACTCGGGTGCTTACCGAGTTGAGCAACTCAGGAGCTGCTCGAACTCGATTCGGTCAAAATTGATAAATGTTTAATTTATGTTGATTCTATTCAAATTCGAATTCAACTCAAGACCTTAATAAGTTGAATCGAGGAAAGTCTAACTTGACTCAATAAATTCGCATAAACTCGTTAATTTTTTTTATTTTTTTAAATAATTACTTTAAATTTATTTTTATTCAAAAAATAAATCTAAATTATAATTATTAATCTGTGGATTGTTACTTTAGTTTTAATATGCTAGTTTGATATATTTGTAGATTGTTAGTTTAAAATTTAGACTTTAAAAATGTTTTATATAATTTTTTGATATATTTGGTTAAATTTATCAATTTATGTTAATATTAAGCTATTATTAAATTTCATTTTTAATTAAAAATAAGATAAACTTTTTAGTAAGCTTAACGAGCAACGAGTCGAGTTGAGCAACAATTTTTTTAACGAACACAAGCCGAACACAATTTTAACGAGCTTAACGAGTAACGAGTCTAGTCGAACAATAAAATAATTTAACAAGCACAAGTCAAACACTATTTAACTCACGATCGACACGATCGATAAGCACCCTTCAAACTTAGACAAAGAACCTTTAACGCTATTAACAAAGAGCAATGACGGGTACTTTGATTTAGTGAGGGAAACGGGTTCGAGTTCGAGGTCGAGTTCGAGCTCACAAGAGACTTGTTTGAAAAGGGAAAGAAAACTTCTTTTAGTGGGGAAGAGAGGAGGAATTTACTCTTTTTTTCTAAAACGAGATTCAAATACGAGTATAAAAATATGTCTAATAATCCGACAATATCGAACATGAATGCTTCAAAAATATAGAGTTAGAGCAACATAATTATATACTATTATCTGAGATTAGTAAAGGTAAAGTTTATTAGTGGCATTAAGAAGAAAATAAAGATGGGAAACAAAGATGTAGAAAATGTCAAATATCTTTTATTGCTGACAAATGCCATTCAATGTTCCTTCTCAGCAAACAATTCCAAATGGAAAACGAAAAAAAGAAAACAGAGACCGAATTCACGAACCGGAAACTTAGGCAGCTGCAGTGATGTAATGGATTGCCTCCTGGCAAATACCGGTCATCGTAGCTTCCGGACCGTAAACCTACGAGAGAAGCACGAAAAGAGAACAAAAATATCAGCTTTGGGAAAGGATTTAAACCAGTAATAGTTTCTGGCTTGGATTGTATAAGTTCTATATAGTAACGGTACCTCAATCGGGATTCCGATTTCCTCTCCGAGTGCCCGCATTTTTTCGAGACCCCTCTGGTAGTTCGGACCTCCTCTCCTCACATATAACTGCATCCGAGCAGCTTTGAGCTTTGATTCCTAGATAAATTTGCACATCCAGTTAGTTTTAACATGTATAGGGGGACAACAAGTGAAGCAATGCACCACAATAGTTAAGCTCACCTTCTCCTTCAAGGCTCGAATTATGCCATTAAATGTAGCACCCACATCGGTAAAGTTGGCTATTCCTCCACCGATTACAAGGGCTCTCTTGCGACCATCAGGGTCTGCGGTCGCACACTATGGAAGAACGATGAAATTATTCACACAGACAAAAAAATGTGTTCATGATGCCTATGAATGCATAGTAAGTTTTATATCCGGAATTCCTCGAAAACTATTCCGGGCTTTGATAAAAGATCGAAATAGCATTATTCAGTCAAGTACAAGATCCAGATTTGTACTTTAGCAACATTATAATGTAAATCAAGATCCAGAGTCCTTACGTCAATTACTACTCTGGCATACTGCAATACTTCCTCTTCATTTGGTGCTCCACTATATTCTGCATAGTTTCCAAGCTCAGAAGCAAAGCCAAGATCTCCAACCTGATTAGGCAATGAATGGCATGAGTAAATTAAAACATGACCAATGCCTTAAAATTACAGGGTTTTAGTCCTATCCAAAAAAAAAACGGAGAAGAAAAGTAAGAGAACCTACCGTATCAGCATAGATGACACTTGCACCTCCTCCAGCTACCATTGTCCAGATGCGTCCCTTAGGGTTCAACACCGTAAATTTCAAAGATGCACTTGTCTGCAATATAAATATATTTTAATTAATACCATACTTTTGGATGATGCTATTAAAAGAAATGCAACACATTGTATACCACTTTTATCAAAGTAACTGGAGTGTAAACTGAATAGATTATTCAGGTTTACTTAGAGATGATACATGCAACGAGGTGATCAATAAAATTGCCATGTCATATTATATTCAGTTCATGTTTCCACTCCAATTGGATGATTAGCAAGTAAAAGAAGGGTTTGCCTACAATGCCAACTATCTATTAAATCTTATGTACCTTCTCATCTAGCCCATGAATATAGCTTTCAGTTGCACTCATAACTCTTCCAAAGGGTAATGGAAATTCGATATTGCCCCAACTACAAAGAAATGAAATTGCATCAGTTGAATTCCATCCCTTGTTCCACACTGCATTGAAACAATAAATAGAGAAAACTACTTATAGAAGGGGATATACTTCTTGAAGTTCTTGAAAGCAGCAGTGTCATCCAGCTCGCCCCTCATGTCCAAAGGATAAGGCTTTCCATCAACCAGTGCGAAGGGGTTCATCTCAAGGAAAGTGAAGTCCAGATCTGACATTTTCAAACTTTAAAAGTTAGTCGCATGGTCCAAATGTTGGTTTTAATACTTAAGATTTAAGCCAGATATATGCCTCACCTTGAAACAGAGTAAAAATCACTTTAATGAACTCTTCAGTTTCTCCTTTGATCTATAATAAAAGAACATATATTTAGTTAAAGATTCAACGAGCATTTTGCATAATGCATACATGCTAATTTTCTGATGTAATTTGAAAATCTATTCGATTAAGTTTTCCATTGGAAGAAGGGACGTGTTCAAGTTAAGGAAAATCTAAAGCAAAAGTAAAGAGAATAGGGAAACTAGTGAAAGTGTGAAACTACAATCAAGAAGCGAAGACAGATCAAAAAATCATTGATTAGTTGGAAAAATTACCTCCAAGGGAAGGGTTGCAACAAGTGGAGCACAAACTTCTGATGTGAAAGGAGACCCAGTTGGGACAAATATGGTCTTGACCTGTACGAGGGACAACCCATCTTAACTAAGAAACCATTAAGGTAAAAACAAAACAAGAAACGAAGTTAAACTGAGAAAAAGTCTCAGATAATCTCAAAGAACCTTATCCCAGTTCTCTTCAATTTCAATCCCTCCACACTCTGAAAAGCTAATGCTGCAACCAAGTCGCTCAGAGACGATGTTAAGGTAGAACTCTTCATTGTGAGGGATGAAAGGTTCAACGATGAAAGTTGTAACAGGTCCTTTGCATCCACCCATTTCCACCTATAGGTCATGAGAAATTAAAGTCGAACCCTCAACCTTAATAACGACAAATTAATGGCCGTAAAAAACACAAACAGGAAGCAAACCTCTTTGCCGAGACGCTCTTTCACAAAAGCAATAACTTGAGCAAAATCTAGATTTAAGCCAACCAGACCACTCTTCCCACGCTTTCCAAACAACATATCAGGTTTAACAACCAGTTTCTGCGAAGATAGCCACAGCTCCTTCTCTACTAGCTGATTGAAATCGGTTGATTCTGTAATCTAAAATCCACAGGCACAACCATACAAATCACT
The DNA here is from genome assembly GCA_035048815.1 of Abelmoschus esculentus. NCBI lineage: Eukaryota > Viridiplantae > Streptophyta > Magnoliopsida > Malvales > Malvaceae > Abelmoschus > Abelmoschus esculentus. The sequence continues at coordinate 498,950 of JAUCBN010000030.1, forward strand.
CAAAGTTCAACAAATCAAGGAATATCAACATCTTAAATCCACAAAATCAGCTACACCACCAGACAAATTACTCAAAGCTAAATTACATACAATAATCATAAATCTCAAAACTTCCTGATCTGGAAATAATTTTCTTTTTCATAAAACTAAAGAGTGATTAAAGCAACCGAATCTTCCTAACTTCATACTAGATCCGGAAATTCAAAGAGCGAACAGTATTTTTCTAAGATTTGCCTAAAAATAATAAGAAGTACTAATACAAATCAAACTAAAATAAAGGAAATATTGATAAACTTCACAATGAATAGTGAGATCTAGACCGAGAAATTGAACTAAACAACAATTCAAGCTAATCATCTAAGAAAGACTAATACAATTATACAAATCGAACCAAAAGATCGAAATATTAATGAACTTTGAAATGAATAGAGAGATCTAGAAGGAGAAATTGAGCTAACTTGTGCAGATTTGATTGGCAAATCTTTTCCGGAAAGCCTCTTGAAATGCTCTTTCAACAACCTCTTGGAATCGAACTCTCTGATCTTCTTGCGTGCCATTTCCTGTGCGTTTTTTCTCTGAAAAAAAAAATCAAACGAATCAAAAACTTTGAAACTAAATCAAGCTTTTCAAATCAGATCTAAACAAATGTAACGAAAATCTAGAGAGAGAGAGAAATAACGATAAATGGGGAATGTACCGTTGAATGGCAGGCGAAGCGGAAGGTTGTCCAAACAAGAAAGCAGCTTGGGTAGCAGTTGGTGGTTTGGTAAATTTATAGTTGCGAATTTGGTTTATTTTGAATTTAATTTTGCTTTTAAATAATCCAAGAATTTTCTCTCTTTTTTCTTTTAGAAAATAATGGAATTATTCATTTATTACATTAAATTTATTTTTTTTAATTACGATAATAAGGTTGTAGAAAAATTATTTATGAAAATGAAGTAATTCTTATAATAATTGTTAAACTAGTCCTAGATTTAATTAAAAGAAAATTTTTATTTTAAGTAATTTTTGGATAATTGTTTTGCTTTAACTTTTATTTTAAAAAATTATTATTGAACGTTTAAACCGAGATAGATCAGGTTTAAAATTTAATATTCATATATGAACTAAAAATATATATATTTTATATTAAAAATCTATTTTATCCCTTAAAAATTTATAGATTCGTCACATTAACGTAAATCCACGTACTCGTTCCTAAGTTTAAACATACTTAATCTCACGTCCTTCAATATATTACTAAGAAAATTACATATTTAATACTCTAATTATATTTATGTTACTGTTTTAGTACCTCAATTATTATTTTTAATAAAATAGTATCTAACGTTACTTTTTCGTTCTATTTTGATACCTCAAACGTTAAAAACTAACATAAATGATAACATTACTTGGTATAATCACAGTTTTAATCCAAAACACTTATATATATATATATATAATTCAAAAATCCATCAATTTAAAAGATCATATTAATATAGATTAAATTTTGTCTCATTCCTTTTCCATCCCCTAGTATTTTTATCGATATCTTGATCGTGGAATTTGGGTCCTACAATAGAAAAAAAAACTTAACGAATAATAATTAAAATACTAAAATAATAACATGGATATAATTAAAATATTAAATATATAATTTTTAATATATTATATTAATAATATACCAATTAAACTAATCTCAATCGAGTATGAATTTTTTTATTTATAGAAGAAACACAACATCCAATTACTCTCTTTCAAATTAATAAACAATTTATAAAAAATAAACTCTATTTGAATTTGATATTTTTCTAATGAGATGCTTAAATTTATAATTATTATAATAACCTCAAATTTTTACCATGTATTATTATTTCGTTAGTTATTAAAATGTCAAGCTATTACATGTTAAATTATTAAATTCAGTTATTATATTAAAAAATATTTTAAATTCAGATATAAATGAGACAAAATTATAAATAAGTCCCACATTTAAAAATAAGTCAAATTTGGTATATTAAACCATTAGAATTTAGACTAAATTCTGTGTAATAAAAAATCTTAAAAAATAGCTCATGCGATGTCCAATTGAGAAATTGATGTACGATTAAAAAAACGAGTATTCTGTGACATTAAAGCATTATTTTCAAGATTAATTTGAATAGAGAATGACGGAAAAACAAGAAAAAGAAGTTGACAGGGGAAGAAAATGATTGAATTATTATAATAAAATTATTTTATAAATAAAGACGAAGTCATAATTTAAGATTAAAGAATAAAATATAAATATTTAAAAGTGGAAAGATAAATTAATAGATAATTAATTTTTAAAAAATATATATAAAGAGAAAAAGGTGGAAAAAATTTCGGGGATAACTACCTCTCTCTACTAGGGTAATAATGAGTATGTCCGGCTCGCGAGCTATTCGGGCTCGGCTCGGTAAAAGTTCAGCTCGAGTGAGCTCGATTCGAGATCTAAACGAGCCGAGCTGAGTTTACCTAAGCTCAGCTCGAAAAACTCGTGAACATGCTCGGAATATATATATATATATGTTTATATATACATTAAAAATAATTTGTTTAGCAAAGAAAAATAATAAAATAATTGAGAGTAAATTCACTAAAAATAAATTAAATAAAATAAATTGAATATTTTCAACTAAAACAAATTTACAAAACTACAAATAATAAATAATAAATAAATTACAAATAAATAAATAAATAATAAAACATAATAATATAGAAAATTATCCATTTCGAGCCAAACCGAGTCGAGTCTTACGAGCTTTGAGCCCGAGCCGAGCCCAGTAATATTTTCTAACCGAGTTCGAGCCTAAAATTCTGAGCTCGGTGAGCCTCGAGCTGAGCTGAGCCCAGATATTCTTGTTTTCGAGCCTAACCTAGCCTGGCTCGGGCTCGGCTCGGCTCATTATCACCCCTACTCTCCATCCTTGTATAGTTTCGTCCTTGTTTACCAACGAAGTTATTTTAAGATTAAAATTTTAATTAATGATTTAAGGATTTACATATATTTTTTAAAAATTTAGTGTTAAATTTTTAAAAATATATATAAAGAGAAAAAGTTGGAAAATATAAATATCGATTTATATTCGAGTTTTTATCGTATTTATTAATAACTTAGCTCTGATTGATTTTTTTTAATCTTTCATTTTCTTGTACATTTGAGTGGTTCCATCTGGTTGGTCGCATGCAATATTATACTAGTTATAATTAAAGCTGCCAAGATTTGGTTAATCAATTTTCTAGGTAGTATTCAAAGGCAAGCATCCTATTTTTTATTCCTGCAAAAATAATTTGGAGCCGCCTAAAATGACCAAATTGAAAACAAGGACAAAGTTAATTACTAGAATAGTAAAAAAAAATATTTTATTTATTTGATTAAAATATTTATGTATAATCACGAGAAAATATAATAGTATTTTTATGTATATTTTGTAAAATAATCACACAAATCTACGTATTTTCTCTTCAGAAAATAAATTTTAAATCTTGAAAATTAAATTTTAAGTTATAATTGTTAATTTTAATTGTAAATTATAAATTCTAAAAATTAAATCTTTCTCTTAAGACATAAAAGGGTTTAGCGTTTATTGAGTATATAAGTCTACAACAAGTACGAATAAAATATGGGTTCTGAACAAGCGTAATAAAAATTACTTTATAAAAATTAAAAAACTAAATTAAATATTTATTAAAAATATTAATATATATAATAATTATCTAAAATTAAAAATATGAAAAAATAATGTCACTTTATATATAAAAAATAAAAATGAATGAGTTTTAAATATTTAATATTTAATTTTTTGTTGCTCAAAGAATAATTTAATAATATTTTTTATAAATACTTTTTTAATAAATTGATTATAAAATAAGAATTTTATTTTAATAAATTACTTAAAACTTTTAAAATTTTAAACCGTTCGTGCATGAATATAATTACCGAGGGAAAACGGTCAATATCCTCCGATTTTATTATCTAATAATAATTTTAATCTCTATTAAATATATTTTAATTTAAATATTAAACAATTTGGTTCGTTTAAAAATAAAAAAAGAGTAAACTACATAAATGGTCCCTTAATTATACCTCAATTATCTTTTATATCTCTTGACTTTCAGATGTTACAAATTAGTCCATTGACTAACATTTTTTATACAAAATGGTCACCATGTGGCATGCTCAATCTCTATAATCTAAGTCAACATGTTAACGTCCACATCAGTTTATCGTCAAATTTTTAACGACACAAGACCACTTTGTATAAAAAAAATTAGTTAATGAACTAATTTATAACATTTGATAGTCAGAGGATATAAAAGATAATTAAAGTATAATCAAAGGACCATTTACATAATTTATCCTAGAAAATATATTTATTTTTTATTGTCTAATTCCGACTCCATCTGTCGTAACGAACATATATTTTGACGTTGCAACTTGCAAGTTGTTTGCCAAACTACAGCTAGGATCTGCCAAAAAAAATAATATTTAATATTTAATATTTTAAAGAAAATCATTTTTTATTATTTTTATAATTTTACAAAATAGAGAATCAAAGGAATTTAAAAAATTAAAACTATTGAATATTTTATGCAGAAATAATATCTTTTTAAGAAATTTCCAAAAAACAGAATCATAGGACTTCATAAAAATAAAATACTAAATATTTATTTGGAGAAAATCACCTGTTGTTTTGTAAGATGCGTCGAAATAGACTAATTTAAGATTTTAATATTTTAAAAGGACTAAAAATGAATTAAACCATTACAATATTCTTTATATAATATTTTTTCGAATAATTTAGAATTAGAATATTTTTTAACAATGAATTAGAAGCATTTAATCTGTAAAATTGGACTGACTTTTAATTATCGAGGAATTTATATTTTTATTAATTATGATTTGAAAAATGAGAGAGATTTAGTTGAGTTACGTGCATGGCAACAGCACATAAATCAGAATTAAATATTATAAAATAATTATCTACAAATATAAACAAAACATATCTTAAAATAAAATAAATTATGTCACAAAATAAAAAATATTATAAAACTAAAATATTAAAAATATAAAAATAAATATAAGAAATCAAGAAGAAGAAAAATATTAATGGCCAGCGACCAACGGTGACATAATATTGTTGCCGCCTAATAAGAAATAAATAAATAAATACTAATATTTTGGTCAGATAAAGTCACAGGCGGACAGTGTTGACCTTGGTTTGTAATTTGACGTAAATGAAAAGTATATATATATATATATTAAGTTTACGTGTTTAAAGTATTTTTTGAAAGAATAAATAGTTAAAGACGATATTTATAAAAATTTTAAGATTTAGAATTTAATATTTTAAGAAATAAAAGGAATGAATTATTTTTTATAATTTTGAATTTTTTAAATAAATGTTAAAAAATTCTAAAAAATAATTTAAAAATAAATATTTTTTATCATATATCATGTTTTAATTGATAACGAGTTTTTTAAATCATCGAGCATTTAAAATATTAACGATTAAAATTTTAAATACTTAGTTTTATAAAAAAAAAAGTGTTTTATATACCAAAAATTCAAAAAAAAAATATTTTAATCGGTTAACATTTATTTAAACCTTATAATTTTCCTGCTCAGCTCCGGTATTCAGTCAAGCCTACTGCCAATTTTCATTCTTATTTTATTTGTTGGCGACTATATTATATATATTTTTTCTTAAAAAGAATACATATTTAAATATTCTTTTTATTTTTCAGTGATGGAATAATTTTATAATTCTAAATTTTTAATATAAAATTTAAAAGTTCATAAATCTGAAATAAAATTGTGTAGGCTAATAATGAGTCTGATCAGTTCGTGAGTTATTCGTGCTCAATTCGGTTAAAGTTTGATTAAAGTTCGGTTTGAATAAATTCAATTAGGATTCAAGCTCGACTCAAGATCTTAACAAGTCGAGCCGAATCAATCAAAACTCGGCTTAAAAAGCTCGTGAACATACTTATAATAATTACATATTTATATGTATTAAAAGTATTTTTTTTCAATAAATGAGAAATAATAAAATAAATTAGGGAAATCTACTAAAAATTAACTAAAAATTAACTAAAATCACTTCAGAATATAAATTTAAATTACACTGTAAATTAGGAAATATAATTGTTGTATTATTCAATAATGTATAACTTATAAAAGAAACTTAATAAAAATTACAAATAAACATTATATACAAAATTTTATAGCAAAAGTTTAAATTATAAAATGTGAGTTCTCAGATCTTATAGCAAAAGTTTTACAATGCTATATGCAAATACTTTGCTAACAGAATTATCATCATCGAATAATAAAAAATCTAAAAGCCACCAGTAAGGTTAATTATGGGTAACTTCTTACCTAAGAAACCAACATAAAATAACCAAGGACAACTAATTAGATAAAAAAATCAGCAGCTTTGAAAAACTAGCAACATTAATCCAATCACCAACTAGCAGTAGAGAGGAATCAATCACGGCAACAATAATCCTATGTTATAAATAATAACTCATAACATACCAAAAAAAAATTAACAGTAAGCATAATATCATAAAGATCATACTATAAGCATACAATTAACAGTAACCATCTAAACATAAGCATCATACAATTAACAGTAAGCATATCCTAAGCATAAGCATTGTAATTCATAAGTAGTATCATAAGCATAACATACCCTAAACCATAAGCATCTAAACATAAGTCATAACACAGTACCATTCATAAGCATCATAATTATAATATACCCTAAACCATATCATCTAAACATAAGTCATAACACAGTAAGCATTATATACCCTAAACCATATCATCATAAGCATAAGCATCATACAATTAACAGTAAACATCTAAACATAAGCATTAAAAATTAAATATAAAATTAAATCATAAGCATTAAGATAAAATACATGTTTTCAGCTCCACAAAGGTATTCACACAGTACCATTCAGTTCCGAAGAAAGCCTGAAACAAAGTAAAAAAATAAAATTATAAATTAATAAATATTGAAATGAAAAAAACATTAAAAAATCAGAGGGATTACCTTTAACTTGATTTCAATCTTCAGTAGGACTTAGAATTGAAGAGTCTTGCACAACAGTAAGATAATCTTCATCTTTTTCCTCCGGTTCAAAACCATACAACCAATTACGGGTTGTTACAAAAATTTCAACATTTTTGAGTAGAAGTTTAGCCCTCAATTTGTTCAAAATTCTTCTTCCCATACTGAAGGATGATTCAAAAGCAACAGAAGTGATTGGAATGGCTAAAACATCTCTTGCCATTTGCGCAAGAACAAGAAAATAATTTAGAGAAAAACTTGTGTTTCAATCGAAAAACACAAGTTTTCTGGGAAATTGGGTGTTATTCTAGAGAGAATGCAGAGGATTTAGAGAGAGAATGAGAGAGAAATTTCGGCAGAAATAAGAGAGAGAGAGAAAAAGAAATGAAAAAGTGAGCCTTCAGCCTGATTTTTGGGTTTATATAGTGAGTGGGTCGGGTCAAAAGGATCCGCGTGTTTTCAAAAGATCCACGTATTTTTAATTGGATCGCGTCTAATTATTCAAGTCATCCATGTTGTTTTTAATTTCTTACAAATGGGTCCTAATTCGTTTAAAATTAACCCACAAATTTTATTTTATTTTTAACTTAATCACTGTATTATTATATAGTATTTAATTTATATAGTATTTGTATAGTATGTGTATATTATATAGTATTTAATTTATATACTATGTGTATATTAATTATTATATAGTATTTATATATGATATATACATATTAAATATGTATAATATTTATAATATATAATATTTATATATGATATATAATATGTAAATGTAATATATGTTATATATCAATATATGCATATTATATTTATATATAACATATGTATAATATACATATGTAATATGTATTATACATATTATATATATATAATATGATACATATATAAACATATATATACATTAAAAATAAATATGTATGTATGAATTATGATATATATAATATATGAATTATGAATTATGAATTATAATATGTTATATATATATATATATGATATAATACATATTATAAATATTTATATGTATATTATGATAATTGATACATATATATACATTCAAAATAAATATGTATGTATGATATATTATATATAATGTATATATGTATAATACTATGAATCTATAATACATATACATATTACATACATATATATTAATATACATATACATATACATATACATATAACTTGTTATATAAGTATATAACATTACACATTTACATTATTAACAATTTAACATAACATACATATGTATAAATATCAATGTAATTATGTATAGTGTACTAATAGTTTAATACATGTGACATTAAGTTATTAACATACATTAATACATATATATAATACATGTACTAAACTACTAATATTATATATTAATACATATATTAAAAATTAATATAGATGTTAACATAATAACATGTATGAATTATGATATATGTATAATATATTATATATATACATATAACAATATAACATACATATATAGTACTACATTATACTGATACATATATATATATAGATTATAGCTTGCATGATACATTATATATATTAATATATATATATATATATACGTACTATATACTAATGTATATATACATATATAGAAATTATAATTACATATTGATATAACATACATATTATATTTACATATATGATATATACATATTATATATATACATGTATTAAACTACAAATTAATAATTATTAGAATGTACTTATTATCACTTATGTTAATTATGTAGTTATGTTATGTACATATTGATGTAACATACTTACATACATATATGAATATGATATATATTATATATACATTTATACATATATCAATATATATATATACATTGTTACATTCATACATATATTATATATATGAATGTTAGAAATTAGAATGTACTCATTTAATGTAGTTATGTTATGTATTATGTATAATTAATAATTGTATACATTATAAATATATATAGTGTAATGTATACCATATTTTAATATTTATTATAATTTTATTTTTCATATATATATATATAATATTAATTCATTTATAATATTATTTTTATTTACAAAAATAGTATTATTCCATAAATGATATTATGCCATAAATAGTATTATTCCTTATTATAGTATTATTTTACTTTCATAAATAATATTAGTTCAATTATAGTATTACTCTATATATAGTATATTTTTTATATATAGTATAAATTCCTAATATAGTATTAATTTTATATATACTATTATTCCATTTATAGTATAAATTTTATATATTGTCTAAAATTTATTTTTAATTTTTGAAATATATTAAACTATAGTATAATTATAAATTTATATTGTATTAAAGATAAATTTTTAATACTTTTAATTATTATTAAGTTATATTTTTTGTAATTTAATCCTTATAACTTACAAGTTAATTTTTTGAATTGATTATTAATGATTTTTCTAATTTACTTTAATGTTTCTAATTTTTAATTTTTGTAATTGAGTCCTTACAAGTTAATGTTGGTTTTTTTAAATTTCAAATTTTAATCTTTAACTTTATGGTCTAATATTTATTCGTTTTTTTACGTATTAATACAAAATCAAAATTAATATGAATATAAAATTAAAATTAATTCAACCTGAAACAAAACCGACCTGAAATGAACCCGACTTGAAATGCAACCGAACTGAAATGAACCCGACCTAAAATGAAACTGTCAATTATCCGATTTGGACCCGAACCGTTTCAACCCGACCTGAAATGGATCCGACCTGAAACAGACGCGACCTGAAATGGACCCGACCTAAAATGGACCCGACCTGAAATGAACCCGTACCCAACCCGAATCGAGTTGGGTACCAACCCGAATCGAGTCAAAACATCAAATCAACCTGAAATGACCTGTATCCAATTTTACCCGACCTGACAGTAACCGTTAAACATCATACGTAGTAGAGAGACTCTAACCAATAAAGATCTTATCGTTACGAGATTTTCAAATGTGCCAACAAATAGATGCAAAGATTTGATTTTAAGTAAAAAGAATCAAAAGGTTGATCAATGAAGACTTGCTTTCATGAAGGAATCAATTATCATGATCAAGTGCATAGAAATTGGATTTTTTTAGGGTACAACTGCACCCAAGTACCTCCTCGGTTTATTTTTGTATAACAATGATATTTGATCTATTAAGTAGTTAATCTAAATTAGATATTACGGAAACTCACTGTAGGGACAATCCTCTCGAATTAATTTATTTTATTTATAATATCAATATTCAAATATTTAATTTTAAACCTAACTCTTCATACAATTGCATCAATTAATAATTCATAATAATTTGAAAATATTTTATTTCTTTATTTAAAATATATATATCTTTTTTAAAATAATATCCATGCTAGAATCAATAAATTAAGCTATTTTTAATTAACTTTTGCATATCTATGGATTCTAAATCTATTTTTTCTTTTTTATTTAATATTTGAACACATCTTTTTGTATGTACCATCAGACACCGAATCCCTTACTTTTACTTTATTAAAGAAAAGAAAAGCAAAGGAATAAAGACCAAAGTCCCACACCAAAGCAGAAGCAAGAGACCAATAATTCAGACCAAAACCATAACTAGGTCTGGTACTTTAACAATATGTATTATTTTTGAAAATATTTCAGATAAATGTGTATTAAAGCTTGTAATTTAAATTTTATTTGGATTCGTTTTAAAATTTTATGATATAAATTATTCATTCAATCTAAAAATAAATATGTTTCTTTTAGATTTTAATTCGGGTTAGGTTTATTTGAAAGTAAATTATTAAGTCTTATTAACGAGAAAATACTTAAATTTATAATAAGGGTTTATAAATTATCATTGTAAACTAAATATATGATTAGGATATTTTATAAAATTAGTCACTTTAGATTAGATAAGAAAAGAACTATACTTGATATTAAAATAGATACATAAATTAAATCAGAGCTAAACATCATAAAAAATTCTTCACAAATGCAAATTAGACCATTGAATATGTGTGATTGATTGTTGTTATTATTTTTGTATATCCAAAATATTATACGTTATTTTGTTTTATATAAATAAATTAAAATTGAATCAAATATAAATAATCAAAATAAATCGAATTTTATTCATTTAAATCAATTGACTTATACTTTATTTTTATTTATTTATAATTTAGGATAAATAATTATTTTTTTAATTTGAATTTTAAATACTTATTTTTATACTATAGTAATTAAAAATTAAACCAAAACTAGATCTATTTTATCTGCATAATTATACTTTTGGAACTTGGTATCCAACTAAACTAATTAAATATATTTAAATAATAATCAAATCTAAATTAAATTAATTTAATTTAACCCTACCATTACCGAGATTAGCTTGTGTGTGGGAACATGACACTGGTTCTGTCATGATTTGCTTTACTCTGATCCCAATGTTGAATCCTTGGTGCTTTTTGTCTTTACAAAATCGACAACAAACCCAGCAACTTTGACCGAGAATATAAATATATAAATCAATTTTATTTTATTTTAAAATTTACCCCTAAATTTATCTCGGGAAAATTTTGAAAAATATTATTGTTTAAAATTAATTTTAGGGTTTTAGGGAGTTTGAAAAATAATCGAAAAAATAGGTCAATTGTTACAGTAATAAAAGGATCTCGTCATCTTCTCTTAGCGAGGTCTTCTCTCTCTTCCTCATTCAACCGAATAAATTAAATGGATCAACAATACCTCGCCATCTCTTCTTGGCGTGGTTCAAGAAGAGAGAGAATATCTTGCCAAGAGAAGGTGGCGAGGTCCTTTTATTACTGTAGCGATTGACCTATTTTCTCAATTATTTTTTAAACGTCTCTATAATATTAAAAATAAACTTAAATCCCTATATTTATCAAAATTAGCCCTTGAAGTTGTCTCTTTAATTTTTGTGGGTAATTTTTAGGTGATACAGATTCTTATGTTTGATAATGATTTAAATTTTTTATAATAAGTTAAATACTTTTTAAATTAATTATATCATACATTCTTAAATAATAGTTTTATTTTAAATTAATTAATATATTTTTAAATATTTTAATTTTATTTTTAAATTATAACTCTTATTTTAAATCGATCATTAAATTTTTAAATATTTTAATTTTATTTAAGTATTAGTGTAGTCTAATCATATCTATTATTTTTTGGTTCAATCACCCATATCCAACTCTTTAATTGATTAATTTAAATATAATACTATAAAAACTTATTAAAGAGACGATTTTTCAATTTAATTTTTGCTTTCACAACACTAAAACTCGAATATTTAACTTTATTTAAGAGAATATATTATCTTATTAAAAAAATGATTATTGATCAATAAACACATCTAGGGGTGTATTTGGTTCGGGTTCGGTTTAATTCAGTAAACTATTTTAGTAACCACCGGTTTTCGGTTCGGTTAACCTCTATTTTCGGTTTTTCCATATTAACGTTAATTTTTAAAAAAATTATATTTTATTTTGACAAAATAACTTTATTTTATGACTTTTAAACATTAAAAGATAAAAGTTTTGAGATATTTTTCATAAATATTTATTAAAAACTTATTTTTAAGTAAAAAAATAAAAAATAAAAATACATCTATAGCATTTTAAGTATAAAATATATATTTTTACCTTATAAGAATAATTAAGAATCAATTAAAAAATCAAATTCAGTTTAATTTGATTAATCTCGGTTAACCACAATTTCTAAATTTATAAACCATAATGTTTCGGTTCTGTTTTCGATTTTATGATTAACCATGCTCAACCCTAAACACATCTACTGTTAATAACATTATTAAAAATATATATAAATATTTCTATATAACATAAACTCTAATTAATATTACAAACATTCAATAAGTTGATCCCTCTCACAGTACCCAAAGCAGACAAACTCTTACTTTCTCTCTTTACAAAGCAATCTCCCAGCAGATTAAAGAAACAACAGGAATATCTTTAATAGTGAACCCTCTACCTTTACTAAATGGAAGCATTGCTCTTCAAGTATTAAAATTGTATAAATATGCTCCAAGTCCTCGAAAGAGTTTAAGATTTACTCGAAGACGGTTTCAGGTTTTTTCTCTCGATAATATAGTCCTTATCATTTTAATTCTTGAAATATTATATTTGTTACAGTGTTTTAGAAGTCGAATTCAGCTGAATTCGACTATGAACAATATTTTCCCCCTAAAATACCCGAAGTTGGAGCCGCTTGAACCAATCTTTAGGGATATTTTTATAACTGTAATTTAGAGTCGGATTTAGCTAAATTTGATTTTTAAGGTACTATAACAAATGCACTAATTCAGAAAATAAAATGGAAAGAACCATACTTATAGGATTTCTTCATATTTCTAATCCAATAACTTACACCGTTGATATTTCTCGTTAAAAACTTATTCGATTAATATTTAAACTAAAACTAACCTAAAATATTACTGTACCAAAACAATTTGAAGTACACAACCTCTCCCAATACATGAATTAGGGGTGTGCAAAAAAATTCAATCCTACTGATCCGATCCGATTATCCGTTGATCCGATCCGAAATTTTAGATATCTGATCCGAATTTTATTTTTCGGATAATTCGGATCGGATATCCGAAGAATTCAGATCGGATACGGATAGATATTTTACATTCGGATCAGATATCCGATTATCAGATATCCGAAAATTTAATTTTTTTATACATATAAATATTGTTATATTCGATATTTTTACTTGTTATATATGAAAAAAATAAATTTTCATGGATAAAAATATTGTTATATTCAATAATTTGTTGAATATTATATTCGAAAGCCAAAATTTTTATAAATAAGACCGTCAAATTAAAAAATACTTAAATTAAATTATAAATTCGGATATCCGAAAATCCGATCCAAAATTTCAGATATCTAATTTTTTCGGATCCGATTGGGTCGGATAATCCGAAATGCACACCCCTGTCATGAATGACTTTGTCCTTGGTTGGTGGGATTTCTAATTTATTAAGTACAATGACTAAATCTACAAAATTATTTAAGCACGGGGACTGGTTTCTAAATTTTCCCTTGAATCAATTCACATTCATTACTTAAATGAATCTCTTGTGACAATCAAATGTTCTTTACTTGTTCAAAGAGTTTCCTTTCTTTCTCTCTTTATTTGCACTCATAAGAGCAAAGAGTTTCAGACATTCATACAAAATAAGCCAAACCCTCTTCATTTCCTACAAAACCTATCTCCTCGTACCTTAAACCCGACCAAAGTAATCCATGTCGACTGAAACACAACAGCCCGTTGTAATGTACCCCAACAGTCTTCCCTCAGGGCAAGCACTGCCATCCCAAATTCCCCACTCCGATGGATCCTTCGGCACGGTTTTCATTGTTCTTGCAGTGATCATTATCGTATCATCAACAGCTTGCTTCCTAGGAAGACTCTGCAACAGGCGCATGAGCCAGACGAAACCGGCCACCAAGCAAAACAAGAAACACGATCCCCGACACAAAGGAAACGACATAGAGTTGGGGTTCGATGGTCCGGTTCGTACGGCGAAACCGGTCGGCGCCCATGGTGGTGGTGGAGACCAGAGCAAGAGGTTCAAAATGCTTGGAAATGAAGATCCCAGAGGGTTCAGATCAATGCCTGGAGGCCATGGGGATTTCAAAGGGTTCAAACTGCATCCAAATGGTGATTTTAAAGGATCTAAAATACATGCAAATGGGAATCTCAAAGGGCAAAATAAACATGTTGATCATGGAGCAATCTAAGGTTGTTTCGTTAGATATATGGTTAAGATTCACTTACGTCACGTAAAATTCATTTAATTTTATATATTTTTAAATCGTTTGATGAATGCAGATGAACGAGTAAAATCATTCTATAGTTAAAAAATGTGTAAAACTAAATGAATTTTACGTGATGTAAGAGGATATTATCTTTTTATTCGATAAGAAAAAGGGTAAAAGTTATATTGTTGATACGAATTCTTCGTCACTTTACGTAAGGCTTATTTGACTAAAAATACCGTACATATTGTGCTTTTCGAATTTCTTAAGACTTTTTTAGTTCACTATATTGTTGTTCTTATGATGTTGCACTTATAAGGTTTCCTTGTATTACGGTGATCGGGGTCAAAATATAAATATTTAAAATTGAAGGATAAATTTATAATTTTTTTTAAAATATTTACATACAAGAACAAATTTTTTTTAAAAAAAATCTTCAACGATAAGGGGCGATTGCCCCTCCCCACCTCCATTTGTCCCGTCCCTAGCTGCACCAACTAACGTCATCAATACAAAGAGCTCGAGCTAGCACACAGGCAACACCAATAAATGAGTCTATAACGGACGTCGAACACCGCTGAACATTGTTAATGTTGAACACCATTGAACATTATTAAATTAATTTATAAAGAATAAAAATCTAAAGGACTAATCATATATAAATATTAATTATATGTTAAGTTTATCACTCTTTTATTAATTATATATTGAGTCCTTGAGATTTTAAATTTTTATTAATTAATTTAATGATGTTCAATAATGTTCAACATTAGTGGTGTTCAACAGTGTTCGACGCCCGTTGTAGAATTTTCCCACCAACAAAACATCACTAAAACAACGAATCAACTCAACTCGAAAAAAAAAACTAATAAAATAAACATGGATAAGCATCCATATAAAGGTGGCTTCACAGACACCAGCATCCATATTATTTTTTTAGTTTACAAGATTTAAACTATAATATTACATAAAAATATTAAAAATTTTATCACTCAATCCGATTGTACATATCATTATTTTTATTATTTCATTTTAATTATAATATATTATCATAGTTTATTTTTAAATTTAAATAAATTCACGTATACTTATAGATTATATTATTTATTTATATATATTTCACAGTGCTAAAGAATATGATTTTGAGGGAGCTAAAAAAATATCTCTACGTTTACAAAAACAACATAATTTTTAACCGAAAGTTCAATAGACCGTCATTTGAAGCGACCACTGCCGTAGTTCCCCGACGCACCACCGTCACTATACGCGCTGCTTTTCTTGAATGGTTGAGTTTCCAACTCGCCGCTGTTGAACTCGCTCGAGCTGTACTCGGACTTCCATGAACCTTGTCCATGTGATATTTCCTTGGAACATAAACCTTCGGTTAGAACCTCACATTCGGAGCCGGTGTCACTACCGAACGCCATCTTTCGGAAGATCGAAATTTCGTCGCTATACTTCCCGGAATCGTAACTCTTGCTATCGCCGACTTTTATTCCGTTCGAAAGATCCGACCCCTCGAAGTCTAATGCTCTTACCACCTGTAAAACCGATGGCGGAACTCAAGAAAGTGATAATTTAAAATAATTTTAAATTTAGGGGACTAATAATGAATTATATATTTTTGAAGGAGTTAAAAAATAATACCATTGTCTCATCGTTATAAATTAACCGATCGGATGAATTTGGTTCGTGTTAATTATGTTACATTTTTAGAGTTAAATGTCTAACTATATCGTATATTTATATATGTATCAAATACGATTATCAAACTAAAGTATTTTCAGGTTCGATAACATTACCAGCGCCATCCGGGGCCGCTTTGTGGCGGAATGCCGCACACAGGCTCCGGCTGCCTCGATCATCGTCAACACCTCACTCTCGACGTAACGTTTTTCGAGCCGTGGATCGAGTAATTCACTGTAATCGCCACTTTCAAGGGCTTGAATGAGTCGAGGCCTTGCCTGCAAAAATTACAAGACAACATGGCTTAATTGAATATCCAAAATATATGGTCAAATTTTTGTTTTGGTCCTTCTATTCTGCTGAAATTTAAGATTTAGTCCCTATATTTTCATTCCTTGTAAGAAATTATGTCAAATTAAAATATAATTACTATAATTAAAAGAAAAACTTACCCATTCGACCAAACTTTCTTCTCCCAAGGGTTGAGTTGGATCGACAGGTTTTCTTCCTGTTATAAGTTCTAAAAGGACAACTCCAAATGAGAAAACATCTGACCTGTCCGTTAATTTCCCACTTGATGCATACTCTGGTGCCAAGTACCTGAAAGACAAATGGAATAAGTATTTTAAAAGAAAAAAAATCATAAATCAAATCTCAATTTTAAAATTAATTGTGTTACTATTTCGTACAATCGTTTGTAAAACAATCTCAAAATTGTCGAAAACATAACCTACCCAAATGTCCCCATGACTCGAGTTGAAACATGGGTTTGACTAGTATCGTTAAGTCTGGCAAGTCCAAAATCGGCAACCTGTAACGTTCAAAAGTTTTAATCTCGATCATTCATTTTGACTCATCCAATGATTCTAAAAAGATATAAAACTAAATAGTTTTACGAGGAATTCATTGCCTGTGCTTCGAAATCATCTTCCAATAGAATGTTGGCTGACTTAATGTCCCTGTGGATAATTCTTGGTTGACCTGAAAATATATCATGATAAAGAAAATAATGAAAAAAAAATAAAACCCTAATTGGATGATATTGTAAAAACTAGAAGATTAAATTATGTAAAGTTAAAGTATAGGGGCTAAATGTCAAATTTAAGCATAGTCGAGGGACTGAAGTCATAATTTTAAACATATTAAACATACAATCTTCATGCAAATATGCTAAACCCTTGGCAGCTCCAACAGCAATCTTGACTCTTTTGGGCCATTCAAGCACTGGCATATCTTTACCTGTCGCACAAGATTTCCCGATATTAGGACCGAATCGTAAGGTTTGCATTTTCAGGGGGTGTTTTAGAAAAATAAGCCATTATCTTACCATGCAAATGATGTTCAAGTGTCTGATTCCCAACGAAATCATATATGAGCAGCCTTTGATTCTCGGCAATGCAGTAGCCAACCAAAGACACCAAATGCCTATGGTGGATACGGCTTATGATCTCGACTTCGGCCTTGAACTCTCGATCCCCTTGCCCGCTGCCTGCTTTTAGTCGCTTAACGGCCACGAATCGACCGTCGGGCAATCGACCCTTGTAAACGCACCCGAAACCACCTTCTCCGATGACGTTCTCACGGGCAAACCCGTCGGTCATTTCCATCAACTCTTCGTACGTGAAAAATGTCTTGGAGACGGCTATAAAACCCGGCTCCGGACTAAGGAAAAATTGTCCTCTTAGACCCTCGTAACTGTTCACCAAAGATGATTCTTTGCCAGCCGCATCTGCATAGCTAGGATAATTGTTAAATTAAACGGAAACAATTGAAGTAAAGAATAAAAAAATAAAGGATTAATTTCACAGAATGTCCCTAAAGTATATACCATATTTTAAAATAGTCTTTAATTTTTTCAAAACATTCAAATTAATCCCTAAAGGATTAATTTGACAGTGAACTTCATTTTCATTACCTGATTTCACTTCAATATTAGCATGTGGTGGCGCGTAATTACCAGGGAGAGCTTGTTGTTTGTGTTTTCTTGTCCTCTTGAGGATGAAAAACAAGGCAATGAAGACGACAATGAAAAATGCCCCCGCCACCGCCGCATCGAGCACGACTTCGTAGGTAGAATTTGTCACATGAATTTTGTTTTGTGTTTGATTTTTAGAGCCTCCTCCTGAGGATGGAGATGCATGGCCTACATTAGCGGAGCTTGGGGGCCGGGGAGCTAGCGTATGTTGAGACGATCCCGATGCATTTGTTGATGGAGATGTTGGAGGTGGCGGAGTAGGTGTTAAAGATGAAGATGCATTTTTCGGTGGAGATTGTTTAGAGTTCACAAAAGGTGGTGGTGGTGGTGATTGTTGCATAGGAGGAGGTGGTGATGGCAATTCCTTGGTGGAAGGGCTTGGAGGTGATGGTGATTTTTGCTTAGGTGTAGGAGGTGGTGGTGATGGCGGTGAAGATGATGGTGATGGCGATGGTGACGACGAAGAAGATGAGTCCGTGGAAGAACTAGGGGATAAATCAGACGGTGATGTTGGCGATTCTGTAGGAGGTGAACTCGTATTTGATGATGGTGATTTCTCGGGCGATGGAGATGAATTTTCATCAGAAGAATCATCGGTGGAAGATGTGTTCGAATTTGAATTTGGTGGTGACGGCGGTGACCAATTATCATTTGTCGATTCATTATTAGAATCCGAGTCCTGTGATTGCGGAGGAGAAGGGCTCGACGAATTTTGTTCAAGTTTCAACGACCCCTTCGACTCCGACATTTCTCCTCTATTAGAATTCCACAATATTTTCTTCCAACAATAAAAAAAAACAATGTTCTATGATCAAATTAACATGGGTCCAATGTAGAAAACAAAACTATGTTAACTCTATTTTCTTCCATCAAATTACTTGGAATTTGCATGGAAACATTGACCATGTCAACAAGAAAATAAGAGAAAAAAATATTTATGTTTAAAAATATTAAAAAAAATATTAAAAAAATAGAATAAAAAACATAAATTAGGGTTAAAATGATGGAAAAAACACCCGAAGCAACAAAGGAAAGGATTATTCGTTGTTTTCGACGTTTCTCTTATTTTTTTAGATTCTTTCTCCTCTTATTTTGGATTACCGTCAAACTTATTTTTTATATTTTTATTTGAGTAAATTACGTAAATCATTACTAAACTTTATTTTTAAATATTTCTTGGTCAGTAAAGTTTTAAAAAATTCAATTCACTCACTAAAATTTAGACATTAAATATTTTTGGTCACTCTGCTGTAAATTACTATTATCAACTATTGTTAAATTTCATCTCTAATTATTTTTTGAGATTTTGATTAAATATTGAAAATTAAATTAGTACATGACTGTATTGTTTTAAGTCATGCAAATTGTTGTGTTCAAACCACAATCGATTTCCCCTTATAAAAACAATTGAGGTTAAACGTTAACTTGCTCATATATGGTCATATTTTGTTATTAGTCGTTAAGGGTGTTTAAAATTTTGGTTAACCGAATTAACTAATCGAATCGAATTTTTTTCGATTAATTTTAAATTGGATCGATTAAATCTCAGGGAGTTGAAGAAGATTAGATACCGAACGACCACCATCTACGGTTAATTCATTGAGTTTGAATTCAACCTCCATTTTATCGAAAAGTGTCTTGAAGACCACGAATCGAATAAAAATATGTTGGTTTCTCTCTTGATGATCCTTCTCCTCTGTCGTACGTAGGATGAAGCTTGTTTCTTGATATATTGTCTCTTTCATGCCGGTGAAGTTTTCTACTGTTTAAATCTTGGAGAAGTTCCTCCATTCACCGGTAAATAGACATCATAAAAGAGTTAACGGAATAATGATAAAAAAGCATTCAATATCTAAACTTCGATGAGTAAATTAAACGTTATAAAATTTAAGTGACTAAAATAAATTTAAGAGTAAAACTCAGTAATGATTACGTAATTTATTTTTTATTTTAAATTGATTTAATTATAAAATATATTCCTCTAAATTGATGAAAACTATTAATCAATTGGCGATAAACTTCAAATGATTTAACAAAATGACATGTCATCACATAAAATATTTATATATTTTATATAATTTTATAAAAATTATTTTTGATTGATGTGTCATTCTAAAAATCAACATATTTGTTTATATGACACTTCTATATTAATTAGTGTGTATTATCACATAAGTTTATCACCATTTTATGTCATCAAATGTTAGTTAAAGTTTTTAGTGACAGATTATTTAATTCAAAATAAAACGTTGAGGGTTAAAATATTTCAAAAAAATATATATAATCTAAAATGACTCAGTCAAACGTTATGAGAATTTTTTGATATTATGTCATAATAATCACTACACCGAACTTGTTCTATAGTGGTGTCTCTAGCGGCGGTTTTACATCAAACGCCACAAATAAGTCTATATTAGTGGCGTTTTGTTCTACAAACGCCGCACGTCTCAAACATTTGTGGCATTTTATTAAAAAACGCCATAACAACTTGTAAGATTGTTGCGTTTTGACTACAAACGCCGCTATAAATTTTATATTTGTGACCTTTTTTTTTAAAACGTCGTAATAGATTGTAAATTTGTGTCGTTTTTTAAAAACGCCGCAATTAATCGTACAGTAGTGTCGTTTATTAAAATAAACGCCGCAATGAATCGAACATTAGTGGGTTTTTTTTAATTAAAACGCCGCAAATGTGATATATGTCCCCCGATTCAGCTTTCTTTCCCTCTTTCCCCAAATTTTCTAACCCTATTTCCCTCTGCCTCCTCTGTTCCCCGTGAAATTACCGTCCACGGTCGCTGTCTCAGTCATTGTTCACCATCGTTTCTTCCTCGTCGATCGTCCAAGATTTCCGGTCGTCCATCCGTGCCGGTTGTCCAACAGGTTACACTCGATTCTGTTAAGCACCGATCGACTAGATTATTGATTCTGTTAAACACCGATCGACTAGATTGGTTCTGTGGCTTTAGGTTTCTTGAAATTCCGTTTCTTGTTATTTCACAATTGATTTAGGTTTTCTTTTATGTGATTTTTCTATTTTTAGATTGTGTTTGTATTGTCAGTAAACTTGAGTATGCAGTCAGCAATCGACAGACAAATAGCAGATCAAATTGTATTAGTGTTGTAGAATAGTAACTCTCAAGAGATAAATTTGTTTTTGGTATAAATTATTGAGCAACGCACTAAATGCGTATCTTATCTTCCACCATCTCCCTGAGTTTGACATTCGTAATAAAAATATACGCATGCAATATGAGACGATGACAGGCAGAGGAGTGGTTTGCAGTATTTTCATCTTAGCATGGGAGATTGAAACGAATCCTGTGACTCGGTCTGCTCCATTTACAGGGATTCAAGTCCTTTGGACAAACAGTCTTTATATTCTATGAATCTTTGTGACTTTTCGTTTCTTATTATTTTTTGAGATTTGCATAATAAATCGGTTTCACTTTATTAAAAGAATAGTAATAATAGAATAAAATTTAGAAATAAAAATTAATCGTAAGCTAGCTTTATAAAGTCTTTTGTTAGGTTATCTTTCTTGAGAGCTCAAGCAGATTTGTTACTAGGTCTGTAGATTCTCAAGCATGGAACTGTCAGGGGAATGTATGCATTGAATATATACTATGTGAAACAATCAAGAGAATAGTAATTCAGCGTTTAAAACAACAATTAATTCAATTTCAAATAGAGATAGAAGCTAAAGAAGCTGAGAGAAAACGGAGAGAAGTTGAGAGAGCAGCAAAAGAAACAGAGAGAGAAGCAGCATATCAGAATCTTCAAAAACAATTCTAAGATATGATGGCAATGTTAAAACAGAACCAATCAAGGAATCCGTCACCTTAATTGATTTTAGGTTCATTTGGTTTGTAGTTGTTACTGAACTGTTATTTTACTTAAACACTGAGTTATATTTCACTTTATTTGATATTAGACTTAAATTTATTTTGGTGGTTAAGTATTTTGGATTTAGTAGATATATTTTTTTTAATTGTATTATTATTGAAATATTAATTATAGGGAAGTTTTTGATAGTAATAAAAATATAAAATTTATTTTTTAAAATGCAGTACATATAGCGACGTTTGGGAAAAACGCCACTAAAACCTCATTAACAACAGTGGCATTTGAAGAAAAACGCCACAAAAGCATAGGACAACTGTCAAAACGCCACTGGAAAACAGGAAAACAATGGCGTTTGTATCTACAAACGTCGCTAAAGTACACTATCTTTAGCGTTGTTTGTAAAAACTACACGCCGCTATAGAATATAAATTAGCGGCGTTTGTATATAGATAGTGTACTTTAGCGATGTTTTTAAAAAATAAACGTCGTTACTTTTAGCAGCGTTTTTGTGGCGCGATTTTTAGCGGCACAGCTTTTAGCACGTTTTTCAGCAGCGCTAATAAATGTCACTATATATCTAAAAAACGCCGCTATAAAACTGTTTTGCTGTAGTGAATGGTTAACCTATAAGTTAACAATTAATCGTTATTTATAGTGGTTTGATTAATCAAAATAATTTAACCTTATAACGATTCGGTTAATTAACCTTTAAAATATAACCATTATATCGATTTCTATTTAATATAGAAGATAATCGGATGAAAATAGTTAAACAATGACGTTCATAAACCGAGTGAAGTCCTGCCTGAAATATTTGTTGGTTGGAATGTCTTGTACCATGGGTTACTTTCATCATGTTTTTCTATGTACATTTCAATGTAACAAGGACACATAACAAAACAGCTAAATGGGGTCAACAACAAACATGCCAAATACAGCCGAGCAACCAGTCGATTTGCTATAACTATGGAAAGCAACAAAGAAATTTATACCCCAAAGGTCCCATGAAGGTGTAAGGAAATGGCAAAATTTCAAACACAAGGTCGATCCGACAGCAACATCGGCTACCACCTGGCCCTGTCTTGTCTCTTTGGTTTCCACTAGGGGTGATAAATGAGTGTAACTAACTCGCGAGTTATTCGGGTTCGGTTTAGTCAAAATTAGATCAAAACTCGGCTCGAGTGAGTTCGATTCGGGCTCGAGACCTTAACGAGCCGAGCCGATTCAAACTAAGCATATATGATATTCGAATTTAACGAGGTTCACAAATAGGTTAATATTATTAATATAAATCTTAATTTATTGAGAAATACGTCAGTGATCAAAATATAATTTTTCAAACTTTGATAAAAAAAAAACTTACTCAAAATTCAAAATTTTGTAGTTTAACTTAAAAAATTAAGGTAAATTAGATAAATGACCATTAAATTATGGGGTTGGTGCCAATATGACCATCATACTTTTAATTTTGAAAATTATATCATTTAACTATTAAAATGATTCCAATATAGTCACATGTTAAAAATTGACGGGATGATGGTGTGACAGTTAAAAATAAAATGATACAATTACACATTTAGTCTCTATTATTTATATATTTTTCAATTTGGTCCTAATTTTATTTTAATAAAATAATTTAATTATTTAATTAAGAGGATTTATTTATATGTATATTAGAACTATTTTAATAATTAAATAATATATTTTTCAAAATTAAAAGTATGATAATCATATCGATATCAATCCTATAATTAAATGATGAAGGGTAGTAAATGAAATCTCTATGTAACACATGTTTGAATATAGATAGTCCACCCAATGCCATACATGCATTTTGGATCATCAAGTTTGGTTGTTATTAGGTTGAATTGGGAATCACAATTAATGCAATCATTTTCAAGAAAACCCTAATTTTAATTTAGAGAAATTTATTTGAAGGTAAACACATATAAAATTTTAAAATCTTAGGGCGGACACAAAGTTTAAATATCGAAAAATTTAAAGATTAATTTATAAAATTTTAAAAAAATATATGTGAATTTTGAAAAATTCAAGTCCACTCTATTATAAGGATGGATCCGCCAATGTAAGGGTGAAGAGGGATAATTATTCCTTACTCTTAAGATTTTTTTATATAAATTTTTTAAAATTTATTTTATTTTTATATTTATTCCTTAAATATTTATATAAGATTTATTTTTACAATATTTTATATTTATTCCGCTAATTAATTATTTATAGACTTTTGGGGGTCTTTAATTGTGTGGATGATGATACATTTTGTTTAATTGTGGTTTTTAGTCCCTCACATTTGCAAAAAAATTGAGATTTATTCCTTAAACATTATAAAAATATAAATAAGACCACGTTAAATTTCGAAGAAATAAATTCTTAGTATAATGGTAAAGTTGAGGCTCTAAAAACTTTGAAATCACAAGTTTGGATAGGGCCGTAAATGTGATGAGACAGCTTACGAGCTATTTGAGTTCGACTCAGTTAAAGCTCGATCAAAACTCGACTTGATTAAATTCGATTCGAGTTTTTGACGAGTTAAGCCGAGCTACATGATACTCGACTCGAAAAGCTCACGAGCTACTCGAAAATATAAATATATTATTCTTTATTTTTTTTATAATTTAAAATCTAAATTTCTAAACTTAAAATTCTAAGAATTAAACTCTAAACTAGTCTTAAACCCTATATTAACACATTAAACTCTAAAATTAACAAGCTTTAGTTTATATAACTTGCACATCAAAGCTTTTTCTTTATTAGGCTTAAATAAGACGTGACGGATAAGAGTTACTCAAGACTAACACGGATAAAGATCGATCAACACTTAACTCGATTAAGCTCGAATAAAGCTTGAACTCAAATCGAGTTCTTAACAAGCCGAGCCGAGCTCAGATTTTTTAAACTCGTTTAAAATTACTTAAGCTCTAACTCGACTCGAAATCTTAACGAGCCAAACTTAGCATTGTTCGAGCTCGACTTGACTCGTTTACACCCTAGGTTTGGATCATACCATTCATATGTGGGTTATTAATCCAGTGCGGTGATGCCCTGTGAGATATAGATCTGGACATATTTCAGTTATTACTCTGGTCGTGTTTTGTAATGGTTGATTTTGGTGGTTCAGATATTTATGTAACTTAGAAAAGGATTTAATTTCAAATTCTTATATAATATAAGGAGTAAAGTTGTAATTAGACAGGAAAGAATTTGTAACACAGGTTCAGTGTTATAATAGTTATATGGGTTGTCCGACAAATTATATTATAGGTAAGTACCACCACGTCATTTATGGGATCAACCACTAAAACCATTCATATCATCATTTTTTTTCAT
This sequence comes from Abelmoschus esculentus, assembly GCA_035048815.1. NCBI lineage: Eukaryota > Viridiplantae > Streptophyta > Magnoliopsida > Malvales > Malvaceae > Abelmoschus > Abelmoschus esculentus. The sequence goes on from JAUCBN010000030.1 coordinate 524,690, forward strand.
ATCATATTTTTTAAGTGAATCTTTACTTATATTTATTGTTAATTCATTTTACAAATAATTTTTTCAAGTGAAATCCACTTAAAAAAATATAAGACATGAAAAAAATGATGATGTGGATAATTTTCAGTGGTTGGTCTCATGGACACCTGATAGGATTTACCCATGATATAATTTCTCGGGTTGTCCACAGCTTTCGAATCCCAATGTGAAACGTGACATGTCGAATAATATCTAGGACCAGTCTTGTTCAAATATTTATGATGAAAGGAGAGGATTGAAAATATAAAATTTTATATATAAAAATAATTAAAATGAATCTAAGGAATTGTTTTAATAAAAAAAATCTTTCTTTAAAAGATTTAAATTTAAATAAATTTATTTATAAAATGTACGTTAATCTATACCTTAAAAATATATATTATAATAATATCATATTAATGATGCTAAATTAAAATATCAAAATATATGATAAAAAAATTGTAAGATGGTTTTAGTGATAAAAGATAATATATTTTATTTAGATGATCTAAATTCGAGCATTATATGTGTATGATATGTGTACGTTATTTTTGTCCGAATTCCAGAAAAACCCTAAATCGAATCCCCTAAACCCTGAGATTACTATTTTTTTTTATCTTGTATATGTTTGAATCTTAACATTTATCTTAAAAATATAATATCTCTTTACTATATAAAAATGAAATCATTCTTCAGCGATACATCATGTCTTTACTTAAACGTTAAAATACCTTTGAGATTACGTTAAAAAAATTATATTTCGATAACTTAGGTTATTATTTTGTTAGATTTTGATCATTGAACGATTAATTTTTATTAGTTCGATGATGTAATATATAAGTTAAAAGATTAAATTTTAGATAAAATATAAATTTATTTTCTGAAGTTTAAATAAAATATCAATTTATTTTATCTAAAATTTAAAAAATAAATTGAAAATTAATTATTTTAGCTAACATTTCACATGAATTTAATGACTCAAACCCGGTCTTGTAATTAAACAGCATCCCCGCAGCAATTGGATATGTCCATTCTATTTGTCTAGGTACGGCCTATAAGACCATGACATTGATAAGGACTGAGCTGGAATTACAATTATAAGGTCTAATTATACTTTAGTCCCTATACTTTAATTTATGACATAATTTGATTTAAATATTGACCAAACATTAGGCTCAGTAACAAAACTATATGGGGTCGGGGCAAAAAAAAACATCTTTATCTCCTTATTTAAATTATTTAAAATTTTAATTTATATGAATTTTTTTCACCCACTTTTAAATATTTATATTTTTTCCTTAACCTCAAATCTTGACTATATCCTTGATTAGGCTAACTAAAAGCAAATTCACATCATTGCTTTAACAATAACAATTTAGAATGTTATCAATTTAGGCCTACAGTAAAATTGTAAAAGTGGAGGCACTAGATTATGTCAAACCAAAGTAAAGGGACTAAACCTCAAGTTTTAATATAATAGAGGGACTAAAACTATAAATCTAAAAAATAATTTACTGTTACTTGTTATCACTAACGAGGTGAGTAAATTTTAACAATGTTATTCGGTTAAATTAACGAGATGAGATGATAGATCTTTTGGGTGTAAATCGTTTACCTTTTTTTTATGTCTTCATTCATGCCTCTGTTTTAAATTAGAGGGTTTAGGTTGTAGGGAATTAAGTGTGGGGTGTATTTTTTAGGTGTAAGGTTTAGGGTTTAGGATATAAAAAAATAAGAGTTAGGGTTTAAAATTTAATTTTTTAGAATTTTTAATAGGAAACAGGATGGAGGCATGATAAAGAGGTAGAGGATTTCTACTCGGATCTTTTAAGTAAGATTTAAAGTTTGAAATGAGTAAATCGTTTACCTTTTTTTCATGCCTCCTTTCATATATCCGTTTTAAATTAGAAGGTTTAAGGTTGATGGTTCAAGGTTAAAGATTGTGGTTAAAGTTGAAGGAATTAGGGGTAGGATGTATTTTTTAGGTGTAGGGTTTAAGGTATAAAAAAATAAGGTTTAAGGCTTAAAATTCAATTTTTTAAAAAAATTTAACTGTAGCCATGGAAGGAAACATGATAAGGAGACTGAGAACTTTTACTAGAGTTTAAATCATGATATTTTGAATGAGATTAACTATGTTAAAAGAATCTTATAATATTTAATCCGAATTAATTGATCAAAGAATATGATACATTCCGTCATAAAAAAAATACCGTTAAATTTATTATCACTACCATAAATACGATGAACAACCAAAAACCAACACAAATACACAATGGCAACCTTAACAGTAAAACAGTGGCCTATTTGGAAGATACTGCGTTGTAATGATCCGACAATTTTACTTTCAGTCCCTTTGAGTTGTTTCATTTCGTTTTCACATCAAAAACAAGAAAGAGAAAGAAGAAAAAAATAGTGATTGAGCTCTCTAGAACATTCCCAAGCTATATATACACATGCATGTCCTCTTTCATTAATCACCATATTGAAAAACTTTATTTCTCTAGGTGTTATTAACATGGAGAACGGCAGTCGATCGACGCGGATCAACCGGTGTGTAATCGAACGAGAACGGAGGCAGCACATGAAAGTTTTGTTCACCAAGCTATCCAATTTGCTTCCTACTCATCCAACCAAGGTAAATTCCATGACTCATTGCCATGTGTTCGATTAAATTTCGCTTTGGAGGGCCTTTTTGTTTAAAACCATCTTTCGGTTTTAGATGTCGGTGTCGGAGATAGTGGATCGAGCGACGACGTACGTGAAGGAGTTGCAAACGCGGATGGAGCAGTACGAGGGGACGAAGGTGCAATTGGAGGCGGCTTATGAAATGAAGAAAAGGGGGAAGATGATAAGGCCAGTGCTTAGTGTTAGAGATTTTGGTTGAAATTTGGAAGTGAATTTGATCACAGGATTGAACATGGGGTTTGCATTGTCTGATTTCATCAATATTCTTCAAGAGGGTGGAGCTGATATCATAAGTGCAACTTGCCATCATGTAGGAGATAGGGCATTCTATACTATCCTTTCTCAGGTATGTATATGTATATGTAATAACATTTGTGTATAAATTGCTCTATCTATGTCTATATATACATATAATAATATTTTCATGTGTATATCTATATGTGCATGCAACCTCCCTTTCCTAGCTTAAATGAGATCAAGCTAAACATTTTCTCTGCTTGAGATCATGCAAAGCGGGATATAAATTAAAGTTGCGGTCATATTTTCAGTTATGTTGCGCTTAACGCAGTTGTGGACATAACGGGTGCTATTGTGATCTCTGCTAATATCGCGATCGTGAGTATTTAAAATCTTATATTACTACAAATATAACGGTTATGGGTATCAGAGCTTCAGAGAGTGCTAAAATTGTTATATAACGACCACTTTAGCTATCGCAAACCTCTATTCAAATCCAATGAAACCTTTCTTTTCCTTTCCAAACATTATAATATTATATATATATATATATATATATATATATAATGTGTTCAGCTTGATCTCATTTAAGCTTTCAAGTACACTTGCTAGCATAGTTTAATAGGTTTTTTTTCTTCTCATTAATCAATAGGTTTCTTCTTCTATTATTTTTAACCTTGCATGTCCTAATGAATCATATTAAGGGTGCAATATGGTTAGTGTTTTTTTTAATTATTTGTTTTTTTTATTTAAAGAAATATATCATATAGGAACAAATGGGTTAACCTAGTTAGGATAATATTGTATTTTAGTTGTTTGTGAATGCGAAAGCTTTATTGAAAATGAATCTCATAGGTTTTGTCCATTTAAATCCTTGTTTTTCAGGCCATCTATCCTAGAATTGGAATTGCAACTTCAAATGTGCATGAGAGGTTGAAGGGACTAATATGTTGAAAAAAGTAACTCATTCCTAATGTAAATTGGAGGTGCAATTGCCATAAGATATAGCTCAAGGTTTTTTTTTATCTTTCATAATTGTCTTACGGTCTATGTCGAGATTTGTGATTATCATTTTCAATAATATTATCTTTAAAATTTGAATCTGATACTATATTTAAGCTATAGAGTTATTCTCTTATACGAAAGAGAATGCAATTGTACTCTTAATTTCATATTAATAATATCATTGTGCTTGTATATTATCTTAACATGTTATGTACAATGACGGAACTAAATAGGGCGGAAAGGGACAATCGCCCCCACCCCTAAAGATTTTTTTTACTTTTACCCCTTATTAATTTTTTTAAGAAACTAGTTTATTTATGAAATTATCCCTCCCCTACTTTCAAACTTTTATGTTTTGCTCTCAATCCTAAATCCTGACTCTGTTCCTGGTTATATATACATAATAGTAGAGATACAATCATAATTAAATAATCATATATGTATACACACATCCAACATAAGTACTAAAAAGGAAGAAAGATATATTAGATGAAACTTCAAATTTTGAAAACTATTTGTAAATATAGTTGAAACAAAAGATATTCTATTCATGAATTTAAAAGAGAATAACAAAAGAAAATATATTTGGAATAACATCTAAGATTGTGATGCATGCATGAGCTACCTACATAGCAAGGTTGGCTATGAAGTTTTTAGACATTGGCATGACTATCATCTGCTTTAGATGTTAAGGAAGTATGGTGGGGAAAGTAAGGACAAAGAAGAATTGAAATGACATTTGAGGTATGGATAGAGGTATACACCCTAAACACCTAACATTTTTGTCCTATACAAAAAATTAAGTTTTGGGTTAAAGGTTAAAATTAGGATTAAAATATAGGGAATTGGGATGAGGGTTTCTTTGTATAAATAAAGTTTGTTTAAGTGAGATAGAATCTTTTAGTTAAAGTGGTTGAGGGCTCGGTCCTTTCTTTTAACATGAAAGGATTTTAAAATTTGTAGTAGGTTCAACTTAGTTCCGAAGAGAATCGGCAACACCTTCGGCACAACGCCAGTTCAGCTTAGTTCCGTTTAAACAATTGGTTTGGTTTAGACTAATTATTAACTCTCAATGGTGTAGCCATGGATTTGGAAGGGAAGATTGTCATTGCAAGCAATAAACACTTCAAATCCTCAGTTTAGCTGATTGCAAAATGTTTCAAGCAGCTATTTCAGCTACAGAAATGGCAAAAAACCATATTACTCAGTAACATACAAATGCCGAATAACATATCGATTCGATGTAATATACATTGACATCAATACATACCGATACTAGAATAAAAACGTATATGCACCTGATACTATATTGACTACCTTACTGAAAAATCAATAACATGAGCTATATGTTAAACTTAACTAGCAGTGTAATAAATAATTTTCATATAATATATCCAAACAGACTACTGACATCTGAACATGATATGCGTACCTCACCTATTTCATATGTATTCATGTCATGATGGATGCATATTATAGTACTCATGTTATATTTCATGTTACGGCATTCACATGTGTCCGAACACAAATTACGAACCGAGTCATGTTCATAAGTGTATCAGTATCTTTGATAACAGAGTGATAAAATCCCTACATATATAAAATACCTAGTCACCTGTAGCCAACACAAGAGGTTTGGATAAAAGGCCAATGAATGCCTTGTAAACATCATCATCATCATCATCAGTTTTAAATATATGCATCTAAAACTGGTCAATTTGAATACTAGCCTCCACTTCTAACTCTCTCTCTTGCATGATAATGGCATTGCGAGATTTCATTCAGTTTTTTCGGTTAAACTATACAGAGGCAATTTCAAAACTTTTTACAGTACCTGATTTGCCAATGATGCATTTGAATGAGATGACCATAACTATGCAAGCTGTACACAGATGGCACCCGATCCGCTGGTGTGTTATTTTTCAGCACCAGATTCATGCAGGAGCACCAACTTAAAACGAGTTGTTATGATGAAGGTGAAGATTGTGAACCAACCATATCCTCATTGGCACTTTGGAATTGTTCTATAAGTAAGTTTCGTATTTTCACTCTCAAGCCAGAGGCTTGTTCGGGTCTGAACCATTGCCTGCCAAACTGAAAATTCGAAACAGGATAAACAGGTTAACAGAAAGCGAAAAGTTTTGTACAAGATCACAGAGGAACACATCAGGTACCATAGCTAAATCTTTCTTTTTCAGTCTTTCAGGGGCCTCTTCGATGAAGCGCTCCATAAAATAAAGAACAAAAAGACCACAATCATAATCATTCTTTTGTTGGGGAACCTGGCCAAAAAAATAAGTATCAACAGAAACCCAAAGTTATGGTTTCCGAATGAGAAACCGATGACTATATTTATGAAAAGATAGCTGAAGTGATTTAGTCCTCAAAGTTGATCATGCCACGTATATATTCCCAGCAAGATAGCCTTAAACATAAATTCTTGTAGCAGACATCATTTTATTTGTACCAAGGCACCAAATTTCTTAGCAACATGTTTATTCAGCAAAAGTGATTAATTGAAGTCTAAACAATTTTACAAATGAAAAAAAAAAATTAAGACTATCCTTTCGTGAACGTATTTATGTTCAGAATATTTAATCCTGGAGTGGACAATAGATGAAAGGGGGAAAAATGTATTAGAGTATTGTGCTTTTTTTTCAAGGTCCACAGATCAAGTAATGATTACTTGATATTGTTGTAGGCTTGTAGCATGTAAAACAAACTCATTTCTAAAGATGTTTAATGTTAGAAAGCATGCACAGGTAAGAATATCGTAAATTAACTTTTATCCTGCAACTTCACAAGCAAGAAAAGAAACATTTCAATTTTATGACCAAGGAAAGGAAGTTCATTTTCTGAGGTAACTGAAGATCAATGTTCAAAGTCCATAAATAAATGAGACGATTTATGATACTGCAAATTAAAACTTACAGCTATTGTTCTCTCGTCAATCCTGCGGGGTAGATTTTCCCATATTCTATCTGCGATTGGAAGATCTGATGGAGCAACCTCTTGATTCAAATAGTTCCATTCTTCCTTCATGTAGCTAAAAACCAAGATTCAAATTGTCTATTAGGCTTAAGAACCCCATAAGGAGGCAAACCAGTCGAGCATTGGTTACCAACAGCAATGCATAACTTTGGACAACCGAAAATTGACCCAGTAAGCTTCCATTCAAAAGTTCATGCAACATTAATTAGACGGTGCAATAGCTGAAAGATGTTGAAGATTTCCATATAACAGAAACATTTTACTTGTATCACTTAAGAAGAAACGAATGAGCAGATGTGCAGGTTTCCAAATCATGCTATTATAAACAGACAATGCACTATCTTAATGAAAGTTCCTTTTGCATATCATAAGGCTTCTAATTTTATTAATATACAGACAAAGACAAATTATAGCACTACATAACCATTTACAACCCCTTGGCTTATTTTGTCTCACCTTTTAATGTTCTTAAAAACCAATCTGCTAGAATGAAGTCCCAGTGAATCCAAATGAAGGATAATAGGTCCTGATTCATCTTCCTTGTCAGGTATACAAATTATGACCAAGCTCCAGTGGAAACTGGATACATGAAAGGTAACAACAGAGTCAAAAGATCTGAATAAGTTCAACCCAAATTAATGAGAAGGCAGTGAAAATAGAGGGAAAGATACTTAGAGGTACTAAATCAACTTATTCATAACAAATGGCTTAATCCATTTATCCATATCAATTCACCCTTTCGAAACAACCCATCTAGTTTATTTTTTTTCAAACACTTCTCACTCTTTTAAGCATGCCAAATAGAAGCACATAATTAACCTTCTTAGTTAACAGAAAGCAGAATAGTCACTCAAAAACTAGCCAAGAGACACAAGACAATAGGCTGTGACTTATGGCAATGATCACTTGATAGTATTTTGTTCATTACAGACACAAAATTTGATTATCATTACATGGTTGGATAAAACAGTGTCCTGTCCTATACATCTTTTTCAGAGACAAAGAGACGCGACAGTTAAAAAGTTCTGTTCATGTAACAGTACCATTTTAGTAAAAAAAAATAGTCCACTTATAATTTCTAATCCAAGGAAATTATGAAGGTGATGAGATGATAATCACTATTTTAAGAAATGAAAACGTATTTTGATATGCAAGAATTGATGGAAGATACAGAATAGCGTTTTCATTGTCCCTCATTTTGAGAAAATTGTCTTTCCATGTCTGCAGACACTCTCATTCCCTTCTAATCCTCTTCTTTCCTTTGTTCCTCCCATGTTTACATTCGCAAGCAAGAAGGCCAGCATTAAGATGCATAATGTCCACAATATTGAAACAAAGGGCCACACTCTCCCTTTCACCAACTCCTGTCTCCAATCCTTTTCAAATTGAACTCTCCGCTTTTATTTATACCAATTCTTTTTAAAAATGTACATAATGCTTTTTCTAACAGTGAAAACCATCTAGACATGGAATTGCAGTTTCCAACACATTTTCAAATCCATATCTATGCAATATCATGCAAATGAATTTCTCTTGCGGGGCATGTAGTAACAGGAACTCAGCAATAATAAACATTTATAGGTTTGAAGGGAACGTTATACACGCTTGAATGAAAATATATATAGCAGGAAAACTCACTCTTCATTGATTGGAATAAGAATATATGCTTTCTGGAAAATATTAACACCTCTCCACCACCTTCTGAACTTGATGAATAAGGAATCGTTGTCACTCCCCTAGTTAGAGGAAAGAAAACAAAGACCTCACAAGCATGAGTTGGAGAAATAATAATCATGATAGTCAAATAGCTTGACAGTTCAGCAAATTATACACAGGCACTAAATATAATAATTGATCTAGTCAAAGCAAATATTTGAAAAATAGATGTCTCTGAAAAATTAAACTAGTGCATAAATCAAACATATAGTATTTTTCTGAAATTAAAAATGGCTATTGATCTCAAGTTGCTTTATTCATAAACAAATCTAAAATGACTTAAAGAGTGAAGCTTAAAAATTATAGCATTATCTTATTAAAAGAAAAAGATCATAATAGCATCACAGAAATACTCAGGAACCTAATTCTACCAGATCAGGTCCAATGAAGATGATTGAAAATGATTCCAGAAATCTCAAATCAGCATGATGTATTCACCTTAAACAGCAAAAGGAAATCATCTATAAGAGAGCATTAAAGATAAAACCTTGTATGATACAGCTTCTTTCAGCTTCGGGTAAAAGTACGTGTTAAAAATATGATAGTCACATATTGCTCTAGTTGTTGGGGATGCCTGCTGCCGCAAATATCTGGCCGAAAGGACAAAATGTGGTTATAACTAGAAGTCCATAGCTCCATATCGTAAGATCTATTATCTAGCAGCTATTCAACAGTTTTCTAACGTAATCAAGCATTTAAACTGTTTTGCCTAAAAAATGAAATTTCAAAAGTCAGGTTTTCCATACAACCATAACAAAGATGTCTGACAGCATATTGGAAATTTAAGTTCAGATTTTAAAACTCAAGCAGTAAGTTTCTTATGCTGATTTCACATAGCATTCAAAAGCACAATGTCAATTCTCAAATACTAGGGGAAACTGTTTCCTGGTACAAACATTGTTTCAATAAACTACAATTTTAAAGTTGTGCTTTTGTTTTTCTAGAATTAAGGCACATCCGCACAAGGCATACACCTAGGCGTACACTTACACGACACTGAAATTGCCCAACCCTCTTGAAACAGAATAAACTTTTACTTGGATGGTCTGACCGATATTTATCTTCTATCTGTAAGTAGGTTAAATTCCAACCCAACTCAAACAAATTGGACCCAATACAAATCCAGGGGGAAAAATATTCAAACCATAGCTGATCAGAATACAAAATGACCCAATGGGAACAACCTTACACACTCAACTGTAACTCCTTAAAGTTGAGAAGCTGCCATGTGATAAAATTACGTATTTGTAATCACTTAAACACTTACCGGATGTAAAAGTTCATAATTTGAGATGTCAAGAAGGTTTCAGGAGCAAGACTATCAATATCACCAAAAGAAATATCGACAGATTCTGGATCATCCCTGTATCAATAAATAAGGCAAAAAAGATATAACAGACTGATTAAATTCTGCTAAAATTGTCTGCAGAAACCATCCATTAAAAAAAGCATCACAAACCTTGATGGGTAATAGATCCTAGCATCCTTTTTGCTGAAAATTTGTCAAAAAGATAAGATAGTGCTGGGAGCAACCAAATTGTAAACTATTGTATAGTGGGAAGAGATAAATATAGATAGTTCCACTAACCAATTCGGAAGTTTAACTTCAGACTCTGTTGTCTCTACTGACAGTGGTTCTTCCTCATCTACAATAACAACAGTCTCGCCCTGTTTCAGTTATATACCATTGAATCAATGATCAATCAATAAATAAAGACAAAACCCAATTATGGTGACCGCAGAAATTTTCATCACAATGCAACCAAAAATGTACATGGACTACTGATAGCAAAACCTATATTTTCATGGCAGGATGCATTCTTTGGCTTTTTAAGATTTCGAATTTAGAAAGACAATTAAGAGACGAACAATCATCCGATGTTGTACATTCCCCAAATGTCAAAATCTCCAAAGTAACCAACTTGTGAATTTCACATAAAACACATGTATGCTATGAAGAATTTTTCAGAATTTAAGTGTCTCAGAGCATGTCCAAACATAACAAGTATTTTAGAATATTCTTAAATTGCACTCAGACTAAGATAAGTCAATAATACAGGAATGGACACACATTCCCTTCTTCCGTTAGTCAATAGTGCAAGACAAGACAATAATAGAGAAGCTGGGCCTTATGGAAGCTAAATCAAGACATGACTGACATTTCCTAGAACAGTGACTTGAAAACTTATTAAAATTAGAATCAAATCATGAAAGATAGAAACTTAAAGCTAAATCAAGAATCTGTTGTAGCTGTTAATAAGATACTAATGACAAAGGATTCGTTAAATAGCATGCAATATCCTAAACATTCCCAAACAACACTGATATTATCTGCAGTATCACAATGACACGTGATTAATTACATGTAGCTTAAACTCTGATCCTAAATTAGTCCTACTTCAATAGTGACATTCACAAAATGAGCAGGCGGTCAACCCTAGACGATTACGATAGTAATAGAAGAAAGAAAAGTAGGCACACCTGCCTACACCTTGAATCATTTGGTGGACGAACTTGAATAGCATCCTTCCTACAGAAAAGGAATGAGGAAATTCAAAAAACATGCAAATCAATTATTGAACTACTCAAGTATACAGAAAACAAGATCAGTTAACAGAAATATGTCAAACATTATATTGATTATCTTTAATGGACAGCAAACAGTCAAAATTAAAATGCTAAAGTGTATATAAAAGAATTTTATTAAAAAATAGATTGCAAGATGTAGAAAAAAAACCACAGATATTTTCAGCTACATGCAATATGAGAGATGAATTCCTGATTGAGAATTTCAAGAATCAGCTATTGGTATTTTCAGCCTCAGAAATAAATGAGTAATAAATAAAAATGCTTACTTTGAAGTGCTTTGCAAGTAGTCATCTGTGTCAAAAAGAGAAGACCATGTAGCAGTCCTACTCTTTTGATCACCAAAAGAAGGCTTTGTATAGTTTAGTGAACTTCTATGTCTTGGTGATCTTCTAACTATCATCCTTTCACTCTGTGAAAAATCCCCATTGCATTTGTTTTTTTGGTTTCCACAATGATTCAAAACTGAACTTTTCCCAAATGTGTTGAGTGACCTAGAATCTGTCTGTAACATGATGTACAAGAACAATAATGTTCCATGGTGATATCCAATAACAATGTCCTATCCTACAATCTATCACTTAATTTAGGAACATTTAGAAGAAACTGCATTTCGCACTGAACAATGCAAAAAAAAAAAAAAAGAGTTATATTTAAATAGAGTGGTGGCAAATTTACATTTTCTTCCAACTTTTTGCAAAAACTAGCACCAAATGAAGACTGCGAGAAAGGTCGCTTTGATTTACAGAGATTTTCAAAGCCATTGGAAGAACCTGCAAGAAGCATTTAACTTAAATAGATTTCAAAAAAACGGAATTCTAAAGTTACATAGAAATTGCCCTGCTTATGCACATAAACCATCAGTACACTAATCCTTAAAAGACTACACATCTTGAGATCGAAACAATCAGAGCTCCAAGGAGTAAGGATTCTAAGTACTATACTGGCTAGATCATTACTAGCATCATGGTAACCATACCCGGAAAAGGGGAACATAACATGATCAACCAGACAAGTTCGATTTCACTCCAATGCAAACATCTACAAAGAAAAAATAGGTGAAAATTTCATCCGTTACAGCCCAAATTCAGTCTATTCTGATCAACATGATCTTTAATCAAAGTACATTTTCCCCAACAAACTACAGCAGGAAAACTTAGGCCCTTATGCCACATTATCTCAATTCTCAAACTACACCCTTTTGTGTCAAATGCCATCAGCTCAATTTTAATGCGATGGAGCACAACCACCTAGGTTTGTCCCCATCCGCGGATAACCTTCATAATTACATAAGTAATAAAAATGAACCATTTCAAGTTGAATTCTGTAACATGTCAAATAGGCCAAAGTTAAGGATAAAACCATATCACTACAGTAACCTCGGGATCAACATAATTCCATGTATGCTTGGAAAATGGAAATCAAAGTTCACTAAAGACTCCCACACAAGACTTGAAAAATATCCCAAATACACGAAACCTTACCAACAGTATGTGAGCTTGGAGGATGCGAGAGCTTCTCACATTCATCAGCAACCTGTCCCAAAAATGAATAATGAAAACAATCAATGTTTTACTTTGCAAAAGGGTAAACAATCAATCTTTTATTTTTAATAGTTAATAGTTGACATAAAATAATGCAAGCAATTGTTTGGAAAAGGGGGAAAATTCACCGTAAAAACACAATCACTGTCTATTCAACTAAATTAGTACCCAAAATAAATAGTTTTAATTTCCAAACAATCCCTCATGCAACATTCCTAATTTCGTTCTTCTCTATTATTTTACTGTAAGACCGAATTAGTCAAAGAAACAAACCAATCTCGCTCGCGAAAGCGTTCTCCGTTTTTTCTCCTCCTCAAGTTGCTCAAGCTGATCCCTAATCTTCTTGCCTTTATCCGGCAATTTAAAGCCTATGCATTCCAGATTCCGCTCCTGCCGTTGAATCTTCTCTTCCAGCATAGCATCAGTCAAATTTTCCCAAAATTCCTCTTTACCATGATCATCGCTGTCGCCCGTTGCGTCAGATTTCCTCGGCGGAAGTTGTGGTTCCGCCTTGATAACCACTAAGGGCGGCGGTTGTTCCTCATCGCCGTCGTCCTTTGAGAGTAGCTTGTTCCAATCGAGGTCTAGTTTCCTCTTCTTGTTCTCTTCTGCTTCCATGCAAATCAAATTAGACTGATTTCCCCCCACCCACCCCCCTTTTTCTTCCGTGAATACTCCCGATTCCAACTCTTTTCAACTTGCAGGTAGGGATGGCCCGGACCCGATCAGTAATGAGTTTTTTTATTAAAATAAATAAATTTGGGTTGAATTGGATCGGATCAAATCAAATTATTAAAAAAATAAGTTAGAATTGGGCTGGGTTTAGTTGAATTGAGTTGAGTTCGATTTATGATATAAATTTTTTGATATGATATATTTATTATATTTTATATATGATATTTGATATTTTTAAAAAATAGATTAGATCGAATTTAATTAATTTTTTTATTAAAATATCAGAATCAATTTATAATTTTTATTAAATCGAGTTGGATTAGGTTAAGAAAAAAATATATTAAGACGAGATTGGACGAGTCAAAACGGATGATTTGAATTTTGAGTCGTGGTCGGAACGACTAAAAACCTAACTCACCCGTTATCATCTCTATTTAAAGAGAAATTATATTATAGGTTATTTACATCGCGTCATCTAGGGTGCAAATCGTCTATTTCTTTATCATGCCTCCATTCGTGCCTCTACTTCAAATTAAAGGGTTTAGGGTTTAAGGTTAAGGGTTATGGTTAGAGTTTAAGGAATTAGTGGTATGGTGTATTTTTAGGGTGTAGGTTTAGGGTTTAGAACATAGAAAATTAAGGTTATGGTTTAAAATTCAAATTTTTAACAAATTTCAACAGGAGGCACAAATAAAGGCATGTGAAAGAGGCAGACGATTTTTACCCCGTCATCTATGGATTAATCAGATAAAAATCTTCTACCTCTTTGTCATGCCTTCATCCATGCTTCCTATTAAAAATTTCTAAAAATTTGAATTTTAACATAACCCTTATATTCTATATCCTAAACCCTAAATCCTAAAAAATACATCACACTCCTAATTCTCTAAACCTTAACCACAACACCTAACCTTGAACACTAAACTCCAAACCCTTTAATTTGAGGTGGAAGCATGGATTGAGGTATGAGAAAGAGGTAGACGATTTGTACCCGGATCGATCAATCAATCAAATGCATTTTTTTAGTTTATCTTTTTTACCAAGTAAATCTTAACTCGGTAAGAATTATTTTTAAAATTAATTTATAATAAATATTAATAAAGATTTACTTAGTAAAAAACATAAGATAAAAAAATAATTAAATAAATATATTTAATTGGTTAATACATTAATGACGTAACAAACATGACTTATAATATAATTTCTAAAGAGTAGTTTATTTTAAATATAAGATAAAAAAAATTTTGATACATGATAATGAGGGTTAGTAGGAGTCCTCCCCCAATTTTAAAATCATAATATTAGTCTTTTATTTTAATTTTTTTTAATTTAATCCTTTTAAAAATTTTATTATATTTTAAATATATTAAATATTTAAAACATAACAAACCACCATATATCTATGTGTGATATTTGAATTTTGAGTCAAATATTTTGATTTTTATTTTGTTTTTATGTAAGGATATTTAAAATTATTAGATTTTATTGATTTGATTTGATGACTCAAAAAAATATCAAGTAATTCTCGAACAATAAGCTAGAGAACGATTTTCTTCATCATCGGCCCTCTCTGTAACGAGCCAAAATCTAAGGAAGTCGTTAATGCCAGCTATTGGGAGTTGGTTATTTTTTAATTTCTGTTTGTTAGTTGTTATGTTTTGGTCACATGTTTATCCTTTTCCCTCCATGCCCCTAAATACTACGTTTGAGAGTTAGGGTTTATTTTTTTCCTGAACTATTATCTTTGTTTTTGTCGAATGAATGATATGAAATTGGGATTCTATGTGAACGGGGAATAATTTGTCAAGTCTTCCTCTTTTCTTTTAGTTATTTTGTTCTTTTAATTTCGAGATATTACAAAGGTATCAGAGCTCAGGTTACATCTCACGAATGACGGCAAATCAGTTACGAAAAGAGTTCATTAATCTAAAATTTTTCATGGATCGAATCTTCAACGAGTTTCAAACAAAGTTTTTGGCAGATACAAAGTTATTGCTTGAGAAGGCTTTCGGAAAATCAATTGATTTACCCCTGTGGTTATGTCGCAAAACTGTGAAGAATCGAATGATTCATCTTGGGTGCTCGATTCTATCAAACCAGAGGTTCAAGTCTCAATCACAAAAATTTCAGTTAGTGACCATGTGTTGGAACCATCACTTGTTCAAGAGTTGATTGATGTTGTTGAACCGACACAAGTTTTGGATTCATTTGTTGATGCGAAAAAGGGATTCGATGCACAAATTAATCAACATCAAAACCTACGACTGGGTTGAACGAGATTATAAGCTCGGTTACGAAACTTTCAATATTGCAGTTAACATCATTGTATGTGGAAGAAACATGGATGATTGATGGTGTATATGACACCAAGATGTTTGATAAAAGGTCGGTACGAGAAGTGATTCTGTATACCACCGGATCTGTGGGCATCATTGACCCGAATCAAGTAACTTTACTTGTTACAATGAATTTTGGTGTTAGTCAGATTATTAGACTCTCAAACAAGACTAATATGGCTATTGATAAATTTTGTGGATTATATGCTTTGCAAGATCGATTGAAAGAGTTTGATTATGAACTTTGGGTTTTTCAGTTTGAAATGTTTGAACTAGAGTCTTTGACAAGGCTTAATAATATCAATGATTTGGTTGAAAGCGATGAGCAATATGTATTTAGGCTATTGTTAATGGAGCAGTGAAACGAAGTTATCAATGTGTACAACACTTATAGATTTAGACTTTTATTGATGGGATGACAATTACGTAGTCGTTGGACTGATTTTTACAATCCATGAAATAAACAATATTGAGTATTTTGAAAGAACTATTTATTTTAAAGGTAATTATGAGTTTGAGATGGGTGTAATGAAGTATCATGTCTTGCTCGAAACAATGTTAAGTGGGAGAAGTTTGTTGCCCATATTTTTTTTATGGAAATGCATTATCATAGATGATTGAGTAGTAAAGTATGGATGCAACAAGTAAATATGTTAATTTGTGTTAGTGATACTCACTGCAACAATAAAATTGAGTGACAAAACTGACAACTAAACAAAAATGATTTTAAATTTGGAGAAATTATCAAGTTCTTGATGTTAAAGATGCTTCTAATGTTAGTAAACTTGTTTCAAGGCATGATGGTTCAACTACATTTTTTCAAAATGCAGTCACTTCTTGTTTTGTCAAAAGGTCATGAAAGATTTAGAGCATCATGTCATATATTTCTGATTGTTACAGATGAGTCAACAATCTCAGGTTTGTTGCTTATCGGAAGAGATGATTTTGAGGAGTCTAAAACTGAAAATATTTTTCTAGTTACAACCTTAATACATAGGAACAATATAAAAAAAAAATTAGAGACTCAAAGCTATGACTAGAGTTATTCAAATGTACATCTTTATAAGTTCTATAGGGGAATGACATCAATTGTGATCTAAGATATTTATCTTGCTTTTGATCAATGGATTATCAATATTTTACCTAGGGGTCAATTGAATTTTCAAATATTTGTTTGATATTTGATAGGGACTAATGAAAATACCTCGGAGAATTTTGAACCTATTAATGCGATTTTGAAGTGCGAAGGTGTTCTCAAATTGGTTCAGCAGGATGTACTTTCTGAAAAACTTGGAATGACACTTAATTGACTTCCATAATATCTTTTATACCATATTTTTTTAGTGCGAATTAGGAGTTGGTCAGAGAACTTAGTGTCAATCAATTTACTGGCTTTGAAAAATATTATTATCCAGGTTATGATAGATCATTTACTTAATTAGATGATAAGTGTTATTTTTTCATCAATGGTTCACACAGATGTATAAACAAAAAATGATTCTTTGATTTACTATTTACCTGACTATAACCCATATGCAACTAGGACTTTAATAGGTGTAGATGAGCAATATATTGGTCAACAATCATATTATTCACCAGATTATTATTAACCTCCAGTTTTTATGGATCAGAAGCCATACCTTGTTGCACATTGGATTCAACTTATGCTGTAGATGTTTCAAATGAAAATTGCAATGGTTTTGAAAATTCTACGAGACACATAAGTATACATGACAAAACACTAGCATATATGGTTTGAGTAGTTGGTAATAGAACAAGCAATGGGGGAATGATGCAAGGGGAGCGTGGTAACAATACAAATTTTGGTTCAGTATAGGTTTTTCTTGTGCGAAATGCTATTATTGCAGTTGATCAAACACGTGCTACTGTAAAAATATCCAGAGCAACACAATTTGCACCCATTGATTCGTCACTATCCTTTGTTATTGCTGGAATCAATTCAAGAATTAGAAATTTAGTCAGTATGCAAGGAGAAAACCAGAGTGCTACAACTGATCAACTGATTTTACAGTCACTTGCATTTCGAATCTCTTTTATTAGAGTTGTTGACATAAAAAAATTAT
This sequence comes from Abelmoschus esculentus, assembly GCA_035048815.1. Classification (NCBI taxonomy): domain Eukaryota; kingdom Viridiplantae; phylum Streptophyta; class Magnoliopsida; order Malvales; family Malvaceae; genus Abelmoschus; species Abelmoschus esculentus. The sequence continues at coordinate 542,570 of JAUCBN010000030.1, forward strand.
TATCTATCCATACTTCATTGTCGATCAAAGTTAAGAAAATTTGTGGACTCATTTGGTCTAATCATCGAAAAAGGGATCTTGTTTTAATTCTTGAGGTCAAAGATTTTTAAAGAATAGGACATTGTAACGAGCCAAAATTCAAAAAAGTCGTTAATGCCCGCTGTTGATAATTGGTTATTTTTTAATCTGTTTTAATTTTTATTTGTTAGATGTTATGTTTTGGTCACGTGTTTATCTTTTTCCCTTAATGCCTCTAAACGCTATATTTGAGAGTTAGAGGGCTTATTTTTTTTGAACTATTATTTTTGTTCTTGTCGAATGAATGATATGAAATTAATATTCTTGTCAAATTTTCCTTTTTTTTTTGGTTATTTTGTTCTTTTAGTTTCGAGCTATTACAACCGAGAGTCCTAGAGCATCAGGCCCGTGTATCCCCTCCAATATCGAGACCACGATACTCACATTCCAAACAGCCGTTCATTCTAAAAACTTCACCAGCAGAGCCACGCTAACTGTTCGAAGAAATGCCGCAGTGAACGAATTATAGAAAAAGATCACAATGATGTAGTAGTTCGTCAGTAACCATGTCGACACGAGTAGAAAACCGGCAGACACGAAGTGAACATACGTAGAAGTAACAAGCATGCCTTTACACCTTTCTCTTACGACAAGTCTTCGTATCATTTCCACCACCGTAATCGGCTTTTCCTTCGTATCATTTTAAAAACAGTTTTTCCGAGTGAAGATTCACTTTAAAAAATATATGACGTGGAAAAAATAATGATATGGATGATTTTTATTGGTTGGTCCATGGACACGTAGTGAGACTTACCCATAATATAATTTCTACTTATACATACTTAGTTTTGATTAATTAAATATGAAATTCAATTAAATATAATAATTCAATAGAGACCTAGTCTATGGGTGATAACGAGCAGAGTCGAGTTTGACCCTGAACAGGCTCGATTCGGAAACAATGTTATTGGGTTCGGCTCGGGCTCGAGGTTCGGCGAGCTCAAAATTTTAGGCTCGGGCTCGGCTCAAAAATAATATTATTAGGCTCGGCTCAGGCTCGAAGCTCATTGGACTCGGCTCGACTCAAAATGAAAAAAAATGCCTAATTTATTTTAGTTAATTTATTTTTAGTAGATTTTTATATTTTATTTTATTGTTTTTATTTTGTTAAAGAGATTACTTTTAGTGTATATGTAGTTTATATATAATATAATTATTCCGAACTTGCTCACGAGCTTTTCGAGCCGAGCTTGAATCGACTCAGCTTGGCTCGTTAAAGTTTCGAGTCGAAATCGAACCCGAATCGAGCTTACTCGAGCCGAGCTTTAACCGAGCTTTGACCAAGCCAAATCTGAATAGCTCGCGAGCTGGTCAGATTCATTATCACCCCTAAGACCTACTTTAAAGTTTAAAATAATTCTATTTTTCAATGAATATTTTTAACATTAATACCTAATTTATTGATCAATTAGTTCAAATTAAATATTATATAAACTCATTTTGAATAAGGACGAAACTCCTTTGAGGTCAAAAGATACCCAATTCCTACTAAAAAATTAATTTAAATAAAATAATAATTTAGTCTGAATAAAAATAAATATTTAAAATTTAGTTTCAAATTCACCCTTAAAAACTTATATCTGTCTTTTACTTTGGTGAAAAAAACATCTTAATGACAATAAACAAGATTTTGTCGGACTTCTAGTGTTGTACAAACCACAAATCACCATAAACTGATCTATTCTGAATTCAGACATGGAATAATTCATTGACATCCTAAGTCCAACATTAGGGTTAAAATGTAATAATTAGAGATGAGAAAACAATCTCTTGACATTTCCAAAAATAAATAAATAAAACTTTGACACCAAGACAAATGAAAGAAAGAACCTTCTCAACTTACAGAGGGGAAATCAGAAATTTATTTTAGGAGTGTTATTTTCTTAAACGATATTTAAAAATAATTAATTATTTATAAAGCGGTGTTAAATTATTTATAAAAAGGTGTCAATTATATATATATTTTTTAATTTTTTATATACAAATAATATTAAAAAATATAATTTTTCAAAAAATTTGGGTGCCAACAGACACCCCATTTGTGTACGTGGCTTTGCTCATTTCAACTCCCAATCACCTTGTTGTTTTTATGTTTTAATTATATTCTTAATATATATTTATAAACCAAGACAAGTCGAGTTAAATTTTTGATTAAATTTAATTATAGTATAGTATTAATTGACTCAAACATAAACCATTTTTATATAAGATATATAAATATCGGATAGAGTCGAAGTACTAGATTCGAACTTAAAAATTAATCTATTAATTATTATTATAAATTTTGAATTAATCAATTTTATTTTATAATTTAAACTTTATTTAAAAACTTTTAAATTAAATCGAGTTTATAAAATTAATGATAGGTGCATCATATGAAGGGTTGTAATCAAAATTAGGTATGGCAAGAAGTACCAACTTCTATTTCCCCCTTTCAACAGCTTTTTCTTTCCCTTAAAGTACATCTCTCAATGTCATTGTTGTTGTTTGAGTATTTTCTAAATCTAACTTCACTTGCTCAATACGTACTCTTTGGAACCCGTTCCTCCAATATATACCCATTCCCTCAGTTTTCAAGTGTTCTTCATAATAAACTTCATGCAGATCAACTGTTCGACATATTGTCTCTGTCATGTAATATAACCCCGTCAAATTATCAGCACTGAAGGATTGATCCGGAGAAGATCAAAACAATGCCTTTCGGGTTAGTTTCGGCTTGGAACAAGCGCAGGAGAAGCAAGTCCCAGGATCATACTGACCCATGTATGTTAATTTTCCTTCATGTGAGCATGTAATTCGCCATTTTTTTAAGCTACAACTTTGTTGTTTACCTACCCCTTTTTTTTCAGGGATTTATAAGCCAGTTGAGTGCTGGCAAATTGAGGAAAATCAAATTCCCAGGCCAACAAAGAGACACCAGGGATCATCAGTTTTCACGCTAAAGGAGATGGAGGAAGCAACGTGTTGTTTCAGTGAGGAGAATCTGCTTGGGAAAGGAGGATTCGGCCGAGTTTATAAGGGAACTCTAAGATCAGGAGAGGTATTTATGTTCTTGGTTTACGTAATTATTATTAAAGTCTGAGTAAAATTTAATTCTAATTATTCAGATAACTCGAATCAAATTATATATCTAATTTAAAATTCGAATACATAACTTAAGTTATTAGAGTTTACGAGTCTTATTTTATAATTTAAATTTTATTTAAAATTTTCTCAATTTTAATCGAGTTTATAAAATTTGATCTGGGTCAAGTTTTTAATTTATATATAAATTTAATTATAATTGTTATTATTATTTGAAAAATTATAATTATTTATAATATTATGTTAGATATTGATTTTAATTTAAATAAATTTCTATATCAACATCCATTATAGATATATATATATTTTTTCATATTTTTTTCATACTAAGTATATATATCTCAAACATAATTGAGAGTTTCGTTTGGAATTTAAAAACTAATATACTAATTACTAACAATTTTAAATTATTCGAGTTATTTAATTTTTATTTTACAACTCATTGTTTTGGAAAAATATTCGAATCAAATTGAATTTTTAAAATTTTACACTCATTCTTATAATTGAATTAATTGAGATTTTTTACCTCCTCATTGGATCTTGCTATTGTTCCTTTTAAATAAAGTAAAATGGTTAAATTTCATTATCAGTCCATGTATTATAATACATAAGTTGTATTGTTATACATATTAGCTTAGGTGTCAAATTGTAAACACATTTTTACCAATTGCATGGATAATTTGAACATCAAGGACGGAGCTAGAATTTGAGGTTAGGGACAAAAACATAAATATTTAAAAGTTAAGAATAAATTAAAAAATAAAATTTAACAAAATTTACATAGGAGGATAAAGGTAAAAAAATTGTCTCCACCTACGCATACCTCTGCTTGACATATTAAAAATGTAGATCTAAAAAATTCTACCATTTAAGTTCTTTTTAACAATTCATGTTCAAACTATACATATAGTAAGTACGCATGTGTTTATAATTTGATCCACGTATTTTAAATATGTTTCAGGTTGGCTCTAAATTGTCACTTGACATCTAAATTGACGGCTAGGCTAAAAAAAGATTTATTGATGCAATATTGATAATTTGATGACTCAATTAGAACATTATGAAGATTAGGGAACAATTTAGATATTAGATGATAGTTTGAGGGTGTTTGGTATAATTAACCCTTTATGTTAACTAGAATATATGTATTTAACTCAATTTCTTTACATTCAACTCAATTTCCGGAATAATGTTTACAAAATATGACTTATAAACTTGAATAGAAAACTTTTCCCCTATGATACTCAACTAGATCAAATACTTTTTTTTTTTTTTTTGCATTCTGAAGGTTGTTGCAATCAAGAAAATGGATCTCCCAGCATTCAAAGAAGCCGAAGGAGAACGGGAGTTTCGTGTAGAAGTCGATATCTTAAGCAGACTCGACCACCCGAATCTGGTGTCGTTGATAGGTTACTGTGCTGACGGGAAGCACCGGTTTCTCGTCTATGAATACATGCAGAAAGGGAACCTGCAAGATCATTTCAATGGTTAGGTTTTTTTTTTTTTTTTTTTTGAGTTTGTATTCTGTTCAAGTCCTTCATCGATTTATAACATCTATGTATCGGCTTTATAATCGGTTCAAATAGGTATCGGTGAAACGAAAATGGATTGGCCTTCGAGGCTGAAAGTGGCGATCGGAGCAGCTAGGGGACTGGCTTATCTACATTCAAGCTCTGCTGTTGGAATTCCAATTGTTCATAGAGATTTTAAGTCCACCAATGTTCTACTCAATGCCAACTTTGAAGCCAAGGTATGAAAATTTAGTTACTTGTGCATGAAGTAATGACGATTTAAGTATTTATAAGTTCTAAATTAGATCGAATCGAGTTGAATCGGGAACTGATGCTACTCTTCCACAGATATCTGATTTTGGATTAGCCAAATTGATGCCAGAGGGTCATGACATTTATGTAACAGCCAGAGTTCTAGGCACATTTGGCTATTTTGATCCTGAATATACTTCGGTACGCATACTTCATCTCTCCCGATTGTTTCTTTTTGTTACATGTGTGTTCGGATTACTATTTGATAATTGATGATACGTATGTCGTTTGATTTTTCATTTGTTTCTTCAACGACAGACAGGGAAACTAACTTTACGAAGCGATGTTTATGCATTCGGAGTGGTTCTTTTAGAGCTTTTGACAGGACGCAGAGCTGTTGACATAAACCAAGGACCAAATGATCAAAACCTTGTCCTCCAAGTAACTAAACATTCCTCTGATTCTTCATTTTTCTTAAAACTATATCATATCTGACACTCGTTCTCGATGCACATTCGAATAAGTGAATGAAAATAAGCCAGTGGTACATGTTTCAGGTCAGGCACATACTGAACGACCGGAAGAAGTTACGAAAGGTGATCGACCCAGAGATGGCTCAGAGTTCATTCACCATTGAATCTATAGCAATGTTTGCAAACCTAGCATCCCGGTGTGTCCGTGTCGAGAGCGGTGAGCGACCGTCGATGCTGCAATGCGTGAGGGAACTCCAACTGATTTTCTGCACAAATGCAAAAGGCCTAGGTATGCCTTTTAGGATGCGTTAAAAGAGTTGAGAAATGCAGATTCTTATAGCAGCACTGGAAACTGTATCATATCAACAATAAGGATGCTCTAAATTATGAGCAAAACATTATTACGATGGCGATTCGATAAAAGGCGTTTGAACGAAATCCGACTAGGATCCGTCGACACCTGATTTTGTCCGAAATCGTTATCGAAATAATAATATTTCCTAATATGTTTAGTTGTAATCTAGCATCACCTATTTGTTTGCTGATGTTTTTGCTTAGTGCAACTAATTCTATGCATTGCACAGTTTGTATAAACATTGTGAAATAGATTAAATTGTGATAAATTTGCATATTTAGTACTTTCAAATGGTCAAAAGTGACATCTGCTGGTATTACTGGCGCTTGAGCCCGTGATCTCTAGAAACAACAATTATTCCTTTAACCACTTAGGCTAGAGGGCTTAATCTTTGTATTTAGTTTATCTTTTTTCTTTATTTGTATGTGTATTTATAAACTCTGATACCGATAATGATCGATAATTTATGTCATAATAAATAAAAATAAATAAATTTAGATATCAAAGTGGGAAAAACGTATAGTGGGATGCTCAACTGAGTATTAAGCTTTTTAAAAGTTTAGTTAGACCTTTTTTTTATTTATAAAAAATTAAACTAAACTTTAAAAAATAAAAAATAATTTAGACTCTTTAAATTTTAAAAGAATTTAATCAAATGTTAAGCTTCTCTAATTGAAAATAGTAAGGATGAAATCAGAAAATTTTGAAGGGTCAAAATTGAAATTATTTTATTCATAAAGTTAAAAATCATTTTTTTAATTTCTTAATTTAAACTATAAGTTTTTTTTACCAAAATATATTTTTTACCATTATATATATTTTTAAATAGACCATTATAATAATTCAAAGCTAATCAAAACATAGTTTAGTTTGACTTCTAAACAATCAAAGATATTTTATATTAATTATATATTTTCATCCTGCATCTCAATGCATCTGCCTGCCCAGAATTTGTTTTGGAATTCCCCAAAAGACAAAAGAAAAAGTATTGATCAGAACTCTGAAAACTGCACCCAATTTAATGTTATTAGCAAGTACCAAAACCCTGCTCCAATCACATTCTTTTCTCTCTTCAATCCTCCATAGACTCTTCTTCAATTTTGCAGACATGGTTAAGAAAATATATTAGCTTCAGAAACTGATATCCACCTTTCACATGCATGGATTAAATTACGTTTGGGGTTGTGTTTTCGATCGTGTTATTATTGTTACTACGAATAAGAATGAACAAATTCGAATAAAAAACTGAATTTTTTTATTAAGTTTTATATAAAAAATTGACTCAGAATTTCATGACTCATTAACTATATTTAAAGTATTATTTACAAACTTATTTAAAGGATATTTAACTTTTGCTAGTAAATATATCTATTTTTCTCAAGTATTACTTAAGGTGCAAGAGTTATGTTCCATGGCAAGCTTTTCATTGATGTGAAAAAAGGAAAAGCTTTCATCTTTACTTGGTCAGAACTCAGAAATTCAGAAGAGCCTTTATTCATTTTGATTTCCTCCAAATTTAAAACTAGTTTTCTTTTCTTTTTATATATAATTAGTAGAGTAATTCAAGCTTACTTTGGTAAAGGTGATGGTGGAGATGCTCTTTTCCATGTACTACAAGCCTTTAGCTTTACGTGTTTGATGAAAAAAGAGTGTATTTCAGTCTAATTTCACCATTAAAAGAAGTTTAGAAAATCAGAAAAGAAATCAAATCCAAGGGAAGATTCCCCCATTTGGTTCAAACTTCAAACAAGAGGAATTGTTTTGCCTTTTGGCTTTTTTCCTCTTCACACTTCACACACTCTTTTTTCATTGGTGTAAAAGAACAACAATTTATTATGCTTTAAAGCAGAGTCATTGAATAATTAATTCTACTTATTCCACTGTTGTTTTTCTTCTTTTTTTGTCTGTCATTTCACTGCATTTTGTCCACCACCTTGCTTGCTTACTTCCGTTGCAAGGGGAATTGTGATACATTTTCCGGGGTTTTGTTGTTGGCTTTTGCAACATTTTTCAACTTGGAATCACTTTTGGCGATTTGGGTTTTGTTTTTAGAGTGTGGGGTTTGATAAAGTTTTGATTTTTATAACGTTTGGAGTTTGGTTGGAAAGAAATGGCAGGCGGAGGAGGTGGCGTTCGAGGTGGAGGAGCTGCGCCACCACCAAAACAGGAAGAGTTACAGCCACATCCAGTCAAGGATCAATTACCCAACATTGCTTATTGCATTACTAGTCCTCCTCCTTGGCGTGGGTTTCTTTATATTTGAAAATCTCTTCAAAATTTCTGATACATTGATTCAAGTGTTTATTTTTGAACCAAATATTTATTTTTGTTCTCTTCATTACAGCTGAAGCTATATTGTTGGGTTTTCAACATTACTTAGTGATGCTTGGGACCACTGTTCTCATACCAACCTCTCTTGTTCCTCAAATGGGAGGAGGAAATGTATGTTTTTTTCTTCCTCTTACAAATAATCAATTAGTTTTCTTCATGTTCTTTTGTTTTACTTTTTGTCTCAATTTGTTCTTTGCATTAGGAAGAGAAGGCCAAGATGATCCAGACATTGCTGTTTGTTGCTGGGGTGAATACTTTGTTCCAAACATTTTTCGGTACTCGTCTGCCTGCGGTGATCGGAGGTTCCTATACCTTTGTGCCGACGACTATTTCGATTATCTTGGCCGGCCGGTATAGTGACATTGTGAATCCTCAGGAGGTTGCTTCAATAAGATCCTAAAGTTTTGTATTGTATATTTATGTGATGTGATTATGTAAGCCCTGCCCCTGAAATCTGAATTCGATTGGTTTTGATGTATATAATATGCAGAAATTTGAGAAGATAATGCGTGGGATCCAGGGTCCTCTTATAGTTGCCTCGACTCTTCAGATCGTTCTCGGGTTTAGTGGCCTTTGGCGTAACGTTGCTAGGTAAGTTTATGCATTGCTCTGGTTTAAGCATCTCCTTTCTTTTCTGGTTTGTTGTGTTACTCTTCAATAAAACCAAGTTTTGCATGATGATGTTGGTTAAATAATCTTTTAACCAGTATGTATCATCGTGCTAACCCGCTTGTGAATTCCGAAAACTCTTCAATTAGACTCTGTGGTGCTTATCTGGTTAAATGCAAGATACAAGTTGTTACGGAACGCTTGGAGACTCAATGTAGTTTCATTTGTTTTTATACCTTTCAATGCTAATGATCCAGGCTTTTAAGTCCACTATCTGCTGTTCCACTGGTTGCTATGTCCGGCTTTGGGCTCTATGAGCTCGGTTTTCCTGTGGTACGTATCGACGTCTTCTTTTGGGATGGACATGTCTGTTGCCATAAAATTGCTTACTCGTTTTGTTTTACTGAAGTCTGGATATTTCTTTTGTAGCTTGCGAAATGCATTGAAATCGGGATACCACAGATAATCCTTCTCTTACTTTTCTCACAGGTAGTTAGATTGTCCAGTCACGGATGCCCTTTTTCTTTAAATAGTGGCACTAAATAGAAACAATCACCTTGATGAATTTATTGCAGTATATACCTCATATGGTACGTGGGGAGTGGCATGTGTTTGATCGCTTTGCTGTCATATTCTCGGTTGTGATTGTCTGGATATATGCTCACCTGCTCACTGTTGGTGGGGCATATAAGAACACAGGACCAAAAACTCAATTAAGCTGTCGAACTGATCGCGCTGGGATTATAGGTGCTGCTCCTTGGTAAGTCGCTTTTGTTTCTTCCTTCACAAGGTAATATGTTTGTGGTTATACAGACCCTTACGAAATCGAATTAAGATACTTGAAGTTCATTTTTTTGCGGTATATATAAGAATAGAATGTACATTTAATTGATCATCATCGGTCGTTGTTGTTGTTGCACTACACTTTGTGAATAGGATAAGAGTTCCATATCCTTTTCAATGGGGAGCTCCTTCGTTCGATGCCGGAGAATCTTTTGCTATGATGGCAGCTTCTTTTGTCGCTCTTGTAGAGGTTTGTTCTTGTTTCCATAATCCCAATATCCGTCTACCTTCATTGTAAACTGTAAATGTTCATTTCTCTGATCTTTTGTGATTAAATAGTCTACTGGTACCTTCATTGCTGTTTCAAGATATGCAAGTGCCACTCCGCTGCCCCCTTCCATTCTTAGCCGTGGTATCGGTTGGCAGGTAAAATGTTTTTCCGACCAATTAATATATGCATGCCTGGTAATCAATTGTTGAAATATCTGTGTGATCAAATTGCCAATATTAATTTGCTTGGAGATAGAAACTTGGCGAGTACGGATGATCAAATGCCTAAACTTCTAAGCAGCTAATTGTAATCTCAGGTTCATCATGCCGGTTTTATATTGTCTTTGCTGTTCTGCTTCTAATATGTCTTGTTTTGTTCTGATCATAGGGTGTCGGCATTCTCTTTTCTGGGATATTCGGAACTGGGAATGGATCTTCCGTTTCAGCGTAAGATTCTTTTGCGAAATCATTGTGAATTTTGACTGTTTGCATTAATTTTATACATTCATTTAAACCTTCCGGCATTCGATGTAGTGAGAATGCCGGTCTGTTGGCACTGACTCGTGTTGGCAGTCGAAGAGTTGTCCAGATATCTGCCGGGTTCATGATCTTCTTCTCCATCCTTGGTAATTTTCAAAATGCCACTCTCTCACACCCTCTTTCTTTCATATGTATTTATAACTTTCCATGCATTCTCAATCAGGGAAATTCGGAGCTGTTTTCGCTTCAATTCCGCCTCCTATTATTGCAGCTTTATATTGTCTTTTCTTTGCATATGTTGGTGAGTCTTGTATGAATCAAAGTTTTATCATTGCTGTTCCATTCAAGAGTTTCATGATTCAAGATTTGTCTTAAACACGTATGTCGAGTTCAGGTTCGGCGGGTCTCGGGTTGCTTCAGTTCTGCAATTTAAACAGCTTCAGAACAAAGTTCATATTAGGTTTCTCTGTATTCATGGGTTTATCAATACCACAGTACTTCAACGAGTACACAGCAGTTAACGCTTACGGTCCGGTTCACACCAGAGCCAGATGGGTAACTAACCATCTCGTTTCCATTTACTCTTTTACAATTTTCATGGGATTTTTTAACCTTAATCTGTTTGCTTGTTTGCAGTTCAATGACATGATAAACGTGCCTTTCTCGTCGGAAGCATTCGTTGCTGGTTTACTTGCGATGTTTCTCGATGTCACACTGCACGGGAAAGACAGCACAACTAGGAAGGACCGCGGAATGCACTGGTGGGACAAGTTCCGATCATTCAAAACCGATACAAGAAGCGAGGAGTTCTATTCCTTGCCCTTCAATCTCAACAAGTTCTTCCCATCAGTGTGATTCCCGGCAGAGTTTTCAAATGGTACTGTCCATTTTTACCATTGTTTTTACACTTAAAAAGACATGTTTATCAAGTTCTTTGGCCTTAGTTTATCACTGTAAGTCCCGAAATGATGCATTGTGTTCGATGTCTGTATCCGACTCATTAACTAACAGTACTGTTGCTTGGCTATGTTACATGAAATTTTTGTTTTTTAAAAATACTCGCATTCAATGTCTCGACACATTTAAATATGGGCACGATAGGTCAGATTCGGGAAAAAAGAACATATACTGCATTTGAACAAAAATGACTTGCTTTGTTGTACATGTCTAGAAACCAGACCTGTGTTTTGTTACATAAGCAAGTTTGTGTTCTGTTCCACATCAGCATAACTAAACTAATAGCTAAATCAATGTCAAAATACCACTCAAAGAATACACCTTTATCCCCTGCTGCTCACTGTGTGTAACTCCATGATATGCAGAGTTATTGACAATGAATCACTCACCTGTTGCCCTTTTCATCTAGTTGTACTGCAGCTCAACCAGGTTGTCTCTATCCCTTTTCACGGGTTGCGGTCCCATATTTTACTTTTTAAGGGTGGCAACTTCGATTCCGCCCATGTTGGTAAATCGGAAACCCATAGAGCTGTGCCGTTTTCTCTGTGCTTAAAATCGGGGAACTTTTCTTTTACCTTTCCATTTATCTGCAAGCCGCAATAAATCGTAAATATTAAATAAAATTTTATGACACTATGCATCATGCTCATAATTGATACATTCAAATGCTAGAAGGTGGTTCAACATTTGGACCAGTCAATTGGACAGGTTGTGTTGGTATTGGATCGAGTAGATTCAGGTTCAAGTCCGGTTGGTACTGTGTAACAGGGAGCCAATTTCTACACAATCATTGCAATGAAAACGATACAATATCTATTTAACTATACATTTATGTTGGATCAACTTACTTGAGTTTTTAATAGGAATTGATTTGTTACTAGGAATATAGAACTCCACTCCTTCAAGTCTAGATACAATCCACTTCGGTCCTCCCTTTAGCCAAAGTGCACGAACCCCATCTTTGCATTTAAAATCGGGGTAATTCGGTTTTACCTGTAAATAAAACGATAAGCATCAATTCATATGAAAAAAAAAGACGAAACATGAATCTAACAAGGAGTACCAATCCATTAAGCTTCGATTGACGGTAATCCTTCCATTCTTTCGGATTATCAAGAAGATCTTTCCATGCATCCGCTGCAATTTCAGTATCTCCCTTGGTTCTAGCTGAAAGGAGTTGGGAAGCCTACTTGGTGAGCACAGTCAAGAACAAAACCAACAAAATTATACAATAGCAGATGGTGCAGTCAATCAAAATTACATGTAAAACATTGAAGGTTCGGGTGAAATTTACTTTCCGCATTCTACCAATTGTTTTCCGTGTGATTGTCAAATTTCTTCAGTAAAGACCAAGTGAAATAGAAAATCTAAATCACAATGCAAATAAATTTAAGTCCATCATAACCTACCATCAATGCCAACATTCTGAAAACTTTAGCTTTGTTGAAAGACGTACAAGTTTTACCGTGGACAACTTAAAGCACAAAATACATCTAATATCATAACTTATATTCTTCCATGATACGAAAATATTCTAGATATAACCATAGAGACTCACCAGAATAAGTTACGGTCATTTCTTCTTTAGGGGGAGCATCGGTTTTCTTCTTGGGAGTCGATTTATCAACAAAGTTGATACTACGCACCATAACCTACCATATAGAAACTTCTTTTAATAAGAAAAACTATGGACACAAATCTAATAACATTATAACAATAACACAAATCTTATAGCTGCTTTGTGTTTGAAAATATGTTTCAGTCAGGTTATTTTCCACCACATGCTCAATGAACCACACATTTATAGCAGGTCAAAACAGAACTGTGAATTAGGTTCTCAGGTCTCACTATTGTCGGGTTGATGTGCAGTGCCATTTAGCTAGCTTTTGCCTTAAAATGGAACCACTTTCAACTATACAACATGATTCTTGCAATGCAACGGAGTTGGACTTTGATCCGGATCCAAATGAAACATCTTTTATCACATAGTTAAATCCTTGCCCCACTAGGCAAGAGGATAACAAGGTACAAATTCGGTTTCAGTACGACATGTATTTCTATTACTATGAAATTCATAAACGAAGTAATTAAAGCTGGTTACCATTATCCTGTTTACATGCTTACCTAAGAACAGAAAAACGAATTTTGAAATTTCGAAACAAAGGGTGGTGTAAACACATAAAAACACTTGAATGGAACTGTAAAAGAGATGCAATTCCAGTTCCTTCGGAAACGGCAAGATGGTTCGAACAATGAGGATTGATACTAGCACTTACCAATAATAAACTTCTTTAGATTAAACAAAAGAGAAACTTTGGTTCTAAGAAACTCCAAAATAAAACATTTTCCCACAAAAACCGAACATTCTACCTGGACACTGGATTGATTTTGAGTTGCACCAGAAGAAGGTGGATCAACACTGAGTTGCCCATCTATATAAACATGATCATTTTCTTTTACATGAAAAACGGCTACATGAGCCAAATCACCCTCAAATGTAATCGGAATCCTAATACAAAAACAGTGAATTTAACATCAGTAAACTGTATGAAAACCCTAATAATATCAAGAAAAAAACCTCGAAGTCCGGAAGAATAGAATGTACCAAAGAGTAGGAGCATTACAGGAAGAGTTCTGGGAGATAACAGTACGGGCCAAGAATTTCCCGTCGGGGGCAGCCTCGAACTGAACCTGCTTATGAATGTAACCAGACAAGGCGACGGTGTTGGCCACCTTGGACTGGTAGGGTATCGTAGAAGGCTTGGGCCATTCTTTTGGCGGCGGTGCTGCTGCTGGGGGTTTAGAGTCGGTGGGTTTCGCCAATTTGGTCGTCCGATTGGTTTTTGTTGAATAAAAGAACGATTGTGAAGCGACCCATCTTCTTGTGAGCCAATGGGACTGAAAAGTTGCAATTTTTACGACTGAGTTCATCGTTGATCGTAGAAGAGGAGCAGAACCGGAGATTCGTGAGGGTTATAAAAAGCTAAAACCCTAGCTTTCTCGGGTCAAGGCTCGACCGGCGTCAGCATGCCGGTTTGAAAGAAAGGATTAATTCACGTTTTGCTCCCTGAATTATACTAGGGTAAACTATTCTGGTAATCCCTGAACTTTTAGAGAACTTTTACTTTGGTTGTAGAACTTTTAAAATTTTCAATAGAATTATTAAATATTTAATTTGATTTCCTTATGGTTACCGTTATAACTATTCTGGTAATTTTTCACCTGAATTATTAAATATTTTAAGATACGTTCTTTTCTTTGGCTTGTTGTTAGTGGACGTGTTCTCACTTCACTAATCTAAAACGTGTTCGACGGCATATGGCGGATAGTATGACTTGTGGGATTTGTGGAAATACAGTGGAGTCTATCGATCACATTGTGCGTCATTGTACTCCGGCTACTGCTTTGTGGGTTGCTACGGTTAGTGCCAACAAACTTCCTGAATTTCTTTCTATGGAGTTTCATGACTGGATTAAAATGAATTTGGTGCATCCAACTTATTTTGGTTTGACTATGCCTCATTGGGACTTATTTTTTGGCTCGGTGTTATGGATCCTATGGAAGTTTCGAAACTTGTGTGTTTTTGATCCAAGTAAACGTGCTGCTTTTAGTGTGTGGAATGAATGTCATCGAGCTTATGAGCTATGCATTTTGGGAAAATCGTCCACGAGATATCAGGGGGAGTTTGCACGTTCAGGTGCAGGTTTTAATGAGCATTGACAACCTTCTTCAGCTGAGTGGTTTAAGGTCAATACAGATGGTTCTCGAAATGCCTCTACGGATTTTGCTACTTGTGGTGGGGTGATAAGAAATAGTGCCGGAGAGTGGTTCTCTGGGTTCACAAAGTGTGTGGGTATTTACTCAATTATTGAAGCTGAACTTTGGGGGTTATTGAAGGTCTTCGTCTGACTTGGACGAGAGGTTTAAGCAAGGTTATTCTTGAAGTGGACAGTTTGGATGTGGTTCGTATTTTGCTTAAACGGACTGCAGGAGGTGATTTGGCATCGTTGGTTAGAAAGGTTTGTTCGTTTCTTGATCAATCATGAGAGATCAAAATTTGTCATATTCGTCGGACAGCAAATAAGGTTGCTGATGGATTAGCCAAAATGCCTCAATCTGGTGTCGTTCCTTCATTTGGAGAACTGGACTTCTCATCTTGTATCTTCATGTTTTCACCGGATGCAGTTTTGGCTTTGATTCATGATGACTTGTAACTCTATGCGGGTATGGGTCTCTAAAGTTTACTTAGTTGTTTCTTTTATCTTTTGTAAATACTATCAAGTGTGCTCTTTTTCCCTCATTTAGGTTTAAGAGGGTTTTTTAATGAGGCTCTTGATAGTATGTTTCTCTCTCAATTTATCAAAAAAAATAAATATTGACGTGATATATTAAATTCTTTTACCTTATAAAAGCTTTAATTTTTTAAATTAATACTAAGATTGAGTTTTTTACATGAACATAATTATCGTTGGTCAATCTTAATGGTAGAAAGATTCTAAAATTAGAAGATCAATATAGTAAAACTTTTATAGATTAATATATTTGGTATCATGAAATTTTATTAATTTAGAGAGATATTAATATATCGATAAATTAATAATTTATTAATTAAAAGAAAATTTCTCAATTCAGCAAATATATCTTTGATAAAGATAAGTTCAAAGTTTAGAGGAAATTGTGGCTAATATTGTTAAAATTTCTATTAATGATAAAGTTGAAGATGATTCAACACCACTTAGAACTAGTCACACAAAAGGAAGCATTGAATGCGACAATAATTCTTCACAACTTCTTATTGAAGTTGGAGACCTCAACGCCGAAACTTGTGGGTGCAATTAGAAAAGTTAGAGATGAAATTGAATTAGATTTGAATTTTAAAAGGAAACAGATTACAATAAGTTCATATTTTAGCAAGTTACCAAAATAGTAATTGTAATATGTATGAATTATTAATTTATAGTTTTGATGGGACCTTTATATTTATAAAGGAGATTTCTAAAAAATATTATATTATTATCTTATCGAATTTGATGATTTTTTACATTGACCCAAATCGGAACCGGAGAAATTTATTATTTAATATAGTTTATTAATTTAAAGAGTATTAATTTATAGAGGTTTTATTGTATAGTTCGGACTCAAATTAATCCGACGATTAATTATAATATATAAAAAAATTCAATTTTGATTTGAGAAACCATTAAATAATTTTCACATAGAAACCATTTTGACCTAAACTGAAATATACAAGATTAAATTATTTTTGAAAAATAAATGCCAAAAAGAGTAAATTAAAGGTTAGAATTTTTATATTATACCATTAAATTTAGAGTTATATTAAACATGATATTAAATTCTTTTCTTCTCTATCTGATCTTAACTATTCTGAAATCAAAACTTTCTACACTTAATTACGGGAGATTATTAGGTGAATCATGTTCATCACATCATTCATGGTTTAAGTAATCAAGATCGTTAATCTCTAAATAACTTTTTAATAACTAACCAACCATTAATTACATGTAAGAAAGAAGTGATGATTGATCTTAAAAAATTGAGATAAACAAATTTGATTGGTTGGAACCACGGATGATGTAGTGAACGGGAAAAATTATTAGGTGAATCATGTTCACCATATCATCCGTGGTCTCAAGCAATCAGAACCATTCATCTCAATTTTTTTAAGATGAATCATCATCTCTTTCCTACATGCAATTAGTGAGTGAGTAATTTAATTATTAGGTAGTTATTTAAAGATAAACGATTTCGATTGCTTGGACTATAGATAATGTTGTGAACAAAGTTCACCTAATAATCTCTCGGTAAACAGAGTTGGTATAATAATTTTTCCCTTAGTTACATATTGTGCTCTAATAAATTCATATTAAGAAAAAAATAAATTATATTAAACAGTTCTTATAGGATATATAAATTATAGGATTTATTTATATTTTTTTATTTGATTAATTTAACTTTTACATTTAAAAACTTACAACTTCAATCATAATGCAAATATATAGCGTTAAATTCTGAAACTAAAAAAATATGAAATTGGAAATATAGATTAAAGTCACAACTTATACTTAATATAATAATCAATAACATAATTTAGCATAATAAATTTAAAGAACACCATTTATGTAAGGACTAAAATTTTAAAAGTACGTAAGAAAAAAATAATATATCTTAAATTTGAGATCAGTACAAAATATAGAGATTAATATCATAATCAGGGATATGTTTTTTACCCGATTTATTCGATCAAAATAATTTTTCTTATAAAAAAATAAGTTTGAGTCTAGTCTGATTTAAGGGTAAAGTCAGATTAAGTCAATTTTAGGATAAAAATATTTGATCTGATATGACTTAGGATTAATTATATATTTTTCTTTAATTTTAGATATTTATAATAATACTCTCTCTATATTTTATAATTAGATCCTTAAAATTAAAATTTATTTATAATTTGATCTTTAAAGTCATTATTTTCTTACAATTAAGTTCCTTACAATTATTTTTTAATAATTAGACCCATAAACCTGTTTTTTTCTATAAGTCAGGTTAGATTTTAGTCGGGATCGAATTTGGAATATTTATTTTTAGGTTGGATCAGACCAAATTTTTTAAAAGAAGTGTTCGGATCGAGCCGAATTTAAATTTAAGATATTTATTTTTAAATTAAGTATAAATAGATAAAAACCCAACCTGAATCATACTCCTCTCTAATCGTAACTTTATAGAAAAAACTTGCAAGCGTAGCTTCCTTCTTCTACTTATACTACTGCCTTCTACCATTATTAAATATCTTTATCGTATGGATGAAGTTATAATATTTTTAAAATATATATAATTTAAAAAATAATTAAATTCTAACTCCATAATTTAAATTTTAGGTACCAATTAATCAACCGAGACGTATAAAATTATCATTTTTATTTTATTCAAATGCATACAATATCTATAGGTGGTAACGTTAAGTAGAATCTTTGCTCTACGCTTGTCTTGTATTCATAATTAATTAAAACATTTTTATAGAAAAACAATTTATTGACAATTATTCCGATTAATTTAATACAATATTTTCATTGAAAATCACACATTGTAATTCTTAAAGAATGGATTTGTAATGGAATTCTTGGGGTTTTCGAACAGACAAGATCCAACCTTTTCAATGTCGTTGTTTCAGTATCTCTTGCCGGATTATGACCCAAGCTGTGATCTTTATTTAATACCCAAAGCTTTTCACTTTCTCAGTGGCCTTTAGATTTCAAATTTTGTTTGTTTGTTTTTTCATTTTCCGGTGGAAAATACGATGGGAATTGACGGTGTAACCGGAGAAGAAGGTGGGGCGAGGAGAAGAGTGTGTTCATGCACCAAAGACGATTTTCTCCCGGAGGAGTCGTTCAAGAGCTGGGGAAATTACGTCCAAGCACTTAAGGAAACTCCGGGTCGGTTCAAGGACCGACTGTTGACCCGATCGCTTGACACGACGGAGCTCTACGAAATCAAGGCTCGGAGTCAGCATGAGATGAAGAAGAATCTATCATGGTGGGACCTTATTTGGTTCGGTATTGGTGCCGTTATAGGAGCCGGAATATTCGTTCTTACTGGACTCCAAGCACAAAAAGTCTCCGGCCCCGCCGTCGTTTTGTCGTTTGTGGTGTCGGGTGTGTCGGCCATGCTTTCAGTGTTTTGCTACACAGAGTTCGCCGTTGAAATACCCGTTGCAGGGGGATCATTTGCTTACCTTAGAGTGGAGTTAGGTGATTTCATGGCCTTCGTTGCCGCCGGTAACATCCTTCTCGAATACGTTATCGGAGGTGCCGCGGTGGCGCGGTCGTGGACTTCGTACTTCGCCACCCTCTGCAACCATGATTCTGAAGATTTCCTCATCGTAGTCAACAGCATGCCTAAGGACTACAGTAAACTCGACCCCATCGCCGTCGTTGTCGTCTGCGTCATCTGCATCCTCGCCGTCCTTAGCACCAAGGGCTCATCGCGCTTCAATTACGTCGCCTCCGTCATCCACGTTATCGTTATCCTCTTCATAATCATCGCCGGCTTCACGAAAGCCGACACCAAAAACTACAAGGACTTCGCTCCGTTCGGTGTCCATGGTATTTTCAAGTCGTCGGCCGTTCTTTTCTTCGCATATGTCGGTTTTGACGCCGTCTCGACAATGGCGGAGGAAACTAAGAACCCTGCTCGCGACATCCCTATCGGTCTCATCGGCTCGATGTTGATAACGACCACTGCATATTGTCTGCTCGCGGTGGTGTTATGTCTAATGCAACCGTACCCGCAGATCGACAAAGATGCGCCGTTTTCGGTGGCGTTCGAAGCTGTAGGGATGTCATGGGCTAAGTACGTGGTGGCCGCCGGTGCGTTGAAAGGGATGACGACGGTTCTACTCGTCGGCGCCGTCGGTCAAGCTCGATATCTAACGCATATTGCTCGAACCCACATGATGCCACCATGGCTTGCACAAGTGCATCCAAAGACAGGAACGCCGATCAACGCCACCATCGTCATGCTTGCTGCGACCGCCATCATCGGCTTCTTCACCGATCTCGGAGTTCTTGCAAACCTTCTTTCCATCTCAACATTATTCATCTTCTTGCTCGTGGCTCTCGCTCTTATAGTCCGGCGGTATTACGTGAGCGGCGAGACAAGTACGGCTGACCGGAACAAACTAATCGCATGCATCGCGCTTATTCTAGCGTCTTCCACCGCAACGGCTGCTTATTGGGGATTGAGTGAAAACAACGACTGGATCGCATACGTGTTCACCCTCCCGATTTGGTTGTTAGCCACAGCGGGGATCGCGGTGTTTGTTCCACAGGCGAGGAAGCCGAAAGTGTGGGGTGTACCTCTGGTTCCGTGGCTGCCGTCGCTGTCCATAGCGATAAACATATTCCTGCTTGGATCAATCGACGGTGCGTCGTTTAAGAGGTTCGGGATGTGGACTATCGTTCTTTTGTTGTACTATTTCTTCCTCGGATTACACGCGTCGTATGATACGGCGAAGGAATCGGGAGAAAACAAGATCGGAGAGGGGTGGAAGAAAGTCGAAGAAGGACAAAGTGAGAGTATTTCTGCTGCCGCCGCTGCCGCTGCCGCTGGTGTGTCTTCAGATCAGACCAAGTGACATGCTGCATGCATGTAATTAGTAATAAAAGTGTTCGTTAATGCACGTACGTATGCATGCATGCGTGAGCTTGTCTGATCCGGGAGAAATTATATCATGGGTCAGTATCACCACGTCATTCATGGTACCAACCAATAGAAATTGTCCACCTCATTATTTTTTAATTTTTCAAGTGAAGATTCACTTGGGAAAAAATTATAACATAAAAAAATTGATGAAGTGGATAGTTTTTATTAGTTGGTCTTATGGACAGGTGGTGAGACTTACCCATGATATAAATTTTCGTGATCCGGAGAATAGTTAGGGATCTAATTGATAAATATTGTTAGTATAATACCTAGAAAATGAAGGTTTACTTTATATTTTTCAAGAAAAAATGAGATCTAATTAAAATTTTGAAATTCTAAATAATTAATTATTGGGGGCAAATTATAGGTAACAAATATTAAAATAATAAAATTTTAAAAGAATATACCTTATATCTAAATTTTTAAATTTTAAATCTAGCCTTAAATTTTAAATATATTTTTTTTAAATTTGAGGCATAAATATAAATATCGAGAGTGCCAAACAATTTGTATTTGTTACTTGGGTTAATTTATGATATTAGTTACGAGGAAAAATTATATCATGGGTCAGTCTCACTACGTCATCCATGGGACCAACCAATAAAAATTTTCCATTTCATCAATTTTTTCATGTCATAATTTTTTCCCAAGTGAATCTTCACTTGTAAAATTAAAAAATAATGAGGTGGACAATTTCTATTGATTGGTCTCATGGATGACGTGATGGGACTGACCCATGATATAATTTCTCTAGTTACGAGGGACCAATATCATAGTTTAACTTTTAAACATAAAGAACAAATGGGTTAATTACAACGTTCGTATATGAACTATACCAAAATTTTAAATTATTTCACAGAATCTGACGTGACATATAAAAATAAGAAAAATTAACACATGATATAATATATTTTTGGTTTAACTCAGAAATAAATGCCTAAAAATAAATATCTTATTTTCTTTTTAAAAAAGTATAATTTAGATACTTATTTTTTAGTTAAAGCCTATAATTTTTTAAAATTCTCTTCATTTACTTTAAGACATAATAACAGGCTTAATCTTCCATGGTTTGTTTATAATTTCACCCTAAACCCTAAAAATTAAATTAAAAAAATATTAATTTTAAAAATTAATTAAAAAACCAAAACAGAAAATTATTTTCGAGTATCTAAATCATTCATTACCATCTTTCACTATTCTCATTATCCTTTCTCTCTCTAAATTAAACTTCAAAATTATCATCGTTTGATCTGTCGTCGGCCATCATTTTAAAAACTAATTTTAAAAACTAATTAAAAAACTAATTAAACTTCAAAATCATTCATTACCATCTCTCTCTAAATTTAAAAACTAATTAAAAAATCAAAACAGAAAATTATTTTCGAGTATCTAAATTATTCATTGTCATCGTTTGATCTGTCGTCGGCCATCATTTTGGTTATTGTTATCGATGGTTGTTTAACTCCGAAATACACCGGAAACTTGTATCGACGTGATGAACAAGTACCCTTGTTTTAACGGATCAAAATTGCTCGAAACAAAAGTATGAAGACCAAAGACGGAGCGAAGATTAGGAGTTAAGGTGACAAAACATAATGTTTAAAAATAAAGATGGCAAATTCATAAAAGAAAAACAATTTTTAAAAGAATTTAAATAAGAGTGACAAAAGTGGAAAAAAAATCGGGGTTTGGGGGCGATTGCCCCTCCCCACCCCTTAGTACTGTCACTGATAAGGACTAATTCGTAACTTGAGTATGATAAGAAAGGCTATTCACAGAATTCGAGCTTTTCCAATTTCAATAACAAAAGAGTTTTCGTCTCCAGGACAAAGATATAAACAAACCCAGTTTTTTGTTATGGCGTTTGAGAACAGCAAAAGATGATTTACATTGTTGGTCGTTCATTTCATCACCGAAAACAAGCTAACAAACATTAAAAAAAATGAACTCCACTTGCTGTGATATTGTGTCTGAAAATGATGATTCTTTTTTACTTACTGTTGAAATTCCGACGAAGAGCATCAATGAGAAGGACTGCATCTTCTGGTCTCTGACCCATCTTGTAAACTTTGAAGTGTAACTCGCAATGGCTTGTGCTCGACACACTCCATTGTTTAAGTAATTTCATGGAGTAAGGGCCCTTAGTGGTACCGTGTGGACTGATACAATACCATATGGAACAATCATGATCTGCCGATGCTTGGAGGCTAGCTGCAATAGCTGCTTCGTCTATTTCATTGTCGCTTAAATCAATCACCTCGAATTGGTGGTTTTCCGCCTTTACATGCACACCGACATCGGTAGCGACATCACCATGTTTATATTGCTTCAATTGATTAAGGGTTTTAGTTTGGCTGACCGAAGATTCTTGTTGTGGCAATAACCTTGCATCTTGTCTTTCATCATCACTTAATTCTATCACCTCAGCTAGGTGATTTTCCACCTTTAAATGCTCACTGATGCCGACAACAGGCATAGCTAGTGTTTCCCCAACACCAAAAGCACCACCATGTTTATGTTGCTTGTCCGGACTAACACGTCCAGTTTGGCTGCTGCCTGCACATTCTTCTTGTGTCAATAACTGAGGAACAGATGTCCCGTTACAGCTCTGTTTTACTTCTTGAGAATTTTGATTCCTCGGCGTTTCATCACCTTCGGCTCTGGTAGAAATAAATGCCTTCTTCACGTCTTGCTGGTTTCCTTCTGGAATAAGGCACCAAATACATTTCATTAGGGACTTAACCATATATGATTTGTTTGATGCACTTTTACGAAACTCGTGGCAATGGTCTCCAGAGGATGAGAATTCGAGTCTTTCCTATCTATTTCATGCAAAGCAGGATCATTCCATCTCCTTGGGAATCCAAACAGTTTAATCTTCATTTGACTATATAAATTATATTTCACCTTTACTTATTTCTTATGCAAACCAAAATCATAAGCATGTCATACCTGCAGCATCCATTCCATCATTCCGGCGACGAGAGACTACATTGTTCTCCAAAATGCATTTTTGAATTCCAGAAACAGTTCTCGGGGCTGATTCCGACGAGGCTTTATGATCTTCTCTATACTCTCTCAAAGAGTCCTTTGAGACAGGTTCAGGCTCTGCAGCCTCCGCCACCACTTCCGGAACCTCATGAAGTAGCCGTGATTGTTCTGAAGGTGTCAGAAGTAGTTGCATTTTGTCCATGTACTCAGAGAGCGTATAAACAGGTTAAGGGTCACTTTCTCTTCTTGAAATATGTATGCTTCTTTCTATACATCAGTGGTGTTACCAACGGAAATAGTGATTATTTATCGATAGATTTCTATATATTTCGGAACTATAAACCCATGAAACTATATCAAAAGGATATTCTCTCCTCCATCCTTTCTCATTGGCCCGGTTGATCTGGCTTTGCAACAAAACCAGCTCATTCTTAATCCACTGTCACATTACTCAGGACAATGCAGCATAATTAGAGTGAAAAATAAATTAAAAAGACCAAAAACGAGAAGAGTAAGCATAGGAGTGATTTGATGCCCCATTAAGCATTATGCATTTCGAGATTCGTAACTTAAATTTCAAAAGGGTCCTAATTCTTAAATATTGAATTCAGAATACATACATGTTTTGTTATATCCTCGTGTAGGCTTCTGGCTTTCTGCTGCAGCTGCAGCTGCTCAACATGGGAATCGGGTTAATAGTTTATTTTAGTTTCAGACAGTAATTCATTTTTCCATGCAAAGAATGTGATTCTTTTCTGCTCTTTTTTTCGTTTCCCATCTCTTAGCAAGGGTTGGTGTATAATTTTATTCTTCTTGAAGGAGTTGTGTCCAATACTCATGTCCGACAAGTGAATATAGGGAATATGAGTCATATGACCTCCAAGGATCCTTGAAATATATGGAAAAACTTGGATAGAACTAGCCATACCTGTGCCAGATACATACTCGTATCGGACACTCACACCAAGTCTGAGTAACATAGTTCTATACCGCATAGTATATAAATAAATGTAAATTAAAGCATTTCCAAGAGGTGAGGTGATCTTGTAAATCAGCTGCATGCTCCTGAAATAATTTAATTAAGAACTTACAACAGTTGGCCTTTCAAGCGTGCGAGTTCCCATCCGCTGATTTAAATCCTTAATTTCTTCCTGCAAACAGGAGAAGACATTATTTGACAATATGTAATGGACTGACAAAAAAAATCACCAAGAGAGTTATACTTCAAT
Organism: Abelmoschus esculentus; assembly: GCA_035048815.1. Taxonomy (NCBI): domain Eukaryota; kingdom Viridiplantae; phylum Streptophyta; class Magnoliopsida; order Malvales; family Malvaceae; genus Abelmoschus; species Abelmoschus esculentus. The sequence continues at coordinate 567,189 of JAUCBN010000030.1, forward strand.
CAATTACGGACAATCAATATCCTCCGAGAAACCTGTCATCTTTTTCTAAGAATTTTACTGCACCAAGTAACACAACTGATCTGAAAGTTCTTTACTTAGAAAAATCAAGGTTTTATATACTTGTCACAGGTAAGAAACTTCTTACACCAGTTGACTCTGGCCTCCGACCTACTTAGACTCAGTAATTCTTGTTTGAACTAAGGATTTTTTTTTCCGAAATCTTAACAATAAAATTACCTCAGTGAAGTCATTATCTGATAGCTCACAGACACAGACATCTTTTAGCCTGTTAGAAACTTGCAAGAGAATCGTAGAATTCGTCTCTTCCTTCATTGAACTTTCCTTTATACCTATAAGAAGTAATATAAAATACATGATAGTTGCATCCCGCCTTAAGAACATCAATCATTGAAGGACATACTGAAATCAAATTAGACAAGCAACTAGCACAAGTTGTATACAAACAAATAAAAGGTTTTAGATATTAACACTTGCTAGAAGAGATTGATAGTTGTTTAAACAATTACCTTTGACTTGCACTAGAATGTGAGAATTCTTCTGGAAGTAGCCATTAGGATCTGATTTTACCCTCACGAAACTTCCAACCATTTTAGCGTTAAAGGTATGGAGTTGTTTCGCTAGCTCCAGCACCAAACTCCTCTTCAGATAGACAAGTTTTATGTTTCTAGAAACTATGGCTGCCAAATAGCCTTGCTGCTGACTTGTAGCTATTTCCTTCTCCTCAAACTTCCAATCAGGGCTCGACTTTCGCTGCCTTTTACAAGGAATAGAGGCATTATCATCTTCTTCCGAACTAAATCCAACTGAGTCCTCTGATTTCTCTAAGTTCTCGGAAAAATGAACTGTCAGTAGCTTATAGATACCATTTTTGTTGACGGATTTCCTTCCCAAAAGAGATTGCAACATTTCATCACAAATAACTTTCTTCTTTTTTTCCGGGTGAAACAGCTTGTGTTCCTTGCAGTATTCTGTAACAATGGTTGCAACATCATACTGAGACAATTCCTGAGTCACATCTTTACCAATGGACATCAAGAATTCAGCAAGTTGTTTCGATGCCCATCCAAGGTATTCCTTTTTCTTAGGCTTTCCCTTTCTTTTAGTCAAAGAGAGCTTTCCTCTCTTCTTTTTCCTACACTGCACTCGATTATTTCTCCAATCATCACTCTCGGATATACTATCATCTTCAGAGTCCCTGATGTCTTCTTTACAATTGTAGCTTGCTTGATTATCACAATTTTTCCCGTTCTTCAACAGACGATCTGAGGAATACAATTGTTGTGAAGTCAATCCTTCCTTTTCCTTCACCACCTCCCAATAGAATTTGAAAAGGTATTCATATGTTGCTCCATCATTAAAGTCTACCTTCTACAAATCAAGAGGAAAACAGTTAGTCAAAAAACAGCATTTACGAACACGTGCCAATGGTCTTTGGCCAAGAAGAACACAGTAGTGATTTATCAAGAAAGTCCATTTTAACATCGCATTCGTTCCTTTGAAATTGAATGAGAAACATATTCCAAAAGAAAAACGAAATCACGAATGCAACTCTACATAAATTTAACACAACTTAGTAGGAAGAAACCCGTACCCCCTTCGAGTTGACATTCTTCTTGTCTTCAATAAGTAGTGCTAGCTCTAAACACATATTGCATAGACCCTTTGCCCCTTTGATTACTGCAAACTCGGTATCACAGAGACACCGCCCGCACACGGCAAACGGACAACAAAAGCAACGAAATTTTGCTGGTTTATTGCAGAGGAAGCAAAAGTGCCAACCTGAAACATAGGTGCAGCATGTTAGCCAGTATCATGCATCATAGACACTAAATATTCTAACAGCATAACATGTTATCTCCAATATAACATTGAGGCTTAGTTCGATTCAAACATTTTGGCACTACTGCAAACAGCTAAAGATCAAGCAATGTTCAGCTACCACCAGAAAACAGGGAATTCATTACTTACCACAAAGCCAGCGGTCTTCGGTCTCCAACAGCGAATCATCCCTTCCGGCACACTGAGGATGAAAACTTTTAAGACAATTACTGTATACAACCAAATTGCAACAATTAGTATTTAAAAGGAAGGTTGCCCCAACATGCATTAATTATACCAAAAAAATTCTATAAAAAATCACTAACATTATAAACTGATTAAGTGTGTTTAGCATTGCTTTCTACAGTCAAAAAAACAAATTTTCATAGCAAAAGCAATGATAACAAAATCCCTTCAAAAAGTGATTTTATAACCCTCTTTTTAACCACAATAGCAATGTCAACCAGCAAAAAGATTGCTCTAATTAAAATAATATTTGGCTAAAAAATATTACTTTTTTAACATAAAAAACATTATTGTTGATAATACACGCTTAAGCCCTGCTTGGTCTAGGGAAGTGTGAGGAGACAGCAATGGTCCTACCTACTATCCATGGCTGTAGCATAATTTTATGCCGGTATGAATAAACAATGACCCATTGGTCTTTTTACCTTGTTTCTTTGTATATATAAACTTGAAAATGGTTGGGTAAAGGGTTTAGAACACTCACTTGTGGTCACAAACCCTGAGCAAACCGCCATCTTTGCAAAAAAAGCAGTAATCTTCAGCGATTTCTTCCTTCTTTCTTGTATTTTTCCTTGTCATTTTCCTTCAAAATTTTCCAGGAAAAAAGTCAGAAACTACCCAGAGATGAATATACCTTGAAATCTTAAACCCCCAAAACTGTAGCTTAATCAGAATCTTGTTGGGATTTTTCTTTCAAAGCAAACAACAAAAATCATGAACTTGGTGGATTCCAATTAGCAATGTTAATTAAGGGAATGCAAAAAGTCACTACTATAAATATTTGACATCAATTTTGTTTCCGTGAAAAAACTAAGTCAGCATTACTTGTTTTGGCTTAATAGTCATAAAATAATACATAATATTATGTTTTTAAATTAATAGCAGTCATTAAAAATGATATATTTTCTATTTCTTTTCTCTCAACTATTTATGGAATATTAATATAATATTTTTATTCGACCAATGGGGTGATGTCACCACCTCATTAAACATAAAATAAAATATTTAACTTTAATTTACATTTGTTGAAATTCAAACCAACCCCTTTAGGTACAAAGACAAGCATAAACTAAGCTCAGCAAAACTCGATTCGAATAAAAAAATCATTTTTTTTAATTTTGAGTTATTTGAGTCGAGATTCGAATAACTCGAAAAAATTTCGATTTTGAGTCGAGTTCAAATTTTCAAAATTCAAGTTACTCAAAAAATCGAAAAACCGAAAATCTCCAGAGTCTAATTACATATTTAATCCTTATAGTTTTATTTTCAGTTTTATTTCAGTATTATCTTCTCTTTTTTATTATTTTTACCTTTTAATTTTCATTTCTTTACAATATGATCACTTTTCATATTGATTTTTTATTTTATTTAATACCATTTTTATTTATATTATTTTATATCTTTTAATTTATGTATTTATATTACTGTATTTAATTTATTATTATTTTTATCTCGTTTTGGCCTTTTATAGATAAGAATTTTTTTAACGAGACTCATAATTTAATGAAATGACATATTCATACTAAAGGTATATAATAATAATTTAAAATCTTATTTATACATGTAAAAAATAATATGATAAAATATGTATGTAGATATAAAGATAGAGTCATTTAAATTATAATCAAAATATACAATAATATTATAAATAGTGTAATTAAAATTTATACATAAACTCGAAAAATCGACTCGACTCGAACTCAACTCGAACCGATGTTTAAATTTTGAACAATATCTAATATGCAAACACTCAATAATCTTCAAAGTTTCTTGAATAATTTCACCTTGAGAGCGTTGATAAAAATATCTAGAATTTGTTTTTCATTTCTACAGAAAATCAATTAAAATTCTTCCATCATCAATCTTGCTAAAGAGAATAGGTTCGTATTGATATTTAGAGCAAGTATTGACGACATCCTCAAAAGTTGTAGGATTACAATCTGAAAATGAGGCAAAATAAGTGATTGAATATGAAATTTTATTTATCTCATAATCTTTCATCTAAGTTGGTCTTTTAATAGCACCTCGGCGACATTGAACACATTAGAAATTATTTCTATGAAATCTTTCTTGGTTTTAATTCTGATATCCCTTGCCGGAATTATCTTCAAAGCTCATCGAAATTTTATATTTAAACAAAAAAAAAATTACTTTCACACATGTGATTACTACATTCTGTATCGACATATCAATTATTAACCTCATTGAGTTCTTAATTACTCTAAATTTTTATCAATAATGTTTCTATTTTTTTATAAAATTTGATTCTATTTTTTTTTTTTATGTTGGGCAATTTTGTATAACATTTATATTGGTAACGACCACGTTTGTGACGACATAAACACTTTATCATAGACTTATTTGTTGTACACTCTTCTCTATTGATTCTGATGCTAATTAACATTAGTTTTAACTTGTATGTTGTTATCTATATTACTTCGATCTCCTCTTTTTCTATACTTGCTTCGTTTTCGTCTTCTTTCTCTGTAATAAGAGTAAAAAGAGACAAGGAATATTAATCACACATCGAAAAGAGAAAGGAAGGTCTTAAGATATATAAACGATGACATTGTATATCTTATCAAACACGTCTTTTAGAAGAAAAAAAGCCCTGATATCACTGTTGAAAAAAAAAAATAACAGTAAATAAGAAAAGAAGATACTCTCAATTTATATTTTATTCAATAAACCGACAACCTTTTATAGGTATTTTAAAAAAAAATGATAACGTGATTATGTTTTGCTAAACACAAATTATTATTATTCTAAAAGTAGATCTGCAATAACTAGACTCCTAGAAAATAGAAACAACTTAGACTAACTAAAAAATGAATTCATTAATTTAATAAAAATAAACTATTTAACAATTCCAACGATTTTACATGGTGTCAATTAATTTTCGGTGATAAAATAATGTGTAAATGGTTGTAATAATCTGATGATAAATGTGATAGAAGATGACGTGAAAATCGATGATTAAATCATCTCAAATCAAGATTTAAAATTTTGGTATTAGGGATTTTAAATTTTTAGGTTGTTTATAAAATTTGGGTTATTTCTTAAATTTATTTTTAGATATAATTTTAAAATTTAAAAAACTGACATAAAATAATTAACGATAAAAATTAATAAACAATAACGTATTGTACCTAGGGGTGTAAACGAGCCGAGTCAAGCTCGAGTAGTGCTAGGCTCGGCTCGACTCGTTAAGAATTCGAGTCGAGTTCGAGCTTGAGTAATTTTAAACGAGCCTGAAATATCTGAGCTCGGCTCGACTCGTTAAGAACTCGAGTCGAGTTCGAGCTTTTTTCGAGCCTAATCGAGCCAAGTATTGATTGATCTTTGATCGTGTTAGACTCGAGTAACTCTTATTTCTTAGTCTCATTTAAAGCCTAATGAAGAAAAAACTTTAATACACAAGTTATATAAACTCAAGCTTGTTAATTTTAGATTTTAATATGTTAATTTAGGGTTTAAGACTTATGTTTAAGATTAGATTTTAGGGTTTTAAGTTTAGAAATTTAGATTTTAAATTATAAAAAATTAAAAAAAAATAGTATATTTATGTTTTCGAGTAGCTCGTGAGCTTTTCGAGTCGAGTATCATGTAGCTCGGCTCGGCTCATCAAGAACTCGAGCCGAGTTCGAGCTCGAGTCGAGTCTAATCGAGTCGAGTTTTGACCAAGTCGAGCTCGAGTAGCTCGCGATCTGTCTCATCTCATTTCCAGTCCTAATTGTACCTATTTGAATAACATGAGAACGTTAAACATTAAAGTGGACAAAAAATATACACTAAATTAAAAAATAAATATTTCCAACTATTAAACTATTATTTTTTAGCAACATTCTAATATATTGAACAAACTATATAAATTACTATATACATAGACTGTTAAGATGTTTGAAAAAAACTAGTATTTTTTATTTTTACGATTTTGAAATCAAACGAGTATTATACGTTGACAATAGACTGACAGGGGAAAGTAGAAAAAAAAAGAAGTAAATTTTATTAGGGAAGAAGTAAATTCGGTTAACCAATCGAACCAAAATTATTTCGGTTAATTCGGTCGGTTAATTTTTGGTAAATTCGGTTAACGGTTAATTTTTTTTTGATAATTCGGTTATCGGTTAATTCGGTTCAAAATCGATTAATTAACCGAATTAACCGAAATTATATATATTAAATATTATATATAATATATAATATATATTTATTTTTAGTCATTTAACTTTTAAAATATTATAAAATGTTCATTAAATTTTTTATATTATAAAATGGTCACTAAATTTTGTATTAAATTAGTATAAAATAAAAGTTTAGTGACTAAAAAATTATTTTAACTTAATTTAGTGACCTATTATGTAATTTAACTAGAATTTATAATAAATTTCGGTTAATTCGGCTAATTAACTGAAATAATTTCGGTTCGGTTAATTTGGTTAAAGAAAATTCGGTTCGGTTAACGGTTAAGATTTTAAAAGTTTTGGTTAATTCGGTTCGGCCACCGACCGAATTAACTAAATGCTCATCCCTAATCAAAAGATAGATCGATTAATCATGAAAAATTCTAGAAAACGGTTAAAAGTGATTAAAAAGAGGTTATATTAAAATTTTTATTAAAAAAATTAAGAATTTCAATATTATTTTTTTCGTTATATATTATACTTTTTATAAAATGTATACAAATTTTAGTATATATCGAATTTTTTATAAAAATTGTAAGAATTTTGATATATATCAAAAAATTGATACTAAAATTCTTATAATTTTTATAAAAATTTTGGTACAACCGCTTTTTAATTTATTTTTAACCCGTCATTATTTAGAAAAAACTGATTAATTAGTTTAATAAACCCATTTGCAATTTAGAAAAATAAATTGACCATGTTAGAAAAAATTATACCATGAGGTTATTATAAGATCAATCAATAAAAATATATTTATTTTATTAATTTTTATCTTATTTTTTATCAAATAAATCTTTAGTTGGTAAAAGTTGTTTTTAAATTTAATTACAATAAATATTTATAAAAATTTATTTGGTAAAAAGATGATATAAAAAATTAATAAAATAAATATATTAATTAGTTAATCCGATAGGAATAACTTATAATATAATTTTTTTAGGTAAATACCCACGCAGAGAAATGACAGATTTAGAAAACTTTAACTGACACGTTTGTGTTTTAACGTAACCATTGATCAATGGGTTATATGAAATAAATCTTTGGTTTAAGGACTCGATTGAATATAAAAAATAAAATTTAATTAATTATTTTTTAAGTTCGATGACTTTTTATACCCTTAAGTAAAATAAAAAATAGTAAATGCTTTGACATACAAATTTGTGCAACACAAGTTATTTAATTTTAAGTTTTAGAGATTTATGTTAAAGTTTAAAGCTTAAAAATTTTATATGATATAAAATTTAAGGTTTATGGGTAAAGTTTAGAGTTTAGGTGTTAATATTAACGATTTAAGTTTTAGACTTCGTAGCTTAAATATGAAATGTCGTGTAAACTTTTTACACAATTTTTGCATTAAAATACAGTCGTGTGTATATATATATAAATTATGATTCACTTATACTATATAGAACTCAATTATTTTTATATTCTTTTTGAACCATCTAAGAATAATAAATGACTAAGATTTCTTTTAAGTGATGATCTTTAAATTTTCTACCGTTAATCTCAACTATCTATTTATTTTCATCTAATGATCTAAAAATATGTATTCCCTCCGTCCCACTTCTAATGTCTATTGTTGATTTTTCATGTAGTTTTAAAAAGAAAAAGTTTGTGTAAGAAATATGATGTAAAATAATTAAAAAGACAATTTTATCCTTAAAAATTAAATTTTGTTTTGCTAGAAAACTAAAGAAAAGGTAGAAAGGGAAATATAACTTGTAAGAGTTGTTGATTTTTTCAATAAGACATTTTAAGTGAAATAATTTTAAAACACAAAAGAGACATCATATATAAGACAAGAAGTAATTATTTTAAATTTTATATAATATAAAATCATCGATTAGATATAATATATAATAATCCTAAACTATACAAAATTTAAAAGTTTTATAATTTTTTGATCCATTAAATAATAGGTAAATAGATGATTGAGATTAATAATAAAAATTAAAAATTAATTTTTTTTTAAAAATAATTTTAAGACTGTATAAAGAATAATTACCCTATATAATTAGTGATGGCTTATCTGTTATATTCCAATTAATTAAAGTTGAAATCGCTAGTACAATAATAAGAATCAAGATAACATACCAAAGTTAACAGACACAGACCCTAAAGAAAATCATCAAATGTTTCATCCTCAAAAGATGGGTCTTTACATACAAAAAAACAACCTTTTCACTAGTTTTGCTTCAACTCCAAGACCCAATTTATATCTTGGAGATGTTTTAAAGGTTTACTTTATTTAAGAATGTCTTACCTCTTATCATGTAAGAAACATACATCATTGATCAAAACTCAATCATTTTGTTTCGGTTCCGATATAGACGATACTAAAAAACGGAGATGAATCAGGCAGTCGATTCCTTCAGATAAGCAATGAGGTCAGCACGATCCTGTGGCTTCTTCAATCCAGGGAAAACCATTTTCGTACCGGGAATATACTGTGCAAAACAAAATTTAACAATGAAATGATATTAGTAAAGAGAGTGAGATTAACTAAGCTAAGATAGTATAGAATCAAATGCGTAATGCTGCGAAAATGGCATAGTAATACTAATGGCAGATGTAATGCAATCATCAATAACAGGATAAAATGACACGGACCATTGAGAACACATAGCTATAGCAGGTGAAATCAAACATTAACAATGAATAACTACTGTAAAACATGAGAAGAATCTTGTAAGAAATCAACTTCTTCGCTGAACAAAAGGAGATAATTTCTCAAAAACAACAGTGTGTTCCTCCTTTGTACATATATAACATCCTTACAAGTTACAAATGCTGACGACAAGCAATATCAACCATTCCATGTAAACGATGTCCTCATGCTAGTAGCTTCACCCCGTAAGGCCAATAACAATATTTCAAACCCCAGAAAGCACACGTGTTGGGAGGGGGGGGGGGGCTTTAAAGTGCTATCACTTCGACACGAATTAGTCTCAAGTCCAATGTGAATTTGGATATACTAGGCATGGACACCCCCTACCCCCCAATAAAAAATAATAACTAATTGTTTTAATATTAGGAAACAGAAAATCAGTTCATAAGGCAAGTGAATAGGAGAGCCCCTTCAACTAGCACATCCTAAAAACAAATTCTTTGTAATTTAAAAAAACATGTGCTATGGTTGCAAGGGTTAAGGGAATACATGGGTGGTTTTCAAAAGTTGGGTAGTTTCTAGTAGTTTTAACCAACTTTATTTGACAGCCCATGTTATATATAAGTGATGTCAATTGCTATAAAACAATTATCTTTTTGTGTATTTCTTCTTCTTCCTTTAATTCTATTTCTGCAATATATTCTTTAGTTGTTAGAAAGATTCTAACACCATGACAAAGTGTCATGGAATTCATTCCTGGCATGGTTCCCTTTGTGTATCCATTACTAGCATATAATAGCACGCAAAGCTCATATCATTAAACTGAAAACGACACAAGACTTGCACATACCTTCTTAGGATTAAGCAAGTAGTCATATAATGTCTTTTCTTCCCAAATCACAGCCATGTTTTTGTTAGCAGCAGAGTAGGAATATCCCGCGGTTGTGCCAGACTGCCTCCCAAAAAGTCCATTCAAATTCGGCCCTGAAAATTTCGAAGATCCATTCCCAACTTATTAATCCCTAATACTTAATCTTTTCATTTAAAAATTGTTGTAGATTAGAACCAACAATTGGGCGAGTTAATTTGGTTCCAAGTCAGATCAATTTGAATTGGATTGATTTGTGCAGGTTAATCTTTATATCCTAAAGCTCGAGTTCTCAAGTCAGTTCATAACAGGTTCGGACTCTCTCGGATTCAGATTAGAGGGTTAGATTTGTTACTTTTATGATCAGATCGGATTAGATATCGTCTGATCCGGTCAGACTTTGGGATTCAAGCCAGGATCTAATCATATTGTTTCGATGCAAAACCTAGTATTCATTCATTCATTTATTCGAGGAACTTACACCTATACAAAAATGGCATGAACGGAGACGCTATACAACCAAACCGATAGGATTGAAAATTAATTTTATAAAAGAATGGCACAAAACAAATCAGATCTGAGAGAAAGAGACTGACCTTGCTTGTGACCGGCGCCTTTATCGACGGTGTGGCACTGAGCGCACTTAGTCTTGAAGATCTTCTCCCCGGCTTTCGAATCTCCAGGCGGCGCTTGTTCGAATGTGGCCATTGCTTTTTAATTTCAAAGCTTTTTTGTTTGTTCGTCTATGGCGTGCTTTGTCTGGTGTGTACCGAAAAGGTTGAAAGAACGATGAAGCTTTTGCTAGGGTTTTGGCGCATAGAAAACACACGAAGCACGCTCCCACACCACACGTGATGACAGATAGACAATGGAATCTATACGTACGCATTGCGTCAAATCTAGTAAAAAAAAGTAATTCTAATTAAATAATTTTCCATAAAAATTCAATTCGAACTTAAAATGATTAGGAATAAATATTTTACTCGGTCGAATCAGATTTTGATTCGACCCGATTTGCTCGGGTCAGATTTTTAATAAAAAATTTGATTCGAGTCGGGTTGGATCAATCGAATGTTCTTTTGAGAGTGACGTCGATCGAATTTTTTAAAAAAAATATTTAGATCGAGTCAAAGTTAGGTTTAAGATATTTGTATTTGAGTTGAGTTCTAATAGGAAAAAAAATCCAACTTAACTCGTACCTATTACTAAAATTAATATACTAATTAGTAAAAAATTTAAATTTTATTTTATGGTTTAAACTTTATTTAAAAATATTAATCAAATTTTATGGATCCTAATTGATTATTCAAATATGCAAATTATGGTTTTAATCCTTATGTTATATTTAAATTTAAAATCTAATCTTTATATCTTAAATTAACATAATTTAACATTTTTTTATTTTATAAAAAAACTACCACGTTGGATCAATGTTAACTGGTTGTTCGAATCGACTAGCATTAAACCGGTTCGGTTTGATTAAGACTATCAATTTAAACGTACGGTACCAAAATACACATCAATTTTAGAGGTAGAAAAATAGAAGATACAAGGGGATTCAAATTATAAATTCCATCAAAGCCAAAATAAAAACTATCATCTCTACAATTAGAAGAAAAATAAGGAAAACAACCCAAGAATAAAAATCCTTATTGAAAGCTAAACCCTTTACAATCAGTTCTTTTGTCACAAAATTGATGATTCCTACCCTACATTTTTAGGGTACATGAATAGGAGACCTCATTGGCCAACCAAGAGGGGGTGAGCCTGGTAGGCTTCCGTCCCGGCTAGGAGAAATGAGGCTCAGTTCTACGAATGCCCCGGTTGAGGTATCGTCTCTTATAAAAGTTCGGAAAGAAATTGATCCTCGCTTGGTAGAGGCATCGGAATCACGATCGGGGCTCAATGCAACACTTCCTTCAAGATGACCAGTATTAGCAATAAGTGCAACGGTGTCATTATGATCAACAAGAACAGCCCTTCCCCGAGCCTCCGAGTCATTAAGCTTTCCGAGGGCTAGACAATCGGCCACCGGACAGTATACAAGAATGACAATACAGACCCCAGCACAACATATCAGGACAAGAAAAGCTGAGAATGAAAGAGCTTCAAACAGAAATTGCTCCGGTTTAGAGAAAACAGATAAGCCAAGTAAAAGAACCCTTAAAGGAAGGAAAGTTGAAACTGATAAAATCAATGTATAAACTCTCTTCTGCAAACCCTTATTGATAACCAGTTTTAAAATCCGCCTTCCGAGCCATAATAAATAGGCAGTCAAGACGGTGGCAAAGAGCCCGAGAAGAAGAGTATTCAGTAAAGGGTAGGTGCAAAGAGCTATATCATTGGAATTTTGCGTCCCTGGGGTAGCTATTCTAGTGAAATACAGCGTTAACTCTCTTCTAACCACGCGTAACTCGGGTCCGATCAAAACAAGAAATAGTTGAAGAACAAACAACGGGAGGCAGAGAAGGAGAACACAACCTGCTGTTTTCCCATTCCATTTTCGGCTTAGGATTCCTGTGTCTATATTCTGTAAAGGTGCATGAAGAAGCAACACCAAAATGAGGAAGAGGCAAGGTTCTGCAAAACCTAAATTTGAAACAATGTAACATTTGCAGATGTTTTCTTGCCATTTCGAATCAAATGCATTCAACACTCTTCCTTGCGTCCTTAAGAAGTTAAGCCGTATAACTTCACCAAAACCCCACCAAATGGTGAACAAAACGAATGTGATTCTGATGATCCAAGGACCACTGAAGTAATTGAGCTGAATAAATCCTTGTCTAGGAAGACGCGAATGCAAGTAAAATGTGTATCCAATGCACACCAAACCAAGAAGAATCAACAAAGCAACTAGACAGATTGTCAACACACCGAATGCTTCGGCAGAAATTCTCGTCAGGGGCATTACCCGAAACGCAGATTCCACGCATGCTCTCTGCTATAATGGACGCAAATGATCCTCTGATGTACAAGCTACCTTCTGAGAATTATTTCTATAAGCTATTACTGAACCAATACTGGATGATACAAAGAAACCACCTAAGAAGATGAACAAGCAGGAACTATCAACAGGGCTTATGCATCTTCTTGCCAGTTCAGAAGGTCCACACAAGTCAAGCAATCAATTCAAAACTAACAAATTTCATATGTAGTCAGCTGTTTCACCCACTAACCTTCAAGTTTTTGTTTCAACTTCTATTGTTTGATCCAAGAACCTGTGGAACAAGAAAGGGGAACATAAATCAAATTGTAACAAAAAAATTATCGAGCAAAAATCAATGATAAAAAAGGATTTAAAGAAAGTTTGACGAAATCCACCACATTCAAGCAAACTATTTTTTTCTACAGAAAAAAAAAACTGTTCCAGAACTCCCACTACAGAGATATTTATCATAAAAACAAAGCAATGCTTTCAAACACTTAATCACAGAGCAAGTCCGTGAGACAGATTTACAGTCACCTATAATATACCAAACATCCTCAAGAAAAGAACTTCAAAATGTGTTGGATGGAAGCCGTATTAAGACCACTTATATAGCAGTCTATATGTGAACGGATATGAATCATATTAAATACATTACTAGGCAGACACGTCATACATGCCAAGTTGCCAGTGAAGACTAATCCAAGCTACCCTATGAAAAACGTAACACCAATATCATTTATACTAATTAGGGAAAAAATTAAGAAAATATCACTATTTATAGGTGGTACACAAGTATTATTCCCATATGCACCGCTATTAATGTCTTTCTCATTAGGACAATGAATTCTTACATTTCATGTTTAATAAACATTTGAGAAAACAACCAGTGACAGTACAGATAATAACTTACCACATCAACATAAGCAAAAGTAACGCGTCACTATCAATGTCTATGTCAGCAGGACAACAAATTCCAGCATGACATCTTAATTATGCATTTGAGTCCACAATCAAAGATAATACAGGCCATACATTTCCGCGTCACTATTAACGTATGTCAGTGTGACAATGAATTCTTATGTGTCATCTTAATTAAACATTCGCAACACCAATCAATGGCAATACAGGCCATACAATTCCAAAACAACATAACGGAAAGTAACACCTCATATTGAAAAGACAAAATACAGATATTATGCAAGAATTAGATATTTTAGTAAATAACCGTGGTGCAAGAGAGACAAGTTTATACAAAATTAGCAAATAAAAAGCCACACTTTACATCATTCAGAGAAATATACTAAACTCAATCCCTAATAAACTATAACTGACCAAATGAGTTATACCATACTCATTTATGAAGTAGAAGTTCAATCAAAATATCCACATAGGTTATAGGCAAAAGGTTATAAGAAAAAACTCCAAAAGGAAAGTTTAAGTAATAGCACACAACAAAAGCTCTTTTTTTATCATACAATAATTCTATTTAGCACAATGTGAACAATAAGCCTATGAATGCCCTTAACAACAAAGAAGATGAAATGTAGCTAGCCCCCACCATATATCACTAGACAATTAGCATACTAAGGACGTTACACTAAATGTTCTTTCTTATAGAAAATGTCCACAGTAATAACTGATAAGACAACAACTTAGTTCCTTATAGTCACATCTCACAAATATATAACATATCAATATGGCACAAAACGTCCCTATAAATCTAGATGAGTTTGAAAGTTCTCCATTACTTTGACCTTAGACAAGAACATTGCTATCAAAAGAGAAATTCATTCTTTATGCAATTAACCCACTGAAACTTTTAAGCGTAATTTTCTTCTAAAGTTGATATAATTATAAAGGATAAACTGCAAACTTATTCCTGTTCTTTTCTCTCCATTTGTCACCAACTACAAATTACTCAAATAATTCCCAAGTTATTGTCTTTAACAAACCAACACTCCAAACCTAAACATTTTTTGCCAAAAAAAGAACAAACTACTCAAATTAATCAAATCTTCAACATTCATCGTCAGTTCATGCAGTACAATCACTAAAATTAGAAAAGTACCGGAAAATATACTAAAAATCCACAAAAAATACACAATAATTTCAACAACACCATAGCAAACTCCAAACAAAACCAAAATGAGTGAAATTTAGATCAGCGAAGAGCTTACGAAACGAAGAATCTTACCCCGTCGAATTCGGGAGACGAGAAGCAGAATCGAACAAAAGGAGATGAAGAAACCCTAAAACTGGATGTAAAGTGAAAGCCAATATGAGGACGGAGAGAGAAGAGAAGTTAGGGGAATAGGTGAGCAGGAAATTGTTGGGTGACAGGCTGTCTCCAGCTGTGTTACCCGAGCCACTTGCTTCGGAGTTCTTCGGCAGGTTTTAGGCTCGGTGTGTTTCCCGTGCCTACGTGACTTTTGCCTGGGCAACGTTTCAAGGCGATTTGCTTACCCTTTTCTTGATCAGGGTTAACTCAACAAATCATCCCCAAACTATTGCACAATATCTAAATTGATCTTTAGACTTTTAAACATTTTTGTCATTAAATTATGATTATCATTTAAAATTGGCTTCCAAAATTTTAAATATTATAATTTCATCACCAAAATATAATTATCGGTCTAAATTGGTCCCCAAAATGTTTGAATTTCATCTCTCAAATTAACAATATTTACTAATCATATCACATATTAATAAAATAATTATATATATTTTAATTTATATATAAATATTATTGTGTATTTCGTAATAATATGATGTGTCATAAACGACAATTTAAGAATAAAACTGAAATACTCAAAAGTTTAAGGATCAATGATTAAGATCTTGTGATGCAACCACAATTATGATCGGCTACGTGGAAGTTCAAAGTCGTCGTTAAAGCTCAGTATCCACATTTTTTTATTATAGATAAATTTTGAGATCAAAATTTCTTTTAAAGAGAGTTATAACACCTAAAATATTAAATTCAAAACTCTAATTTAATTTTTGAATTCCCAATTCAAAGCACTAAAATTTAAGAATTAAAATTAGATCCAATTTAGTGATTAATTAAGTTTAATCGAAAATAGTGACATTTGTGTAATAACTTAAAGCTTTCAGGCTTTTGTGTAATGCAAAATAATTTGGAAAACCCTCGACCGATATGGTACTCTTTTTTAAAAAAAAATAGAATGAAAAGTAGCCTCTTCGATTAAAGGAACGATTGTTGTTCTTAGAGATCAAAGGTTCGAGTATTAATAATATCAACACAATGATTAAACGATCAATTTCTAATAGTTGAGATTATACTTTAAAACAAATACTACTGTAACCATTATAAATAAATAAAAAATAGAGTGAAAATGTATTATTATCATTTTTTCGATAATCTAATTAAAACACAATTAAATTTATAATTCTTGATTTAATATATAAAGTATGTTAAAAATCATATCAAAAGATTTAAAGATTTGAGAATTTCATTAAAAACTCTTATATTAGAGGTGAGAAACAAAAATCATCTCTAAATATAGATTTTACACTCAATTAGGTTGATTTACTTGATAAAATTAAAAAAGATTTTGAGAAAGAATATTAAAAAATCATTAAAAATAAAAATAAAAAGTAGAAAAAAAAGAATAAATTCTGAAAATTTTAATAAGAAGGTAATAGTTTGACTAATGGGATTTGGGAGAAAAATCTGTGGGTAAAAAATAATTATGTAAAAAAATAAAATTGGTTATTAAGCTATTATCTAATTTATTATGAATATCTTTATTTACGGTGGATATTCATATATTAAGTTAAATTTTAATAGACTTTATTATTAGAGTTTAATACCTACTGAAATTAGGGTTTTTATATTGGAAAAGGATTGTACACAATCCTACTTTGAGAATATAATAAAATTCTTTCCCTTTTCTTTCATCTTTGTTCGTCTGTTTTGTTTTATTCTTTACTTTATTCATAACACGTTATCAACATTCAGTACGATACTCTAACCAACGGAAGTATTTGTCGTTCGAATCTTAAAGGAATCTATATATTAGTTTATTATTTATATAATTAATTTTAATATAATTTAATTAATTTTAAAATTTAAATACAAATATAAACATGTAAAAACAAAAATAAAAAATATAAAAAAACAATTTATTAACGTCATAATGTAAATACATAAAAGTAAAAATTAAAATGCAAAACATTAAATATATGTTATTCGGAGTTTTTTTTAATCGTTAAGAATAAAAAAAAATATTTATAAGTTTTATGCCAAAACTTCTAATATTAAAAACTCATTTTTTTAAATAAAAATATTTATTCAAATCTATTATTTATCAAACATTTAAATTAACATATTTAACCGATTAAATCTTTAATTTTAATTTAAATATATAATTTTAGTTCAAAATCATTAATTATTAAATAAAATTATTAAAAATATAATACAAGTCTCTTTCATTATTTTCTTATTTTATTTATAACATTAGGTATATTTTTAAAAACAATAAAAAAACCCATAGATCTCAATTACCCGTACCCGTTTGAGCTCAGATCGGATCTAAATTGATTCGTAACGTATACCCTTTCACCCTACAAAAACCCTACTAACCCTCGCTTATATTCCTCCTTTTCCACAGTCTCCTCCTTGCAGCGGCTACAAGGTTCTCTCTCATTTCTCTTCCTCTAACGCTTTCTTTTTATAAGATCGCTACTCACAGCCTTTAATTCCTTTTCTGTTTTGTGTTTTCAGATCTGAACTTTGAGTTTCATTGTTGTCAATCAAGCTATGGCTTTGGTGAGTTTCGTTTTTTCCCTTAATTCATTGATTTTGGTACTTTAGTGTTAAAAATCATATAAAACGAAGTGATTACGGAGAAATCAGTAAATTGATTTTGAACTGGAATTCAAAGAGTCGAAATGAAAATTTTCCAGTAGCATTTTGGATATAAATGAAGTAGAGAAATGAATATGATGTTGTATTATTATGCTCGCAACTTAATGAAATAGTTGGCGGATTTTTGCGAATAATATCGTTCACAAATGGATTTTAACCGCTGCACTTCTGGTTTCAATTGTGATCGAGAAAAAAAGAAATGAATCATACTGCAGAGAATTGTTTTAAGATTTAAGGTGATAGATTAAGTGTGTATAATAGATGGAGTCTGATGGAGATGCTAAGTATTATCAATTTTAGAATGTTAAAATGAGTGATTGTTTTTGCGAAAATACTAAGATCTGAGTTCAGATTTGATATGATTTATGTATTTGAATTATTTACAAAAAAAAAAAAATTAAGAATGTCAAATCTACTGTTAAATAAGCATCTAGTAAATCCATAAATGTGTCATTTACATTACATTTGGCTTGTTTTGCAATTCATGGTATTTATGATCCAATTCCATTTTTTGGTATTTGAGTTCAAAAACACAACCTAAAAGAATTCCTGCAAAAGTAGTTTGTTTTTCCCTTTTATTTATAGGAATTGATTGTGGTGTTAGTTGTTGGAATTACTTTTTTAATCATTGTGGATGTTTGATTTACATGCAGGTCTTGCATGCTGGAAACACAAACAAAAATGCCTTTAAGGCACTCATTGCCGCAGAATACAGTGGCGTGGAGGTCAAATTGGTACAGAACTTTGAGATGGGTGTCTCGAATAAAACTCCTGAGTTCCTCAAGATGAATCCCATTGGAAAGGTAGCCATGCTCAGTAATAGATTAAATTTTGATGGAATACTTTTGTTTTTGTCAGTTGTATTTTTTTCTTTGAATTCTTTGAAAAG
Organism: Abelmoschus esculentus; assembly: GCA_035048815.1. Classification (NCBI taxonomy): domain Eukaryota; kingdom Viridiplantae; phylum Streptophyta; class Magnoliopsida; order Malvales; family Malvaceae; genus Abelmoschus; species Abelmoschus esculentus. Next base: position 585,646 of record JAUCBN010000030.1, read on the forward strand.
AATATCTGTGACTTTTATATAGGTTCCTGTTCTGGAAACACCTGAGGGTCCCATATTCGAGAGCAATGCTATTGCTCGTTACGGTTAGAAGCTACACACTGATATCTTACATTTCCATCCGGTGATGGTTGGTTACTTATTTATATCCTTGCTTTCGTTTGCAGTTACTCGCTTGAAGGCTGACAACCCTCTCGTTGGCTCTACATTGATTGATTCTGTAAGATTTTCTTACTGCCAATACCATGCTCTTCTGGCTCGGTTAAGTTTGTTTCAATTCATTATACTTACTGTTTGTACATATATTTGCTTGATTTTACTCAGGCTCATATTGAACAGTGGATTGATTTTGCATCCATGGAAGTTGATGCTAATATTTCAAAATGGATCTATCCAAGATTGGGTTTTTCTGTTTACCTTCCTCCAGTAAGTTATATATACAGTAGCTCTTGAGTTTTTTTTATTCCTCAGGTTCGTATATCATTTTAATTTGTTTTATTTGCCAAGATCGTGTCAATTATTACTTTTATGATTCTTGTTCTATGCATTTGAAGAGGATCAAAACATTGTAGGGCAACTTCTGTAGGCTCTTCATACTACTGTTTTTGTGTTCTTAGTTTCTTCAAATTAATGGATATAAGCGCTTGAAATCCTAGGATTTTTGGTACAAAAGCACGCTTGTTGGACTGAGTAGGCTGGCAATGTCTTCTTATTTATTTGAAGAGATTAGGCTGTTTGCTCTCTGATTCCTTTGTTGTCATTTTTGCCATCTAGTGTTAATTGATTTTCCAATTTATTTTAATGTAGGCTGAGGAAGCTGCTATTGCTTCATTGAAGAGAGCACTGGATGCATTAAGTATTCACCTTGCTTCCAATACCTACCTGGTCGGGCACTCGGTCACCCTTGCTGATATTATCTTGACATGCAACCTATATTCGGGTTTCTCCAGGATCTTGACCAAGAGTTTTACATCAGAATTTCCTCATGTTGAGAGGTACTTCTGGACCATGGTTAATCAACCAAATTTCAAGAAGGTTCTCGGTGAAGTAAAGCAGGCAGAGACTGTGCCACCTGTTGCATCAAAGAAGCCTGCAGCCCAGCCGAAAGAGACTAAACCAAAGGCCAAGGCTGATCCAAAGAAAGAAGCCAAAAAGGAGGTTGAGAAACAGCCAGCCAAGGCAGAAGCCGCTGAGGAGGAAGAGGCACCGAAGCCCAAACCGAAGAATCCTCTTGATTTGCTGCCTCCCAGTAAGATGGTACTAGATGATTGGAAGAGGTTATACTCTAATACAAAGACAAATTTCCGTGAGGTTGCAATTAAAGGTATCCCAGTTGATTTCATTACTCATTGTTTCGACCGTGATTTCCAAATTCTGATTTATTTTCTCGAGTATTTTTATTACAGGATTCTGGGACATGTATGACCCTGAGGGATACTCACTCTGGTTCTGTGACTACAAGTACAACGAGGAGAACACAGTCTCATTCGTCACCATGAACAAAGTAGGAGGATTCTTGCAAAGAATGGATTTGGCACGCAAGTATGCTTTCGGCAAGATGTTGGTGATTGGATCCGAGCCTCCATTCAAGGTGAAGGGATTGTGGCTTTTCCGTGGGCAACAAATTCCCCAATTCGTCCTGGATGAGTGCTACGACATGGAACTCTACGAGTGGAATAAGGTCGACATCACGGACGAAGCCCAGAAGGAACGTGTTAGTCAGATGATCGAAGACTGTGAACCTTTCGAGGGAGAGCCTCTGTTGGATGCCAAGTGCTTCAAGTGATAAGTTTGAAGTATGTCTCTGCCTTGAAGCTTTTCTATTTTCTATGCTATAATATTTGAGTTCTGTTTGGTAGACTTGTGTCATTATTTGGGAATTCAAATACTGTTTTCCTGATATGAATTTTTGGTAATTTCTCAATTTTGAGCTCAGTTCTCAGTTTGAACTAGGATTGGTTCTGTGTTTTTGTTTCACAGTTGATTATGAAGACTACTTTTTTATTTTTGGTTTTTGCCCTGTTTTTGTCTCGAAATACTTATTAATTGTGTTTAAATTTAGGGTAAACTACATAAATGGTCCCTTGACTATACCTTAATTATCTTTTACATCCTTTGACTATTAAATGTTATTAATTTTTTTTGATACAAAGTGGTCCTGTCGTTAAAAATTTGACCGAAAAACTGACGTGGACGTTAACCTGTTGAATTGAATTATAGAGATTGGGATACTATATGGTTATCTAAGTTAGCATGTTAACGATTATATCAGTTTTTTGTCAAATTTTTAACGGTATAGGACCACTTTATATAAAAAAAGTTAGTTAATAAATCAATTTGTAACATTTGATAGTCGGGATGTAAAAATTAATTGAGGTATAGTCAAGGGATCATTTATGTAGCTCACCCTTAAATTTATCCAATAGGTCAAATTACGTTGTTAGTCCCTGGGTTTTGTCGAAGCTTGAGTTTTGGTCTTTGTACTTGAAAAATAAGTTTTAAGTTCACCAGTAGAGATTTAACGGATCTTTTTAAAAAAATATAAATAAAACTAACACTTTTCTTTGTTTCAAGTTAAATAATAATTAATTATAAAAATTTGATAATTGGAAAACCTGAAATTAAGAATGATTAAAAAATTAAATGAAATATTAAAATTTGGAATTCGATTACATTGAAATTTTAAAACAATAAACAACTGAAAAAGGGAAAATATTTAATTTAATGTTAAATTTAGTCAGCGATGATATTTCATATCATTAATAGCCATTTTAATTAGGTGTGAGTAAAATTTAAACTCTAAAAAAATTAGATTATTTGATTTAATAAATTAAAATTTGAGTTATATAAAATAAAAATTTAAGTAATACGAATAATTCAAAAATTTAAGTAATTAATAGATTAATTTTTTAAGTTTATCAATTCTTTTTGATAAAAAAATGTGTATCGTATAAGTTTATAGAAAATTCTTTAAAGTCGAATAAATTGTTATTATATAATTATAAATATTTATAATTAAATTTGAAAAAAAATCGAATAACTTTTCTTGACTCGACTTGAATATCTAAACTCGACTCGATTTTTTAAATAAAATATAAAATAATTTTTTTACTTGATTAATTCTATATTTTTTGACTCAACTCGATCAAATACCAATTTTTAATTTTATTTCTTTAAAAAAATAATGATGCTGTAAGCCTAATATAAATTGTTCTCTTATTAATTCATTAAAAAACTGTTCTCTATTAATAATTGTTGTTAATGTTGAGAGAATTATATTATTTATTTTTTTGGGTCGAATCAGATTACGTTAAATTAAAGTAATTAAATATTTAAATTTAATATTATATAGAGATAAAAAAATTAAAACACAATTAAATAATAATAATAATAAGACAAATATAAAAAATCAAATAATAATAATAAATCACAGGTATTATTATCAAGCTATTGTACGCTGCAGAAGACCAATTTCTGTTTCTCTGAGATGACTGAAACTCGAAGGAGTCGATCGCTGCGTTTTCTTCTATTCTTCGCTTCCGTTTCTCTGCAATTCATTTCAGGTATCCTTTCTAAACTGCTCAGTACTCAGTATTTTTTTTTTGTTATTTTTCTTAAGGAACTTTATTTCTTTTCAATTTGGAATACTGAATAATTTTGGATGAAATTCGAATCATTAATCGCATGAAAATCAAGTTAATTTTTAAAATTTTCACTTCTTCATCGAGATCAGGCAATTTTATGTGTTGATATTGTTTCGAATTTCTCCTCTACTTATTAGGTTTTACTACAAATTAAATTTCTCATGTTTGGATCATGAGAAAAAAAAAAAGAATAGAACTGCTTTTGAGGAATTTCGATTCTGTGAAACCTTAGCTGTGAAGTTATAATTTTACTTTCAAGAATGAACCGAAAGCTATAGGTATAATGTCTTCTATTCTGATTTGCTTTTGAGAATCTTGAACTCTGTAATAGGTAGGCGACTGAGATTTCATCCTACTGGATCCAGTTTCCATGAAACTTAGGGAAATTATGATTTCGATAAAATAATGGTGTTTCGCATACATATCTAATCTAGATCCATTGACTTGTGTTGCATGCATCAATAGTTTGAACCTTCTTCAGCTGAATTTGTTAGAACAATTGTTTAAGTTACTGTGATGGACTTTAAATTAGAATTTGTTCTTATTACTTGGCAAATTATTGAAAATGTTAACACGATTTTCTTCGATTTATTTCCGTTTTTCCAGTTTTTTCTGATGACTCTACAAATTCAAAATCCAGCTCCAAGAAAAAGTCGAATGGAAATAGTAACATAGGGACCATGGTAGTTATCATATTGATTGTTCTGGCTGTTGTGGGGTTGTTTTCGTTTTTCCTTTTCAAGGTATGGCAGAAAAGGAAACGAGACGATCAACATGCCCGTCTTCTGAAGTTGTTTGAAGAAGATGGTGACCTTGAGGCAGAACTTGGCCTCCATGACTGAAGCCATCATTGAGAACTGAGTTCATCCTCTTTGAGGTGTGTAGATAAAACTGTCTTTATGATCCTCATTCAACTAGACTCAGCTACATTGTTTAGTTTATAAGGTGAAAAAGATCTTTTCGGTATTGGTGTTCGTATTTTAGTAGTTGCATATAGACAAAAAAACTTTGTAATCATATCCAATTATCTAGATCTTTAGGGTTCACCACAAAGAACACTCTCCCTATGCATGTTAGAGCTTGAAAATAAAGCCTATAATACTAATATCAATCATGTGCATCTATGTCAATCTGTCTCCTTTCTGCATATCCATGCATGCATCATTGTGTTTTAAGTTGTTTTACTCTTTGATGATTATTAAGACTGCTTCATGTTGATTCTGTGACATTTGGTGTTCTATTCTTTTATAGCTCCCAGTATACTTTGTTTCTTTCCCTTCATATCCGAGTCGACATGGGAATCAATGTCTTGTTTTTGTTTAGAAAACCCATTTATCTGATCATTAACACCAGGATTTGTTGCTTAGATGATTTCTCAACCATAAGTTGTAGCCTTTGTGATATGTGAAACCGAAATTTGGGATATGACCTCTAAAGATCCCCAAAGTTTAATTATGTTTGCGTCGGATACATATCGTATCCGACACTCGCATCTAAATCCGAATAACATAGAATTTGAGCTTTGTATATTCTTAGGGTTCAAATCATTGAAACCATGGAATAGTAGCTAGAGGAAAGTGAAAATAGATAGTGCTTTGTGAACCAAAAGGTAGAATTAGAGATGGGCACGGGTCGGATTTTCGGCCCACCTAACCCGACCCGAACTCAAATACTTTAAACCCGACTCTGACTCGACCCAAATATTTTTTTTCTCAAAAAATCCGACCCAAAATAAATACTCTAAACCCAACTCTGACCCAACCTATAGAAAAAAAATAAATTTAGGGACTAAATTGTAAAAATAATTTTCGGGGACTTAATTATAAAAAAATATAATTTTAAGGACTAAATTATAAATAAAAAAATTAATTTTAAGGACCTAATTATAAAAATATATAGATAAAAGACTATTATTATAAATATACCTAAAAATTTTATAAAAAAATTATATATTTAGTCTTGGTCGGGTTAGATATTTTACATCCTAAACCTGAGCCCGACCCCGACCCGATGTCACCTTAAAAAAATCATCCGACCCGAACCTAATTTTTTCATCAAAAAATCCGACCTGATCTAAAATGTCCATCCCTAAGTAGAATCAAAACTTGTGCAAAAGGTCCAAATAGTGTAGGTATTATGACTCTCAAAATTTCAATGTGTCTCGGTTGTTTTAATGTGTTTCGGTCAATTTCGATTAATATTAATTTGTATTGGTGTACATCGGCGTTACCGGTTGTTACATATATATTTCTTTTAATTTTTTGCATGATTACATTTCAAAATAAAAATAATTTTTAATTAAGTCAAAGAAATTAATTAATAATGTTAAGCTACGTATATTTTCACACACATCTATCTATATATGGAATTGAGATATATTTGTATTATATGATATACAAAAATATTTTTTAAAACTAACAATAAACTTTCAAACGAACTACTATTATATACCAACACAATATGGATAGAAATTCTCATCATTTTCGATGCACCTATGTTCTAAGACTAAAAAAATAGTTTAAATTTTAAATCCTACGTCATAAATTTTAAAAAATACATCATACCATAGTATCTATTTTAGAATATAATTTCCACCATTTGACATTAATCGCTTAATCACTTTGTTGGCATTATTGGTGATCAAATCTATTACATCTAGAAACAACAACAGTTCCTTTAATCACTTTGTTGTCTCAAATATTTTTTTTTTATTTTTAATTCATGAACTTAAATTATATATTTTAAACCTTAAATATTACAAATATATCATACCCTAAAATTTTTAAATCCTAACTTAACCTTAAATCTTAAACCTAAATTTAAGATGGGTACATAAATAGGGACATAAATGTTGGTTATATGAACTGCAAAACAGGGCGTTAGCACTGACAGGAAAAATAAAATGAACGAAATGATCGCCCAAACAATATACACCCAAAGTTTGGAGTGGACTGTAGAGGAAATGATCGTTTAAACCGGAGTTTGAACAAAAGCTTCTCTAAGCTTTTCAAGGAATGCTCTCAAACTCTCTCAAATAAGACAGAAGTAAATCTGAATGGGATGCTTAAAACTGAGATAGAGCTCTCTTATTTATAGGCTGGACGTGGGGCGAAATCATCCATCTAAAAATAATCTGATTTTATTGTCAAAATTAAATTTGAAATAATCTGATAATAACAGATAAAATCTAACTAAATCTCAGATAATCTGTTAATATCCATCTAAAAATAGTAGATTTAATAACCGAAAATATCCATTTAAATCTCGGATATTTTATTATTAAATCTATTCGGTTAAGTATTTAAAATTCAAAGAGAATTTTAAATCAACCGAACTGCTCTCATACAACCTATAAAAACAGAGTGTGTGATTCAAGCATTACATATTTCCCACAATAAAGAGAGGACGTTCAATTAAATTTACACAAAACGAAAATTTATAAATATTTTGATCACTCAACTAATAAAAAAAATCTTATCTTCTCTATTTTTTTGTGTGTATTATCCATTTTATAATCTATAATCTTTCTAATTAATTTTTTACTTAACTATTTATATCCATAACCCAAAATAATCTGAAAGTTGAAATAATCAAAATATTTTTTACTTTTCATTATGATTCTTTGTTTCAATTTGTGTGGAGTGTGGGGTTGACAAATGAAGCTATCGATTTCCTGAAGGGGGTCTATGAATTGTTTGACAGTGACATTGTATGTCTCATCTTTCTCACATTTATTTTAGTTTAATTTGCCTCGTCTTTGACATTGTTCAGTCTACAAGTACTAACATTTCTAACTTGTTCTTAAAGTTTTGAAGTTCTAACAACTTGAATATCGTTCTTTTTCAGGACAATAACCTTTGGCCGATTGAAATTGATTATGTTTTCTCATCTGCTCCAGAAAGGTATTATGGGTTATACCATTTGAAATGCTGTTAGTTTACTTTCTTTTGCTAAATTGCAATATGTGCCCCCTATTGAGAAGGCCAATTTAAGGGACTGGATGGATGCCTTCTTCATCCCAATTTTGTCCCTTTTTTCCTTTACTTTGTCCCAATCATGTCTTTTGCATATATAGTTATCTTTAGTTTTATAACTTGCCAATAGAACATTGTTGCGGATATTGCTTGACTTTTTTTCTGTTAAACTTCAACCCTTGGAGTGATGTTCCATCCTTCTATATAAGGATTCTGCAGAAAATTGCATTGGGATGGCTATCTCTTGATGCATTTCTGTCAGAGGTACCATACTTGTTGTACTAGTATAAGAATTAACTCTTTGTTAACTACACTAACTCGGGGGAACTTTAATGCATATTGTCTTATGAAAACTTTGACATCTTGTTTTTAGTTTTGCAGTTCAAATTTTTATTCACTTTGGGAAATGGGAATATTGAACGGCAACCCTATAAACATTCGTGGCTGCGATGAAAATGTTGTACTGCAGTTTTTATTCCATTTTTTTGGATTGGCTATTGGGGTTGATCATTAGTGCATATTTTGGCTTATTATAGATCAACTTGTGCTTGTGTATTATGATTTATATTGTAGATTGCAGTGGGCCCTTATGACACTCTTAGACCCAGCTCATTGGATATCCTAGTGATCCGTCTTCCATCCATGTGACTAAGTGAAGACGCCTAGATCGAAAGAAGCAACAATCAGAAAGAGATGTTTTCCGGTGCTTTGTTTTTGGTCCAACTAATGCTCGCTTGGAAATCCGCGTTAATTAATTCTTTCCTTGGCAGGTATTATTTAGAGTTTGTTTTCCTAATAACTAATTCTCTTTTCCCCAAAATGACAAACTTCATGCATGTAATGAAGGCCTTATTCTGATTCATATTTTCTGACTACTGATGACCGATACGCAGTGAATGTTGTGGAACTACCTGGGGTTTGTGCCATTATACCATGCATCATGTTTTGTGATTGTATGTTGAACGAATGTCCCTAACTCAAAACAAAGGGATCTTTTCCCTAGGGTGGGGAGAGAGAATAGCTAAGTTGAAACGAAGGCTATTACAAGAAATTTACAATTCTCTTACCTATAAAATGATTTAAAAAGGTAACAACTACTGCACAGTTGTTTAATGCAATAAAGAGCCAGTTTTGGTTGTATCCACTTTTAATCACTGCTTTGGCAAATCGATCGAACCAAGCTCTGGAAACTACTTTAAACCATATAGTGATTTCTTTAGTTTACAAACAATATTTCTAGTCACTCTCCCTTTTAATCCTAGTGGAATCTCCATGTACACATCCTCCTCGAGATTTTCATTCAAGAAAGTATTTTTTATATCTAGTTGATAAAGTTTCCAGTCCATATTGACTTCTACTGACAATAACATCATGATAGTATTCAATTTCGCAACTGGAGCAAATGTTTCTTGGTAATCAATTCCATAAGTCTGTGAAAAACCCTTAGTTACCAGCCTTGCTTTGTACCTCTCTATGCTTCCATCTGAGTGATATTTAATAGTGAATATCCACCTGCATCCAACAACATTCTTTCCAGCAGGCAGATCTGTCAATTCCCATGTACCATTCTTCTGTAGAGCTTTTATTTCCTCTTCTACAGCTTTCCTCCATTCTGGAAACCGAAAGGCTTCTATCTCATTTTTGGTATTTTTTCCTGATTAACACTCATAGTGAATGCCCTGAACTGAGACTGTAATTTACCATAAGCAACATATCGATTTATAGGGTGTGTAGTACACCTTCTTACCCCTTTCCTAATTGCAATAGGAAAGTCATCAAGGTTTGCAGCAACATTTTCTTGGATCCTCTCATTACCTTCTAGTTCAGCATTAACAACTTCTTCTTCAGCAACAGGAATTGAGTCTGATTGTTGGATAATGCTAGGCTGACCAATTTTTCCTACATCTGTTTTTCTTTTTCTGGAGTAGACTTTAAGTTGAGGTGTTATTGTACTTTGATCTTTGGTAGGCTCGGGTGTTTTTGATGGGGTTTGACAGGAACTCGATTGTGGGAACAAGGAAAAAGATAACTCAGTAGAATTTGTATCTTTCTTACCACTATCACTAGAAGCTTGGACAGCAGGTAGGATCAGTAGGTTGTAAGTGTGTAGTAGCTGGTATTGTTTCACTTGGTTGGTAGGATGTACTGGGTACTTACACAAGCTGAAATTCCTGCTGAGAATGCTCCCCCTCAATTTCGGTTTTTGAAAAATAAGGAGTATTTTCAAAGAAGGTAACATCAAAGGACACATATGTTCTTTTGGTAGAAGGGGAATAACACTTATATCCTTTTTGGCCGGGAGAGTAGCCTAGGAACATACATTTGATAGCTCTAGGATCGAATTTTCCTCTAGCATTTTTATGGATATGGACAAAAGCAGTACAACCAAACACACAAGGAGGAAGTTTCGACTGTAAAGGTTTAAAATGAGGAAAGAAAGAAAAAAGAACCTCTGGGAATCTTAAATACTAAGGTTTTACTCGGCATTCTATTGATAAGGTAAGTGGCAGTAAGAATACCTTCCCCCCATAGGTATTTAGGTGCTCTAGCAGTAAACATAAGAGACCTTGTAACTTTAAGGATATGCCTATTTTTTCGTTATGCTATCCCATTCTGCTGGAATGTATTAACACAAGAAGTAAGGTGAACAATACCATTCTCCTGAAAGAAAGAACCAAGAGACTTATTTAGGTATTCACTCCCATTATCACTCCTTAAGATTTTTATTTTTGTATCAAATTGAGTAAGAATTCTCTGATAAAAGTTTCTAAAGATAGACTCCACCTCTGATTTTTCCCTCATTAAAAACGTTTTCGAGTGTGTTTAGTAATCTGACAAACTTCACAAGAAAATATAGAAGGATTTTTATTACTAAAAAGACATGGGAACATTTTTGATAAATAGAAAAAACTTGGATGGTCTAATCTATAGTGCCATAACAAAATATCACTAATGGGAACATCATGAACTAAATCTTGTTTCCTAAGTTGACTCGAGAAAGCAATACTTAGAGGGGTAGGGATGTCACATATGTAGAGACCTTTGTCAAGCCTAGCATTGCCAATCACCATCTTCGAACCCTGTTCCTGAAAAACACAGCCGCCAGTACCAAATAGAACATTACAATTTGAATCAGAAATTAATTTGCTAATAGATAACAAATTACAAGCTAGCTTGGGCACATATAGAACATTATGAAGAATCAAATGCTTATTGAGAGTGATCGAACCACTTCTTTTAACACTAGTAAGAGAGCCATCTGCTATTCGAATTAATGCTGGTAGATTATTCTCACCATAATTTTCCAGTAAAGCCACATTTCCTGTCACATGGTCTGTCGCCCCCGAGTCCACTATCCACTGAACTGACTTATTGGAGGAATCAGTACCTGTACTGGTAGTATTAGCTTCGGGTGAGGGTGTTGTTGTCAAAGTACTGAGAAGCTGCTGCAATTCTGCAATCTGCCTTTTACTGAAGCTGTTGGAGGAGTCTTCTTGAGAAGCCAGATGAGCTTCCCTCTGAGATTTGAATCTACTGGGTTTCCAATCAGTAGGTTTGCCATGTAACTTCCAACACTGCTCTTTCACATGTCCCATCTTTTTACAGAATTCACACCATGGCCTGCTTTTCCTTTGCTGGTTCCTGGAAGTAACCACCAATGCTGAGTTTTCTTGCTGGGTATTTGTAGGAACCATTAAAATTCTTCTACTCTTTTCTCTCTTTATGTCTGAGAAGACCTCTCGTACTAAAGGAAGAGGTTTAGAAGCTATGATTCTTCTACTCTTTTCTTGTGATTCTCATAGACTTTTATCCTCTTAACACCTCCATTGAATATTCTCATACAGATCAATTTGTTGCTAACATTTATTTAAAATACCAAAATACTGGACCACTTTTAGATCACCTTGTCGAAGACTCTTAATCTGATTCTCCACAGCGAACAACTCCGAAGTTTTATCAGCACTAGAATAAGTGTCTCTAGCTGCTGTCCAGATTTCTTCCGCAGTTTGGTACAACAAGAAGTTTTCCCCCACTTCTGGAATCATTGAGTTGATGGGCCATGACATAATCATGGTGTTTTCGCTTCTCCAAGTGCTATATCTGGGGTCTGTAGTGGCTGGAATTGGCATGGACTCAGAAAGATAGTTATCTTTCCTTCGACCAGTGATGTAAAGGCGAACAGACTGTGACCATGGGAGATAATTATGGCCATTGAGTTTATAGATAGTGATGGGTGAAAGGGAGGAATCAGAAAGTATATATTCTGATTGCAAAGAGTTATTCTGACTACTAACCTCAGAGTTCGAAGGATCTGGGTTAGTCATGATGGAAGAATAACTGAGAAATTAGAAAGAGAAGACTAAAAACAAAAAATCCGATACTGAGATGGATCGGATTTATGATTGTTCTAACCTGAAATTGATACCATGTAGAACAAAGTAAAAGTATTCTCTGTGTCATATTATTAATGAAAGAAAAAGTCTAAATATATAGACTTATTTACAAGAGACTTTCAAACTAAGAAGTCTTGCTAAAACAACTCTCTAATCTCTTAACAAGATAAGAGATAAGATAAACAAATAAAAACTCCTAAAATAACTCCTAAAGGATAGATTATAATTATATCTATAACTTCTTATTAACTAAGAATTATATCCTAAAATAATAACCAACGGGAAGCGCTTTTACAATGAAGTGATTGAGCTGAAAGGAAACATCAAGGTTTTCTGCAGATGTAGAATTCAAAACCAAATTAAAATCTCAAATGCTCCTCTTTTGTGGTTGAACTTGACTAGTCTCGGAACATTGTGCTACAAATAATTTCTTCTTTTTTGTTTGTTTTTTTGCTTTAGATTTTTGAATGGCTAAATCTTTGAAGTCGTAAGTGTAGACCGGTGTTTGAATCGTGGTGGTCGGAGACCGAGGCACCGGAAGAGTCAAGCTTTGACTGTAACAGCCGCCATTGAGACTTTCCTGATGAATGTGCCACTGTTGTTGCCGCCTACACAGTTGCCCGGAGATTTCTATCCCGACCGTGTCCCCATCACCATATCGACACCTCAACTAAGTATATTTGTATCAATTATTCTCTATATTACCTTCTTTTCTTCATTTTTTGTAAATATTTGACGTTGTTCTTCTGTTATTTAGTGCAATAGTTGTTACCTTTTTAAATTATTTTATAGTTAAGAGAATTCTAAATTTCTTGTAATAGCATCCATTTCAACTTAGTTTAATGCAATAAAGAACCAGTTTTGATTTTTCTTCTTTAGCTTCAACTTAGGAGATTGTGATAAGATAATTTCTTGTTTGCTTCAAATATGGTCATGTATTATTTCAGTTTTGATTTTTCTTTTTGTTAGTCCGAAGGATAAAGGTGAACTAGCAGAAGAACTGAAGCGAGCTGATGCATTTATTTTTGCTTATGCGTGTGATCAGCCTGAATCCCTTATCAGATTGAGTACTTTCTGGCTTTCGGAACTTTGCCAATTCGAGGTTTCTCTCTTAATTTGCATTTCTACTTGTATATTTGTCTGTGCTAGTTTGTTCTTTTCTGAGAGAACATGTTAAGGTGGAGTTAAGGTCCCTTTAACAATGTTATTCCAGCTATTACTACTTCTTGTGCCAGTTTTGTACTCTAATAGTTTACAAAGATGGTGGGTATGAGGAAATTTTCTTTAGCTTCATCTTAGCTTAGATTTAGTTTAGCCCAATATAGAAGTGGATTGTGATAAGATAATTTCTTGTTTGCTTTGAATATGGTCATGTTTTTTGGCTTGAGTTTTGATTTTTCTTTCTGTTAGTCTAAAGGATAAAGGTGAACTAGCAGAAGAATTGAAGCGAGTTGATGCATTTTGTAACAGACTGCTATTTTGAGTCTAAATTTTTCGCGCACCAAGGGGTCAATACTCTTAGTCAACCCGCATATTTGGGGAATGCATTGCCCCACACCAAAGGAGTCAAGCCCACGAGGAACCAATCCCTCGGCACCATCGGGACCGAGGATGTCCGAACTAAGTCCTTCAGCACCATTGGGGTCGAGGTTGTCTGCACCACAGGTGCCAATCCCGCTCGTACCACGGGTACCGATCATGTTCGCACCATGGGTGTCAAATCCTTCCGTACCATGGGTGTCAAACCTGTTCACTCCATGAGTGCCGAGTCCATCTGCACCATGGAGACTGGCTATGCCTGGACCACGAGGGTCGATTACAACAGTACCACGGGAGCCAAGCGCAAAGGCACCGAGGGAATCAAGCCCGCCCACAACTGAGGGTAGCATCCGAGAACACCATCGAGATTCGGGGCCAGTCCTGCCGCACATCAGGAGCAAGGCCGCCACACCTAAGGGCCCAAGTAGATAGCACCTAAGGAGTCTTAGAGTTTGACTCCTTGAAGGAGTTCTGTCACAATATGGACTAAGGGGTTTTAATCCTTGAAGAACTAAGAATCCTATTTAGACTTAGTTTTAGGAACATAGGGGGCTATATAAGGAGGCTTACTCCACCTCATTATTTACTTCGTCTTGAGTTTTGCTCTCAAGTATTAGACTTAGTTTTCAAGACGTTTTCAATATTCAATAAAAGTACCGAGCTGTTGCTCGGGTTTCCCCACGTTTTCTTTCTCCGTCTATTATCTCTTATTTCTCATATTTTCGCCTTAGTCCAAGCCAAAGGGCTTGGATCGGATAGGCGTAATTTAGACGCCAAATCACTTAGAAAGGGCGTTTAAGGCCGTATGTCCCGACTGAAACTCTAAGGGAGTGACAAGTGGTATTAGAGCGAGGCAATTCGCTCAATATGAACAGGAAAGAGGAGATGAGGACGGCCATAAAGGCCACAGAGACCCAACCAACGGATAAAAAGAGGACTGACTCAAAGGATTGACTCACAAGTCTTGAGGGAATGATAAATCGACTCGAATCCAGTTCAAAGGAATCGACAGATTCTCTAGACGTTGTCAATGATCGCTTTGATGAATTGGAAGCCAAAATTGATCCTTTCAAGGATGATATCACCGAAGAAGTTCAAGGACTCCTCAACAAAACATACGAAAAATTAATCCAACAAGATGAAACCCTTCAAGTCGTAATGAAGGCGATGAATGGAGAATTGTTAGGGGAAATTCAAAAGCTCAAGGCCAAGTTATCCCTCTACAAAAGTATCGTAATAACCGGCATTGTGGACGATGCAACGATGGCTAAGCCTAGGATCGATGTGCCAAAACCGAAGGAGTTCAAAGGAGCAAAGGACGCTCAGGAAGTGGACAACTTCGTGTGGGTTTTGGAGCAGTATTTTCAACTCACGGATATCGAAGACGAGAACACAAAAGTAAACATCGCTTTTGTTTACTTGATAGATGCTGCGCTCCTATAGTGGCGACATAGGTGTTCCCAATCAAAGGACGACCAAATTCCCGTCAAAACTTTCATCAACTAAAGCACGACGGGTCAATTCGAGATTATGTCAACAAGTTCACCGAACTTAGACTTCAAATTCATAACATAAGCGAAGCTGATGCCCTCTTTACTTTCAAAAACGGATTACAACGTTGGGCAAAGATAAAATTGCACCGAATGGGGGTCCAAGACTTGTCCAAAGCAATGGACGTAGCCGATTCTCTTGTAGAATTTGAATTCGAGAAATCAAACAAGCCAAAACGTAAAGGTAATGACGAAAAGAGCCAAGACATGCATACCACATAAGGGTTTAAGACACAAACCAATGGAGATATTAAACTCCATAAGTCGTGGGAAAAGAACAACTTTAGTTGTTACAATTGTGAAGGCAATCACATGAAAAAAGATTATCCCCAACTCGAAAAAGCTGCAACCATTCAAGACGACGAATGCGAAGAAGAAATTACAGAGTTTAACTTCATCCTTAGTTCTATGGAGATTAATAAAAAATTCAAATATGGTTTGATGTGCATAGATGTCATCGTGGCAGGCAGAAGATTGAATGCCTTAGTAGACACTGATGCATTCGACTTGTTTATGTCAGAACAAACAACCAAGAAGCTTAAACTTCATGTTCAAGGGGCAAGTGGGTTTATTAAAATCATTAATTCAAAGGACACGTCAATCACAGGAGTAGCAAAAAGAGTTAAACTTAAGATCGACAAGGAATCAATAAGTATATTACCACTCGATGATTTCAACTTTGTGATCGGGATTAATTTTTTTGATCGAATTATGGCAGTACCCGTCCCGTTGCAAGTTGTTTGTACATACTTGACCCTCAACATCTGTGCATGGTTCCCGTGAAAACAATGCTTGGGGTTAGGGAAAAAGTAATGTCGGCCATCAGACTTAGCAAAGGGATAGACGAGGAAGTTTCCCTGCCTGTCACGACACTTGTACATGATGACCCAATGAAGCCAAAGAAAGTCTCTATAAGAGTGGGACAAGTCTTAGTCGAATTTCGAGATGAGATATCCCTCAAGTTGTCCAAAACTCCTTCACAAAAAGGAGTTGATCACAAGTTGAAATTTGTGTCACAAAAAATCCCGCGAGCCGTACTGGAAGATTCCAAGGAATTGTTACAACCTTCGACAATTCTCGAACAACCATCCATGCCTGACGCATATGCCAACTTGCATGACAAACCAAAGCAAGCAACCCACACGTTTGCGACAAAGTAGCACACCCCACCTAAAGTCATCTACAAAAGGTCAGAAAGAAGACTAAGAGGTGGATAGACACAAAACAGAGGGACACCAACTACCAAGCTGGAAACATAATTCTTGCCAAGCTAACCGGGATCTTACAAAATCCAACTGCACACAAGAGGCTTGTGCAGAGATACGAGGGCCCATTCAAAGTCTTAAAACGAGTGGGCAACAAAACTTATCATCTGGAGTTACCCACAACAGTTAAAGCTCATCCGGAATTTTATATAAGTTTATTGAAACCTTTCCATGGTAATAAATCAAACCTGAATCAAGCCAAAACACACCAAACACCAGTTGGAGTAAAAATTTTACACAAGAACACAACTTGGGACATACAAGCATAGAGGGTCATTCGATGACCGGGGTACAAACCAAGGCATGAATACCTTGTCATATGGGAAGGACTTTCGAATAGCAAGGGAAGTTGGGAACGAGCTGAGAAACTTTGGCAGTTTAAAAGCCAAGTAAGCTGATATCACTCTGGCCAAGCGATGAGGGCGTCGCCAAAACCTGTGGGGGAGAATGTCACAGACCGCTATTTTGAGTCCAAATTTTTCGCGCACCAAGGGGCAAAACCTGTCAATACTCTTAGCCAACCCACACACTTAGGGAATGTATCGCCCCGCACCAAAGGAGTTAAGCCCATGAGGAACCAATCCCTCGGCACCATCGAGACCGAGGATGTTTACATCAAGTCCCTCAGCACCATTGGGGCTGAGGTTATCTGCACCACAAGTGTTGATCCCGTTCGCACCACGGGTGCCGATCCCGCTTGCACCAAGGGTGCTGATTCCGTTTGCACCATGGGTGTCGAGTTCATCCGCACCATGGAGGTTGGCTACGCCCGGACCACGAGGGACGATTACAACAGTATCATGAGAGCCAAGCGCAAAGGCGCCGAGGGAACCAAGCCCGCCCACAACTGAGGGTTGTATCCGAGAACACCATCGGGGCCAATCCTGCCGCACATCAGGAGCAAGGCCGCCACACCTTAGAGCCCAAGTAGATAGCACCTAAAGAGCCTTAGAGTTGACTCCTTGAAGGAGTTTTGTCACAATAGGGACTAAGAAGTTTTAATCCTTGAAGAACTAGGAATCCTAGTTAGATTAGAACTAGGAACATAGAGAGTTATATAAAGAGGCTTACCCCCACCTCATTATTTACTTCGTCTTGAGTTTTGCTCTCAAGTATTAGACTTAATTTTCCCGACGTTTTCAATATTCAATAAAAGTGTCGAGTTGTTGCTCGAGTTTCCCCACGTTCTCTTTCTTTGTCTATTATCTCTTATTTCTCACATTTTCGCCTTAGTCCAAGCCCTTTGGCTTGGATCGGATAGGCGTAACCTTGGCGTCAAATCACTTAGAAAAGGAGTCTAAGGCCGCACGTCCCGGTTAGAACTCTAGGGGCGTAACAACTTGTTCTTGCTTATGTGTGTGATCAGCCTGAATCCCCTAACAGATTGAGTACTTTTTGGCTTCCAGAACATTGCTAATTCGAGGTTCCTCCCTTAATTTGCTTTTCTACTTGTGTATCTGTCCATGCTAGTTTGTTCTTTTCAGAGAAAGCATGTTAAGGTGGAGTTAAGATCCCTTTAACAATGTTCTTCCAGCCATTACTACATTAACTCAGGGGAACTTTAATGCATATTGGCTTATGAAAACTTTGACATCATGTTTTTCGTTTTGCAGTTCAAATATTAATTCGTTATGGGAAATGGGAATATTGAATGGCAACTCTATAAACATTCGTGATTGCGTATGAAACTGTTGTACTGCAGTTTTTATTACATTTTGGTGGATTGGCTGTTGGGGTTGATCATTACTCTGCTTATTTTGGCTTGTATTTTATGATTTATATTGTGGACTGCAGTGAGCCCTTATGACACTCCTAGACCCAACTCGTAGTTTGGAGAATTTGATATACATTGGATATCCTGGTGATCCTTTTCCTTCCATCCATGTGACTTACAGAAGATGCCTAGATCGAAGAAGCAACAATCAGAAAGAAATGTTTTCCAGTGCTTTGTTTTTGGTCCAGCTAATGCTGGAAAATCTGCGTTAAATAATTCTTTCCTTGGCAGATATTCATTGTTGCTTTGAGTTTCAATGATTGGGGCTAAGTGTATTTTTCTTTTCCAGTTGTAGGGAATAAATAAAGCTCTAGCCTTGCGAGAAATCCCTGAAGATGGAGTTGCAAAACTGCTGTCTAGCAAAGAGTCTTTGGCTGCCAGTGACATCGCTATGTTCATAACAGGTAAACCGTGGGCATGCCTATTGTGCTAAAGGTTATTCTCACATGGGATTTGAGTGTACTTTTCATGTTAAATAAAGATAACTAAATAGTTTTAGGGTAAACAACACTGTAGATCACTAAATTATTCCCGTTTTCTTGATTTGGTCATCAAACTTGTTTTCTGTAAAATTGTCACTAATGTTATATGTTTTTTTCCTATTTTGGTCACCAACATATTGTTTCTTGTTTTGGTCATCAAACTATTGTTTTTATTGTGAGTTTTTAACAGCGGGTGACCAAAATTGGGAAAAACGTAACATAAATGACGATTTTACCAAATATAATTGTGTGTTGGGTAAACTACTCTAGTGATCACTCAACTAATTGGACGTACCTATTTTTATCATCGAACTATCAAATCGGGCTATACAACTTTTGAAATTAACCTATTTTGACCACTAGTCGGTAAAAAGCAAAGGACATGTCTATGTTGGTTGTGAATAACTGTTAGTTATAATAGTAATATTTCTATTAGGATAAAATCCTATTAAGTAGGATTCTGTCGATTAGGATTAACTCCTATATTCTAGGAGTTATTAGTATGTTGAAACTCTGATCTCATTAAGAGATTAGAGTCCTATTTATTTAAGCTTTTAGTTATTGTAAAACTCTTGTAACAAGAGTTTATATAACAAGCCATTCGGCTTAGTAATAAATCAAGTAACAGAGACTATTCTTACTCTGTTTTCAACAATAACTAACGAGGATTTATTGTGTGTGACTTTATTATTAATATTTTTTTTCACGACTGAAAAAGACTTTTTATTATTAATCTTAGACCGGTTCATTTGCTTCATTTGGAGAAAGTTGATTAGAGTTCTATTAGGGTTTATGCATATAACTTGATTAGGGTTTATTTTCTTTCAATGTATCAAAGGATGATTTTTACAAATAATTTGTTAATTATTTAAAATTTTTATTTTGTTTCAATAAAGGATTAATTGATTGTGGCAAAATTGGTACATGTGATTTTTTTTCTTATACATGTGTTATATTTTTTCAGATTTTTTTTTTGTGTGAAGATGATATTATGCATGTGATATTAATTATTACTCTCTTTGTCTCATGTATGATGTCCTTTTTGTGTTTTAAAACTATCCCACTTAAAATGTCTCATTGAAAAAATAATAACTTTTACAAGGTATATTTTTCTTTCTATCCTTTCTTTTGTTTTTTGGCAAAACAAAATTTAATTTTTTAAGGATAAAATTATCCTTTTAATTATTTTACATCATATTTTTTATATAAATTTTTCTTTCTAAAACTACGTGAAAAGTTAACAAGTTGACATTAGAAGTGAGACGGAGAGAGTATATGGTATGTGAAGCTGAAATTTATGCATGTGGTATATGTTTACTTTTTATTTTTTTTAATTTTATTCTTATATATGTTGTTTTTGCTTGTGTTTGTTGTCTATATTTATATTTACTTAGCTTATTTTTTATAAGTTTATTATGGTGGTTACTTTCTTAGGATTCAAAATTTGATATATACCGGAACTTCAGTTGATTTCTTTGATAGATGTAATGTGGATGAAATAAGCATTTTTGAGATTATTAATATGATTTTACAATTAACATTAACATATACATCAGCTCTTTAATTTGCCTATCTAATCTTAATTAAAGTATTGCTCACATCTTATTCAACACTTTAAATGGTTGAATCATAAATGACGAATTAGATAGCATCATACATGGGTCTAACTGTGGTTTATAATCAGGAATGGAATCAGGATTTGAGGTTAAGGAGGGTAAAACATAAATGTTTAAAAGTACGAGATAAATTCATAAAAAAATAAATTTTAAAAAAAATTTAAAGAGAGTAAATTCATAAAAAATAATTTTTAAAAGAATTTAAATGTGAGAACAAAAATAAAAAAAAAAATCTTCAAATAGACGGGTAAACTACCTGTAAAGTATTGCTTACATCTTATTCAACACTTTAAATGGTTGAATCATAAATGGCGTATTAGATAGCATCATACATGGGTCTAACTGTTACATGTTCTTGGTTTATAGTCAGGAACAGAATTAAGATTTGGGGTTGAGGGAGCAAAACATAAATTTTAGAAATAGGGGAGTAAATTCATAAAATAATAATTTTTAAGAATTTAAAGAGAGGGTAAATTCATAAAAAATAATTTTAAAAAAATTAAATAGAGAGACAAAAATAAAATAAAAATCTTCAGGAGTGTGAGAGCGATTGCCCCTCCCCTCCCCTTAGCTTCTTACAAAGTATACTTCACATTCTCCTCTCTATATTAAGACTTGAAGCTCTACTCCCTCTAGTAACCTCAAATGGCTTCTGGGATGGAAAAAAAACATTCTCAAAGAAACTTAGTGCAACAGATGCCAAGATCAAGATGGCAGTTCCGACAAGAAGCATGGTTTTCTTGCCAAGCTTCAATGGAAGACGAACCATTGACAATGAACTCATTTGTGGCACAAAGACCTGTCCCATCGCAGACACTATCAGCGATCATGATTCCGACATGAGGCCTACATTCAGCAACGGGTGGTCAAAGTTTGCTGCCGACAATGGAATCAACCAACCAATCCGATCCTAATAGGACGAGTTTGATTAATTAACCATGATCTGAGAGACTAAATAATCAAATCTAATGTTTTTAGTGTGGTTTCGATGTCTCTTCGGTCATTGAACATTGTTCGAGCCAGGGCTGAAGCTAAAAAATTATTAAAGGGGTGTTATTTTTTTAGATTTATATTTAAGAAAAGTCAATTATTTATAAATTGATGTTATTTATTTATTTTTATAAAAAAAATTATATACATAAATCATATAAAAAAAGATCAGCCAAAAAATTTTGGGGTATCATATGACCACCCTTATCGAAGGGTGGCTTCGCCTATAGTTCGAGTTATCAACTTGTTTTAAGATCATAGTTGATACATTATGTATCAATAGATTTCGAGAAAATATAACATGATAATGGATGATATATCTAAATTGTCCTCTTCATAATAGTTACAATTCTTGTGACCAGGGACAGAGTTATGTAGGGAGTGGGAGGGGCTGTTGTCCTTTCCAAAATTTTTGGTATAATTATATTTTTAATTCCTTTTAATTTAAATGTTAATTAAATAGGTGTTTTGTCTCTCTCAATTTTTAAATTTAAAGGTTTAATAAATTCTTGTCCCTTTTAATATTTAATCCTAGTTCCGTCCCTACTCGTGACATTTATGATCTCTTTACCATAAACTTATTCCTCGTTAATTTTTAATTTCAAGTTATCTTTTAATTTAAAAAATTAAAAGAATAAAATATTAATTTCCCAAAAACTTGAAGTCCAAGCCTTTTGTGATTGTTTATAGTCCGTCTCCGCAAGTTCAGGACCACACGGCTTGTAAAAATCGCGCGATTGTATTAATTTACCGCATGGAAACATCATTTTATGGAAAAAAAAAAGTTATGCTCTTTTTTGATGTTTTTTTAAATATTAAAATAATAAATTTTAATTTATAATTTTAAATTCTAAAAATACACCCTATTTTATAATTTTTAAAATTTTAGATTTATAAAACATAAATTTATTTATTTTTCAATATAAAAATATACATAAAAGTATATATAAAAAAAAAGATTTCTTTCTTTAAAAGTACTTGTTTAGAATGCACTTTTCATTATTTCTTTGTTTTGTTTCACACACTGGAAATAAAACCAATAGCTTGACCAACCTCAGGCTTGACAAGGGGTGTTTATGAGCTTGTCTGACTCGCGAGTTACTTGGACTCAGTTCAGCTCGAGTGAGTTTGATTCGGGTTCGGGTTCGGGTTCGGCTCAAAATCCAAACGAGTCGAGTCAAGCTTATTCAAGCTCGGCTCGAAAAGTTCGTAAATAGATTCAGAATTATTATATATAAACATACGTATATATATTTATATATACATTAAAAATAATTTGTTTAGCAAAGAAAAATAATAAAATAATTGAGAATAAATTAACTAAAAATAAATTAAATAAAATATATTAAATATTATCAACTAAAACAAATTTACAAAACTACAAATAATAAATAAAAAATAAACTACAAATAAATAAATAAATAATAAAACACAATAATATAGAAAATTGTTCATTTCAAGCCAAACCGAGCATGACGAGCTTTGAGTCCGAGCCAAGCCCAGTAATATTATTTTCGAGCCGAGCTCTAGCTTAAAATTCCTAGCTCGGTTTGGCTCATTATCACCTCTAGACTTGACACAAGAGCAGGCGCTATACCACTTTGTCAACCGACATTCTTGTTCGTCGGGATGTAAAAAGTTGATTTAACTTAAAATTTTAATTGAAATTTATTTGAGTTAAAATTTAGTTTGATTTGAAAATATGACGATTTAAAATTAATATGTAATAGATTGTTGTTGATTTAAATTCTAATTTAACTTATTAATATAATAACTGAATTCGACTCGCATCCAATTGAGAACTCACGTAGCCCACTAGCTTCAATAAGGCCCGCCTTCTCTGATTGTTAAAACAGACAGATGTCCATAATTAATTCAACAGGTTTTGAAACTGACAGCTCAGTAAAGAATAACCAATTCCATGTAATAATTTCTATCCCTTTTATTTAGTTAGTGAGTCGTCACTTAGACCCTTAGGACATCCTGCAGCCACCTTAAAGAGATGTTTTAATAGCCTATAAAAACCCTAAAGTTTCTTTTATCTCTTGAAGTAATAATTAAATATTAATATCCCAAAAATTTGAAGGCCAAGCATTTTCTGATTATATTATCGTCCGTGTCTGCGAGACCTGGATCACGAGGATAGAAAAAATCGTAATCCATCGCGCGATGCATGAATTTGCTGCATAGAAACGACATTTATGGGGAAAATGTTATGCTCTTTTTTATTTTTTTAATATTTTAATATTAAAAATTAAATTTTAAATTTTAAATCTTAAATTTTAAAGTTTAAAGTTTAAAAAATGTATCTTAACTCATAATTTTTTAAATTAAATAAAAAATTTAATCATAAATCCTAAATTTTAATATAGAGATATTAGGATTGATTATAATTAACTGTAAAATCAAAAATCAATCTGAACCGAAACGTTTGGATGGTTCATGGTTTATAAATTTACGAATCTAGGTTAATCAAATTAAATTTTTTAATTAATTTATAAATATTTTTATAACATAAAAATATATATTTTATATTTAAAATATTATAAATACATTTTTAATTATAAAAATAAGTTTTTAATAAGTACTTGTAAAAAATATCTTAAAATTTTATATTTTCTCGGGCTCTGCTTTTCCATGAAAATGTGACGGCATCAAAGAATTCAATTTCAGTGCCGCATCAGGAACGGAAGGACTAAAACCATAGGAGTGGACCATGGTTATTCTAATTTTATCGATCGATCTTTGCATTCGATTAATTCGATCGTTGACTGAGTTAAATTAGTCATAATCAAACTAACCGAACTTTTCAGAACTTTAACCAACCAAATTAATCATAATTGAATTAACCAAATCGAAATTATTTCGGTTAATTCGGTCGGTTTTTGAATTAAGAAAAATTTATTATAGAACTTTGGGTAAATTACACAATAAGTCACTAAATTAGGCTAAAATAATTTTTTAGTTATTATACTTTTATTTTATGTTAATTTGATAAATGTTTAATGAACATTTTATAATATATAAAAAATTTAATGATCATTTTATAATTACAAAAGTTAAATGACTAAAAATAAATATATATAATATTTAATATATAATAATTTCGTTTAATTCAATTAATTCGATT